>NIVC01000254.1:0-365000 GCA_002269645.1 Macrostomum lignano
ATCTAAGTTGATACTTTCTTGTCACTCCAGTTTGATAATTTCTTGTCACTCCAGTTGGATACTTTCTTGTCACTCCAGTTGATAATTTCTTGTCACTCCAGTTGGATACTTTCTTGTCACTCTCAGTTGGATATTTCTTGTCACTCCAGTTAGATAATTTCTTGTCACTCCAGTTGGATAATTTCTTGTCACTCCAGTTGGATATTTCTTGTCACTCCAGTTGGATTTTCTTGCCACTCCAGTTTGATAATTTTGTCACTCCAGTTGGATACTTTCTTGTCACTCCAGTTGATACTTTCTTGTCACTCCAGTTGGATACTTTTTTTCACTCCAGTTGATAATTTCTTGTCACTCCAGTTGGATAATTTTTTCACTCCAGTTTGATAATTTCTTGTCACTCCAGTTGGATAATTTATTGTCACTCCAGTTTGATAATTTCTTGTCACTCCAGTTGGATACTTTCTTGTCACTCCAGTTTGATAATTTCTTGTCACTCCAGTTGGATACTTTCTTGTCACTCCAGTTGATAATTTCTTGTCACTCCAGTTGGATACTTTCTTGTCACTCCAGTTGGATAGTTTCTTGTCACTCCAGTTAGATAATTTCTTGTCACTCCAGTTGGATAATTTCTTGTCACTCCAGTTTGATAATTTCTTGTCACTCCAGTTGGATACTTTCTTGTCACTCCAGTTTGATAATTTCTTGTCACTCCAGTTGATAATTTCTTGTCACTCCAGTTGGATACTTTCTTGTCACTCCAGTTGGATACTTTCTTGTCACTCCAGTTTGATAATTTCTTGTCACTCCAGTTGATAATTTCTTGTCACTCCAGTTGGATACTTTCTTGTCACTCCAGTTGGATACTTTCTTGTCACTCCAGCTTTCTCCTTGGCAAGCTTTGATATTTTCTGTCACTTCGGATTCCAAGAGTATCTCTTACTTTATTCTAATAAGAATACCCTTGTCACTATCTAGAATCGTCTTGGCACTTCAGTCTGAGATGGATGGGTGAATCCATCACAAAAAATATTATATTTACACTTAAAACATTAAGCAGATTCTATCTAAGTGGCCACATAAATTCCCCCATTTTTCTGTCGTTTAAAATCCCAATAAAATCTGCCGCTTCCCCACCCCCTTGCAAACTCAGGTGCGCAACGGCCACTGGGATTTCTCTGACCTTCTGTGCGACCTGTGGATCATGTGTGACGCATTGTTCAGCACCGCCTCCATTCTTAACCTGGTCGCCATCAGCATCGACAGGTGAGTGGTCGGGCCATTGCGTCTGATTTGTTTTTGTAGTTTTAGAAATCCTTAGGGTGAGATTTTGTAGTTTTATAAATCCTTAAGGTGAGATTTTGTAGTTTTCTAAATCATTAGGGTGAGATTTTGTAGTTTTGGAAATCCTTAAGGTGAGATTTTGTAGTTTTCTAAATCATTAGGGTGAGATTTTGTAGTTTTGGAAATCCTTAGGGTGAGATTTTGTAGTTTTCTAAATCCTTAGGGTGGGATTTTGTAGTTTTAAAAGTCCTTAGGGTGAGTAGTTTTATAAACCATTAGGGTGAGGTTTTGTAGGTTTCTAAATGCTCAGGGTGAGATTTTGTCTTAAAATGAGATTCCTCCTGTGATGAGATTATATTGTACTTGTAGTTTTCGTTTCTTTATCCGGACTGCAAAATTGTGATTTGTTTTACTTTTCCAAGAATACCGGAATGATTTTGTTGTGCCGTCCCGTCTAGCAATTTACAAGCTTCATTTTTCCCATTGAATTCCCACAGTCCCGCATTCATGATTGACTTCCTCTCAGAAGGGAATCATTTCTGAAAACAATAAATATTAAATTTCATGTCGTCAAAACATTCTAAATAATCCTATGGGTCGGTGACCTGGTTTCCCTCTCGGGGTCTCTTTTAGAATTTTCCCCTTCGACCGGATTCTAAAAAGCTGCGCACTGAAAGAAATCGCCTTCTAACTTTTTTATTTTGCTTTTCTAAAGTTACTTTTTTATTCCCTCAAGAGTCGAGGCGCCTCTCGATCTGCGGGTCCATAGTCTGCTTTCCAGAACTCTCTCCCCCTTATCCCACTCTCCTTTCCCGTTAATTTGGCATTCATGAGATACTGGAGGCCATCCATTCCCCCCGAAACTCTTCGAAATCGAATATTCCTGGGATCTTGTCGCTTCTTAGAAGCCGAACTTCCTTGGCAGTTTGTTTTAACTGTCCGGGTCAATTATCTGTCAACGAATATTTGTGCCTGTGTTTTTTTTTAAAGTTTTCAAAAAAGACACAATCTCAAATCTGAATATGATTTGTTATGAGATTCGGATTAGCAGAAATCCCAGTTGCTATGGGCATCTCTCTGGGGAACTCGCTGCAGTTCCCGCTCTGCACTGGGGTGATGGGGTGGCAGCTGCCGAAACTCAATCAACTCGAGCTTGCATCATCCCGTTGCTAGCCAGATATAATGAGAAAAAAATAATTTTTTCTTATAATTAAAGTCGACAGACAGAATACTGCTGAAGGGTCCTAATCCACTGCGTTGAAAAGTTTTACTGTCTCAAAAAATTGAATGTTTTTTTAATAACGAGAATTCTACCGCTTTCAACTGTCTACCGGTAGAGTTGCTATAGCCATGGACAAGAACTCAGGCATCAAGGTGCGACAGCTGAGCAATTGTTGGCACCTAGTGTCGTGGGGGCCCGAAGCACTACTCAACTTACTTTTATTGATAAGAAGAGATTAAAATGCCCCAAATCATTCTTTTTTTAATGAGCCTGAGTCATTGTTCACTGGGAATCGATTCATTGTGGGGGTGCGTCTTTGGCGTGGCGCCAGCACCAGGGGCGCCAGCACCAGGGGCGCCAGCACCAGGGGCGCCAGCACCAGGGGCGCCAGCACCAGGGGCGCCAGCACCAGGGGCGCCAGCACCAGGGGCGCCAGCACCAGGGGCGCCAGCACCAGGGGCGCCAGCACCAGGGGCGCCAGCACCAGGGGCGCCAGCACCAGGGGCGCCAGCGCTAGGAGCGCCAGCACCAGGGGCGCCAGCACCAGGGGCGGGATTTCGCACTCTAGACGGGGCCCAGACAAACTTTTGATGTGAAACTTGAACTTTCTACTCCCACATACTTTGGAGTCGCGAAATTATCAATCCAATTGTTGCTGGGGTGCTTGCCACTGGTGAGCCAGCTATTTTAAACTTATTTATTCGGGGAGATGTTCTTTTACGCACCAGCTAGCAACTTTGCCTGCTCAGTAAAGGTCAGTATCGGTGCAATGCTAACTTGAGTTGATATTTTGTGTTTCATTGTATAAATTTATTCTTTCTGTATTTTTTTCACACATCTCTGAGAGTTAATACACTTTTCGTCAATAATTCTTTAAGACATTCCAAAGTTCTCCGGAAGACAACTTTCTGTCTTTCTCTAATCACAATAACTAATCCCATACTCGATATTGCAGTCCATTATCTAAGACAGTCCCATAATCTTTCCCTAAGACAGTCCCCTAATGCTTCCCTAAGACAGTCCCCTAATAAGACAGTCCCCTAATGCTTCCCTAAGACAGTCCCCTAATGCTTCCCTAAGACAGTCCCCTAATGCTTCCCTAAGACAGTCCCCTAATGCTTCCCTAAGACAGTCCCCTAATGCTTCCCTAAGACAGTCCCCTAATGCTTCCCTAAGACAGTTCCCTAATGCTTCCCTAAGACAGTCCCCAATCTTTCCCTAAGACAGTTCCCTAATGCTTCCCTAAGACAGTCCCCTAATGCTTCCCTAGGACAGTCCCCTAATGCTTCCCTAAGACAGTCCCCTAATGCTTCCCTAAGACAGTCCCCTAATGCTTCCCTAAGACAGTCCTTTAATGCTTCCCTAAGACAGTTCCCTAATGCTTCCCTAAGACAGTCCCCTAATGCTTCCCTTAGACAGTCCCCTAATGCTTCCCTAAGAAAGTCCCCTAATGCTTCCCTAAGACAGTCCCCTAATTCTTTCCTAAGACAGTCCCCTAATGCTTCCCTAAGACAGTCCCCTAATGCTTTCCTAAGACAGTCCCCTAATGCTTTCCTAAGACAGTCCCCTAATGCTTCCCAAAGACAGTTCACTAATGCTTCCCTAAGACAGTTCCCTAATGCTTCCCTAAGACAGTTCCCTAATGCTTCTCTAAGACAGTTCCCTAATGCTTCCCTAAGACAGTTCACTAATGCTTCCCTGAGACAGTTCCCTAATGCTTCCCTAAGACAGTTCCCTAATGCTTCCCTAAGACAGTTCCCTAATGCTTTCCTTAGACAGTTTCTAATGCTTCCCTAAGACAATTCCTAATGCTTCCCTAAGACAGTTCCTAATGCTTCCCTAAGACAGTTCCCTAATGCTTCCCTAAGACAGTTCCCTAATGCTTCCCTAAGACAGTTCACTAATGCTTCCCTAAGACAGTTCCCTAATGCTTCCCTAAGACAGTTCCCTAATGCTTCCCTAAGACAGTTCCCTAATGCTTCCCTAAGACAGTTCCCTAATGCTTTCCTTAGACAGTTTCTAATGCTTCCCTAAGACAATTCCTAATGCTTCCCTAAGACAGTTCCTAATGCTTCCCTAAGACAGTCCCCTAATGATTCCCTAAGACAGTTCCTAATGCTTCCCTAAGACAGTCCCCTAATGCTTTCCTAAGACAGTCCCCTAATGCTTCCCTAAGACAGTCCCCTAATGATTCCCTAAGACAGTTCCCTAATGCTTCCCTAAGACAGTTCCCTAATGCTTCCCTAAGACAGTTCCCTAATGCTTCCCTAAGACAGTTCACTAATGCTTCCCTAAGACAGTTCCCTAATGCTTCCCTAAGACAGTTCACTAATGCTTTCCTAAGACAGTCCCCTAATGCTTCCCTAAGACAGTCCCCTAATGCTTCCCTAAGACAGTTCACTAATGCTTCCCTAAGACAGTTCCCTAATGCTTCCCTAAGACAGTTCCCTAATGCTTTCCTTAGACAGTTTCTAATGCTTCCCTAAGACAATTCCTAATGCTTCCCTAAGACAGTTCCTAATGCTTCCCTAAGACAGTTCCCTAATGCTTCCCTAAGACAGTCCCTAATCCCAACAACAGTCGGCCTCCAACCCTCCCAAACCCGCAGGTTCATCGCGGTCACCCAGCCCATTAAGTACGCCAAGCACAGGAACTCCAAGCGAGCTCACGTGACCATCGCGGCCACCTGGCTGCTCTCTATCGGCATCGCCCTGCCGATCGGCTGCGGCCTGCAGAATCTGCAGGGCCTCCGCTATCACGAGAAGTTCCGTCACGTTTGCACATTTTTCAATGGCGATTTTCTGATCTACTCCAGCCTGGGCAGCTTCTACATCCCCTGCCTGGTGATGCTGGTGCTGTACTACCGCATCTTCACCGTGATCCGCAGTCGGGCTAAGAAAGTCAGCAAAGCCAACGACAAGAAGCTTCGGACTCTGTCTAACCAGCAGCAGCAGCAACCGAAAGAATGTGTCAACAATGCCAAGTCTAAAAAAATTCAAAGACCCCAGACTCTTGCCGCTCCATCAATGGCGAATGCGGCTGGCGACTGCGCCGCTTGTCAGGTGGACGGAATTTACACCGGCGAGGAGGCTGCCCCGCACACCTGCCGGCTGCCGAGCATCGACTCGCCGCAGCTGCTCACGGAGAGCCAGACCCTGGCCGGCCCGTCCAACTCCGACAACAGCGGACCTCAGAGCGGCGACAGCGGCGGCGGAGGCGGAACCAGCAACAACAAGAAGCAGCAGCCGAATCATCAGAAGCAGCAGAAGAAGCAGCCGCTGTTTCAGCAGCTCAAGTTGCGCAAGAAACCGACAGGCAGCAGCAAGGCGGAGAGGTCGGCCGCCAAAAGGGAGAAGAAGGCCACCAAGACTTTGGCGATTGTGCTGGGTGAGCTGGGGAGGGGTGGGTCGAGTCTTACCTAATCACCGGCTGTCATAGGTGCTTTCAAGACCTGTTTTCACCCATGACTCTCATGTCCTGACCGTCTCATCCTCACTGCCGACTGTGAGAATGTATTTTAACCATTTATTGTGACATCACCTGACCCCTCTGACCCTCCTGACCACCCTGACCCCTTTGACCCCTCTGACCCTCGTGACCACAATGACCCCTCTGACCCTCGTGACCACAATGACCCCTCTGACCCTCCTGACCACCCTGACCCCTTTGACCCCTCTGACCCTCGTGACCACAATGACCCCTCTGACCCTCCTGACCACAATGACCCCTCTGACCCTCCTGACCACAATGACCCTTTTTACGCGTCTGAGTCTCCTGACCACCCTGACTCCTATGAACCCTCTGACCCCTATGACCCCTGTGATTCCTCTGAGCCTTATGACCACTATGACCCCTTTGACCCCTCTGACCCTTCTGACTACCCTGACCCCTTTGAACCCTTTAACCCCTTTGACACTGAAGCGACTTCTGCCCTCCTTCCGTTCACTAGCCTTCTCTCTCACCCTCTCTTCACTCTGATTGGTCCTCACCTCGTCCCTCCTCAGCCTCCCGTTCTCACTCCACCCTCCTTTTATTATTCTGGACTCAACCCCCTTAAGTTGATGTCTTTACCAGACACCTCTGACCCCATGACCCCTCTGACCCCTTTGACCCCCCGCAGGAGTTTTTCTACTATGCTGGCTTCCATTCTTCATCACCAACCTGATGTGGGCCGCCTGCTTAAAGAATTTCGACCATCAGGAGTCGCTGGGCATCATCTGCCAATACGACAGGCGCATCAACGTGTTCATAGTGTGGCTGGGCTACGTGAACAGCTTCCTTAATCCGGTAATTTACACCATATTCAATAACGAATTTCGAAAAGCTTTCAAGAAGCTGCTGCACATTCAGTGACTGCCCGTGAGGGGCGACACCCGACATGACTTGAACAGCATCAGCCATGGAGGTATTGTAGTATATATTTTAGTGTACTTTATACTGCTGTTATGCACCTTTATACAATACCAAATTGTACCTTACAGTGAGCATATCCGCCTATGTTATTAAATAAATCAATATTTGGTCTCATTCTGACTGTCTCACCCCCTGACTGTCTCACCCCCTGACTACCTCACCCCCTGACTATCTCACCCCCTGACTGTCTCACCCCCTGACTGTCTCACCCCCTGACTATCTCATCCCCTGACTGTCTCACCCCCTGACTGTCTCACCCACTGACTATCTCACCCCCTGACTGTCTCACCCCCTGACTATCTCACCCCCTGACTATCTCACCCCCTGACTATCTCACCCCCTGACAGTATTACCCCCTGACTGTCTCACCCCCTGACTGTCTCACCCCCTGAATGTCTCACCCCCTGACTGTCTCACCCCCTGACTGTCTCACCCCCTGACTGTCTCACCCCCTGACTGTCTCACCCCCTGACTGTCTCACCCTGACTATCTCACCCCCTGACTGTCTCACCCCCTGACTGTCTTACCCCTGACTGTCTCACCCCCTGACTGTCTTACCCCTGACTATCTCACCCCCTGACCGTCTCACCCCCTGACTGTCTCACCCCCTGACTGTCTCACCTCCTGACTGTCTTACCCCCTGAATGTCTCACCCCCTGACCGTCTCACCCCCTGACTATCTCACCCCGTGACTGTCTAACCCCATGACTGTCTCACCACCTGACTGTCTCACCCCCTGACTGTTTCACCCCCTGACTGTCTCACCCCCTGACTATCTCACCCCCTGAATGTCTCACCCCCTGAATGTCTCACCCCCTGAATGTCTCACCCCCTGACTGTCTCACCCCCTGACTGTCTCACCCCGTGGCTGTCTAACCCCATGACTGTCTCACCACCTGACTGTCTCACCCCTGACTGTTTCACCCCCTGACTGTCTCACCCCCTGACTATCTCACCCCCTGACTATCTCACCCCCTGACTATCTCACCCCCTGACTATCTCACCCCCTGACTGTCTTACCCCTGACTGTCTCACCCCCTGACTGTCTTACCCCTGACTGTCTCACCCCCTGACTATCTCACCCCTGACTATCTCACCCCCTGACTGTCTCACCCCCTGACTGTCTCACTCCCTGACTGTCTTACCCCCTGACTGTCTCACTCCCTGACTGTCTCACCCCCTGACTGTCTCACCCCCTGACTTTCTTACCCCTGACTATCTCACCCCCTGACTGTCTCACCCCCTGACTATCTCACCCCCTGACCGTCTCACCCCCTGACTGTCTCACCCCCTGACTGTCTCACCCCCTGACTGTCTCACTCCCTGACTATCTCACCCCCTGACTGTCTCACCCCCTGACTATCTCACCCCCTGAATGTCTCACCCCCTGAATGTCTCAACCCCTGAATGTCTCAACCCCTGGATGTCTCAACCCCTGGATGTCTCACCCCCTGAATGTCTCAACCCCTGAATGTCTCAACCCCTGGATGTCTCAACCCCTGACTGTCTCACCCCCTGAATGCCTCACCCCCTGAATGTCTCAACCCCTGAATGTCTCAACCCCTGGATGTCTCACCCCCTGAATGCCTAACCCCCTGAATGCCTCACCCCCTGACTGTCTCACCACCTGACCGTCTTGTACTCTATACCGTTATGCATCTTTATTGAATTCGCAGATTAATGAGCATATCTATCTAAGATAAGAAATATTAGTTTAAAAAATCTCCTGATTTTTCCCATATTTATGCAAAGCCTACAAGCTGTGTAAATATTATTATTATTAGCTGCATGAATTATTGTTATTGATAATCCATAAATGGAAACCCAATGCAATATTTTGTTATTGTTTTGCTTCTAAAATAATCAACTTTACATAATACATGTTTTGTTTGTTCCGATGTCAAACAGCAAGGTTATATATTGATATAATGTAACTAATTGTAATTGGCTTTGCTTCAGCACCGATTTATGATTGCAAATTTTTATGATTTCAGTAGCGTCTTAGCCACATGTTTGTGACAGTCTTTTTATTTTGAATTTTCTAGAGCAGCAAAGCTCATGATGCTCAAATACGAGTCTGTCAGCTGCTCAAATATGAGTCTGTCAGCTGCTCAAATATTAGCCTGTCAGCTGCTCAAATATGAGTCTGTAGCTGCTCAAATATGAGTCTGTAGCTGCTCAAATACGAGTCTGTAGCTGCTCAAATATGAGTCTGTAGCTGCTCAAATATGAGTCTGTAGCTGCTCAAATATGAGTCTGTAGCTGCTCAAATACGAGTCTGTAGCTGCTCAAATACGAGTCTGTAGCTGCTCAAATATGAGTCTGTAGCTGCTCAAATATGAGTCTGTAGCTGCTCAAATACGAGTCTGTAGCTGCTCAAATACGAGTCTGTAGCTGCTCAAATACGAGTCTGTAGCTACCCAAATACGAGTCTGTAGCTGCTCAAATACGACTCTGTCAGATGCTCAAATACGAGTCTGTCAGATGCTCAAATACGACTCTGTCAGATGCTCAAATACGACTCTGTAGCTGCTCAAATACGACTCTGTCAGATGCTCAAATACGAGTCTGTAGCTGCTCAAATACGAGTCTGTAGCTGCTCAAATACGAGTCTGTAGCTACCCAAATACGAGTCTGTAGCTGCTCAAATACGACTCTGTCAGATGCTCAAATACGAGTCTGTCAGATGCTCAAATACGAGTCTGTCAGATGCTCAAATACGACTCTGTCAGATGCTCAAATACGACTCTGTAGCTGCTCAAATACGACTCTGTCAGATGCTCAAATACGAGTCTGTAGCTGCTCAAATACGAGTCTGTAGCTGCTCAAATACGAGTCTGTAGCTGCTCAAATACGAGTCTGTAGCTGCTCAAATACGACTCTGTTAGATGCTCAAATACGCAGTCTGTGTGAGTCTATTTTGCATGTAAACCTCAAATTAGACATTTTAAGGACTAGTTGTCGTCTTGTATTATTGCGTGGGACAGCGGGAGGGCAGAGGGGGCGGTTGTATCAGTTAAGGTCGAACAGGATAAAATTGATAAAAATTTCGAATAGCGCCTGGAGCACGTGACTTGGATTAAATCGGAAAAAAATTCTTTGCGAACACGCGGATATTGTTTCCGTGACAATTAATTTATCCAACTTTCTAATTTCTTCTGACAGCTCTGACTCGATAATTAGTTCGAACTGATGAGGATTGGAGCTGAGATAGAAATATCTTGCTTGACTATGATTTTACTGAAAACTAGCTTACTAAATATGACATTGGCTCTAAGTTTGGAAAATTGGGATCAGTAACAACTTTATAAATATGAAATATAGCTGAAAAAATGACGTTGACTAGCTCCACTGATAAGGAAGTGGCAATGATTGATAAGGAAGTGGCAATGATTGATAAGGAAGTGGCAATGATTGATAAGGAAGTGGCAATGATTGATAAGGAAGTGGCAATGATTGATAAGGAAGTGGCAATGATTGATGAGGAAGTGGCAATGATTGATAAGGAAGTGGCAATGATTGATAAGGAAGTGGCAATGATTGATAAGGAAACGGCAATGATTGATAAGGAAGTGGCAATGATTGATGAGGAAGTGGCAATGATTGATAAGGAAGTGGCAATGATTGATAAGGAAACGGCAATGATTGATAAGGAAGTGGCAATGATTGATAAGGAAGTGGCAATGATTGATAAGGAAGTGGCAATGATTGATAAGGAAACGGCAATGATTGATAAGGAAGTGGCAATGATTGATAAGGAAACGGCAATGATTGATAAGGAACTGGCAATGATTGATAAGGAAATGGCAACGATTGATAAGGAAATGGCCATGATTGATGAAAATGGCCATGATTGATAAGGAAGTGGCAATGATTGATAAGGAAGTGGCAATGATTGATAAGGAACTGGCCATGATTGATAAGGAAATGGCAATGATTGATAAGGAAGTGGCAATGATTGATAAGGAAGTGGCAATGATTGATAAGGAAGTGGCAATGATTGATAAGGAAGTGGCAATGATTGATAAGGAACTGGCCATGATTGATAAGGAAATGGCCATGATTGATGAAAATGGCCATGATTGATAAGGAAGTGGCAATGATTGATAAGGAAGTGGCAATGATTGATAAGGAAACGGCAATGATTGATAAGGAAGTGGCAATGATTGATAAGGAAATGGCAATGATTGATCGGTAAATGGCGCTGATTGTTAAATATTTTTACAGCTTAGTCGGATTCCAACAGAAAACCGAGCTCATCATTTCAATTTGAAAGAAGAAATGATTTTTTCTTTAAATACTTTAGACCCAGCTACTGTTAGTAGACAGTTTAGCTAATTTACTCTTTTTCCGCTCCATTTTAGTTTATCAACTTGTCCACAAAATATTGCAAAATTAATAACTTGGTTTTTTATTGTGTTGCACCCTTGGGCGGCCATGGAAAATGAGAAACATTGGATACAGACTATTCAATAAAATTAAGCTCCCAGTAACCAGCATCTTCCATTGTCCCCAGCAAGATGTTTAGATAAAGTGGATATTCAGTTTAAGCCAGCTTGCAGTACCCATTCGAAAACTGTACTGCACAAACTCTATCCCCTACAGAGAGGTTCTTCGAATTATAGAAATCGCTACATTCATATTGTAGCTGTTTCCCTACGTAGTAGCTAAATTGAACTTTAATTCAAGATGGCTCTTTTTTCTTAATTTACTATAGCGTAAGTTTTTCATATATTTGTAAATCTTTCACAGTTTTATAATTTTTGTTATTGAGATTCTTGGGATTTCAAGAACTTCTCTATCGATTGTCCAACTTTGCGTAATACGTCAAAAATTGCAATGTTTTGTAAACCTGAACGCTATGTGCGTCCATTGGTCCAGGAGGCTGATTGGCTATGGGATGTGCCTTGCCTCTTGTTATGAATATGATGAATGCAGTTCACTGCTGTAGCAATTGGGTACTTCAGTTTTCTGCTTTTAACTGCATGCGTCAGTTAGCAACATCGGTTCAAAACGCAAACCGGATGGAGCAGCATTTGAATCAGGTGGGATCAGCTGGTCACCAGGAGGTGCCACAATTATTGCCACAGAACACCATTGGATCTCTGGCAGGTTTGCCGGCGAAGCAGCTCAGCTTTCAGGATGTCTTGTAAGTTGTGACCGTTTTAATTTTAATTTTTTTTTTGTGTTGGGAGTTTCAAAATGTATAAATGTGCATCTGGAATCAACAAAACATCATTTTTAAAAAGCAGCGAATCGATCTGTGAACTAAAAATTAATTAAATATTCAATCAATCATTCAATACATCAACCAATCAGCAAATCAATCAATCAGTCAATTAATTAATTAATCCATCAATCAATCGATCAATCCATCAACCAGTCATCAGTCAGACTGAATCAGTCAGTCAATCAATCAATCAATCCATCAATCAATCAGTCAATCAATCAATCCATCAATCAATCAATCAATCTATCAATCTATCAATCTATCAATCTATCAATCTATCAATAAATAATTCCAGATTTGACCCAGCCCAGCCGCCCCCACCGGGAGCAGCCCAGACCAGCAGCCATCAGCAGCAGCTCCAGTGCCGCCTGTGCAACCGGGACTTCCGATTCCAGAGAAACCAGGGGCGTCACGTGACCCAGCGGAATTCAATTGGCCAGGCGAGGCCACCAGCTGACACAGTGCTGCAGTGCAAGCTGTGTCCGTACACCACCAGACACTACAGCAACATGTACGTGCACATAAGGACCCACACAGGTAAGCAACCCAAATGAACTGCAGTCCTGCAGAATACTAAAATGAAAATTTGCTGTGGAATTAAATTTCAAAACTAGAACTGTGGATCTTATGTGCATACGGATGCGAAATATCGAATTTGTGGCTGATGAAGACAGTCACGGGGATGCGTGCGGATAGCGGGAATAAAATGTTAGCGAAGTATCGATGCGAATTTTGCTGAGCAGTTTTGCTACAATAACTCATATGATGTGGCTGCTGCAGTTCGCGTTGGTGGCCTGAGGAAACTGCGCAACTGCCTGCATGAACTGGCATGGAAATTTTTCTCTGCGATTGAGGGAATTTATGAATTTGCAGGGACAGATAGATAGATAGACAGACAGACAGACAGACATAAAGACAGACAGACAGACAGACAGACAGACAGACAGACAGACAGACAGACAGACAGACAGACAGACAGACAGACAGACAGACAGACAGACAGACAGACAGACAGACAGACAGACAGACAGACAGACAGACAGACAGACAGACAGACAGACAGACAGACAGACAGACAGACAGACAGACAGACAGACAGACACACAGACAGACAGACAGACAGACAGACAGACAGAAAGACACAGACAGACAGACACAGACAGACCCGCTCTCCCCATCAGGTGACAAGCCCTACAGGTGCAGCTGCTGCGGTGCCGCCTTCACCCAGGGCAGCTCTCTCAAGCTGCACATCCGCAGCCGTCACCATGGCAACATGTCCTACTTCTCGCTGAGCAAGAAGCTGGTCAAGAGCAACCTCACCAGACTGTGGCAGCGAGTTTCGGCCGGAGCTCAGCCTTGCGCTGCTGCCGGCACCTCGGCCATCCTGACGGAGCTCCGGACGGCGGTCAAAGCGGAGCCTCTGCAGCCATTCCAGGCGGAGACTGCAGTGCGCCACCGAGCCACCATGACGGAGCCTCATCATCTCGAGGCCTGCAGCGCCACCGCCTCGGCCGCAGCTGCATCGCAGGCAGTCGAGGAGAATCGAAGACTTCGACTGGAGCTGCGAGCCGCCAGGCAGACGGTGGAGCGGCTGCTTGCTTTCGGGCTGTTGCACCTGCCCGGAGGCGCTGGCGGCGTTGTTGAAGGCGTTGGCCAATTCTTAGAACTGTTGATGCGGCCGCAGGGATGGGGGCGCTGGATTAACGACATTTCGGAATTTGGAGTCTAGAGCTGAATCTGATAATTTATTTATTGCATCGATAATTTTTATTTGAGTATAAATTAATTATTACACGGATAACCTGTTCTTAGGTAAGCAGATCTGTCACTCCTTCAATTACAGATCTGTCACTCCATCAATTACAGATCTGTCACTCCATCAATTACAGATCTGTCACTCAATCAATTACAGATCTGTCACTCCATCAATTACAGATCTGTCACTCCATCAATTACAGATCTGTCACTGCATCAATTACAGATCTGTCACTCCATCAATCACAGATCTGTCACTCCATCAATTACAGATCTGTCACTCCATCAATTACAGATCTGTCACTGCATCAATTACAGATCTGTCACTCCATCAATCACAGATCTGTCACTCCATCAATTACAGATCTGTCACTCCATCAATTACAGATCTGTCACTCCATCAATTACAGATCTGTCACTCCATCAATTACAGATCTGTCACTCCAATTAGAGATGTCGCTGCATTACTTATAGATCTGTCATCACATCTTCAAAATCGCATTCGTACGTGCATGGAATTGACAATAGTTAGAACAATAAAGTAGTGCCGAGTACATTTGCACATGTACAATAAAAGCTATAGTCACTACACAATAATATAAAGTATATTGGCCTGCTAATTAAATCAATGGTGTACACAATTATAATATTTGTAAAGCTTTCGACCAGGGCAGGACTTGGCTACTTACAATATATCTAGATATGCATCTAATTTAGCTAAACAAAACGCCGAAAGTGAAACCAGCCAGCTTACATGTATAACATATACACATTGATACACATGCAGTATATGCATGAATAATCGATATCCAACGCGGTCACTTCCACATGTGAGAATGCTGAGGGAGAGGGATCCGCAGTATAAAGGAAGGATGGAAGATGGATTTACGATTTTCTGGGCCCCATTTCTGATTCATACTGTATATATACTCGTATCAAGCCACAGCGATACTAATGATGCATAAATAATTCGTACATATGCATATTTGACTGGCTGCATTATACAGATTGACGCAAATTTGCATACATGCTTTATGTGTGCAAGGACCAGTATAAATATTACTTGGCTCTGGTGGCCTACGTAAATCATGCATATGCATGTACTCTATATGCATTCTCCATATTCTGAAATATTTACCTACTCGACTCCCGACTAGCCTCAGTTCTCAGGAAAATGAAAGCAAAGGCGAACATTCGCATTTTATTTGTAGAGATAATACGAAATTACGAAATTAAAATTTATTAATCAATCTTCGCGCGACATGTTTCGCCGAACAATCGGCATCTTCAGGCAAGGCAAGAATATAGTTTCAGAGAGACGGTAATTTTTTTAAAGTCTAGTAGGCCAAAAAGATTGTAAGTATGGGTAACCGAGTTAGATGGCCCTACATGTAAATAAGAGGCAAGCGCATGGGGTCAGAACACCCTTAGATGGACACTCGCCCCTCTACCACCAAGCTGGATGTTCATGGTGGGCTTTAGCTGTTTAATGTACCAACGCCTCAAGAGTAGACAACTTCAAACTCTGGCGATTACGATCGATAATTTCAAATTTCTAAGCATTTCTAACTTTAGCACATTGATTGCACATCGGGAGGTGGTCGTACACAGCGCTAGCTCTTGTACGATGCTCCTTTAACCTTGTGTGTAGGTGCCTTTCGGTTTTACCTATGTAAAACCGGCGTTGGTCAGCAACGCACGAGAATTTGTAGATAACTCCCGCACACAAGGTTTTCGGTACACTGCACTTGAGTCTTTGCACGTATTGCGACACCTTCGTAGTATAGAACACAGGGAAGACCTTAGTGTTCATGTGGGTTATGACAGATGGCCGTTATTTTACGGCAGAACCTAAGGCTAGGCAGCCCAATGTGTGGCACTTGAATGATATTGGAACGGGAAACTCTGTCGTTCTTAACATTTTCCATGGTTTCGCGAATCAAACCAACCTTCCAAGAGTTGGGGCAAATAACACGGTAGTTGAGCATGAGCCCAGTAAACGTTTTCTTGCGGTAAACAGACGTTTCGAGGTTGCGGCCATTGTGGCGAGCAGTGACATCGAGAAAGTTTAAAATTTTATCACCAATCTCAGCAGTGAATTTAATGTTAGGATGGGTGTTGTTAATGACGTTCAGGACTTCCGTGTATGGGCTCCCTTTGGTGTTGAAGATAGTGAACGTGTCGTCCACATAGCGGTGGTACACCAGTGGGGCACATGGGCACTTCAGCCATTCAGCTTCCCAGTGGGCAAGGCAGAGGTTGGCAAGCGTTGGCTCAAGGGGACTACCCATAGCACAACCGTCTATCTGCCGGTAGAGGTGCTCACGGTACATGAACAGGCCATTGGTACTAAACTTGAGCAGCTTACGGAAAATATCCTCACTAAAAGGAACTTGTATAGGACAGTCCTCACTGCCTGTAGATACGTTTTCAGTGAGCACTGTCCTATACAAGTCTTGTATAGAAGTCTTGTTGAACTGATAAACGACACCAGCGCTGTACATTAAAGAGCATTCCCCCAACCTCAACACTTGCAACTCCGTCCGTGTCATCTTTAGTTCTGCTAAGGTTGGCAACTTTGTCGGTCGGTTGGAGTCACGTGTTCCCTGTGCTCTTCGTGCTGGTGTCGTTTATCAGTTCAACTGCTCTGATGACCAGAGCGTCTCCTACGTGGGGAAGACAAAAAGGCACCTGCACACTAGAATCAGGGAGCACTGGCTGAAACCGTCGGCTATCCAAAACCATCTCTTAGAGTGTAATAGTTGCTCCAACTGCAAACCCGAAGAGCGCTTCAAAGCCATTGATCAATGCTCATTTGACTCCAAACTCCAGATACTTGAAGCGCTGTACATTAAAGCGCATTCCCCCAACCTCAACACTCAACTCCAACACAGTGGCGAGGGACATGTCCTCCGTGTGTTCTGAGGGAAGGGGCACTGGATGTACATTATTATACTTCTAACTATTTCGACTATCATTCCGTCCCTGGACTTTGCCTCTCGACTTCTGAACCAACAAACATGTACCAGTACTTTATATATACGAGTAAAATGTTGATTGAATTTACAACCCAAAATTTTGTATTTATTTCTTGCCGATCTCACTCGTTTTTTTTCGCTCAAAAATAAACCTGAAGATGCACAATATCGTGCGAAAGGCGTCGTTAATTAAATGTTGATTTTCGCCTTCCTATGGTATTTATTCTACTCTAACCACCTCGACTAATTTACTCAGACGATGTCTACTCATACCCAGTCTACTATTCTACTCAAGTCTACGCAGTCTACTCTTCTACTCTACTCTACCCAGTCTACTCTTCTACTCCACTCTACCCAGTCTACCCTTCTATCTCTACTCTACCCAGTCTATTCTACTACTCCACTCTACCCAGTATACTTTTCTACTTTACTCTACCCAGTCTACTCTACTCTTCTATCTTTACTCTACCCAGTCTACTTTTTAATTCTCTATGTCTACTTCTAGCTTTACCCGATCTACTCTACTTATCTAAACCTATTATCTACTCTAGTAAGCCCACACAGAGAAACAAATAAAGACAGCAATATACTTGAGCAGCGATAATGTTACTTAGCGGCTTAAGCATCATCAATATTAGCAAAAGAACGCACAGCAGCGAACGCTGTCATATTTCATGTTTTCTTATTCATATTCTGTATATTAATGAGATAAGACAGCATAATAATTAGTCTACGAATCAAACATGAAAGTGCGAGAAAAAAACGTTATTTCAATTATATATAAATTTCTATTAACAATTAGATGGATTTTAAATAGGCGCAACCAATTACTGAATACATCAGGTTTAAACAATTATACTAATTACTGTATAGAACAAAGATAAGAGCAGTGGGCATAAATGGGCGGGTCATGCATTGAGAAGATGGGGTTACAGGCTAAAGGGATTCAGATATTAAATGCGATAACTGACTGCCTGTCTGCAGCGCTAGGCAAACTTTAATAATGCAGACAGATTAACAACTCTTACTCGATAAGTTGCGCTTTGCAAAACTTGCAGTTGATAATTTCTTGGGAGCAATAGTAATTATATGACCAAATTAGATTTACTTAAAAACTGTTTAAATAGGGCTGCAGTGAAAATTAAAGTGACGATAGAGTGATCAGAGAGTGATAATAGAGTGATCATAAAGAGTCATATTAGAGTGATCAGCAGTGATTAGAGTGATCAGAGGGTGATAAAAGAGTGATCAGAAAGAGTGATATTGGAGTGACCAGAGAGTGATATTGGAGTGACCAGAGAGTGATATTAGAGTGATCAGAGAGTGATAAGAGAGTGATAATAGGGTGATCAGAGGGTGATCAGAGGGTGATAATAAAGTGATTAGAAAGAGTGATATTAGAGTGACCAGAGAGTGATATTAGAGTGATCAGAGAGTGATAATAGAGTAATAATAGAGTGATCAGAAAGAGTCATATTAGAGTGATCAGAGAGTGATATTAGAGTGATCAGAGAGTGATAAGAGAGTGATAATAGGGTGATCAGAGGGTGATCAGAGGGTGATAATAAAGTGATTAGAAAGAGTGATATTAGAGTGACCAGAGAGTGATATTAGAGTAATCAGAAAGAGTGAGAATAGTGACCAGAGAGTGATATTAGAGTGATCGGAAAGAGTGATATTAGAGAGACCAGAGAGTGATATTAGAGTGATAATAGAGTGATAATATAGTGATCGGAAAGTGATATTAGAGTGACCAGAGGATGATAATAGAGTGACCAGAGGATGATAATAGTGACCAGAAAGAGTGATTAGAGAGTGAAGAAGCCATAAATGAATATTTAAGCAAGCAAAGCAAGAAAGACAATTTGATTTACTAACTATGCAACTAATTACGATGTACTTTTACTATTATAATAATAAAAATCACAAGCCTTGGGCAAATCTTTAATTTTGAACAACAAATGACACACAGCACAGAATTAACAGGCAGCATAATACATATATTTTATCATCCATAACATTAAAAAGGCACCAAAACACACATTATTAGTAAGCAGTTTCGAAGCCAGATGCATATTTCCGAAACACACATTTGCCATAATTATTGAGTAGAAAAATAAACGAGGCATACAGATAAGCCCTAGTCGAAGGTGGACTGACATTTACAACTACAAAAGCATTCGGTTTATATAATCTGTTTGCTTTTAGAAATCATTTGAGCAGACACTTCTCAAAGTACTCTTCGCCAACGTAGCCGCCTCGCATAGATCTGAGCACATTCTGCTCAAACAGTCGCCTATTTGACTTCAACACCTCGGCCGCCTCTCGATTTAGTGGGTCGTCAGGATTTGGCTCCTGTAGGAGACATTGAATTGTTGCATACTAAACTATTTCTGCTGAATTTGTCTACTTAAAGTAGTCTGACGTGAAGGTTTTTATATATTTCTACTTTTTAGAATTTCAGGAAGCCTGTTAAATAGGGAATTTGATGTGAGCCTCTCACGGTGGGGATCTTAACTAAAGGGATCTAATATAAGGGATTTGAAATTTGGAACCTGACGCATGGCATTTAAAATATGGGATCCAACCATGGGATAATGGGATCTAGAATCAGAGATCTGAACATGGGATATAAAATGGGATTTAAAGTCCAGGATTTGAACGTGTGATCTAAAAAGGGATCCAAAATGAGAACTAAAATGGGATCTGAACATGGGATCTAAAATAAGATCTAAAATGGGATCTAAAATGGGATCTGAACATGGGATCTAAAATAAGATCTAAAATGGGATATAAAATGGGATCTAAACATGGGATCTAAAATAAGATCTAAAATGGGATCTAAAATGGGATCTAAAATGGGATCTGAACATGGGATCTAAAATAAGATCTAAAATGGGATCTAAAATGGGATCTGAACATGGGATCTAAAATGGGGTCTGAAACATGGGATCTAGAATCAGGGATCTGAACATGGGATCAAAATCAGGGATCTGAAACATGGGATCTAGAATCAGGGATCTTAACATAGGATCTAAAATCAGGAATCTGAACATGGGATCAAAATCAGGGATCTGAACATAGGATCTAAAATCAGGAATCTGAACATGGGATCAAAATCAGGGATCTGAACATAGGATCTAAAATCAGGAATCTGAACATGGGATCAAAATCAGGGATCTGAACATAGGATCTAAAATCAGGAATCTGAACATGGGATCAAAATCTCGGATCTGAAATGGGATCAAAATCAGGGATCTGAAATGGGATCCAAATCAGGGATCTGAAATGGGATCCAAATCAGGGATCTGAAATGGGATCAAAATCAGGGATCTGAAATGGGATCAAAATCAGGGATCTGAAATAGGATCAAAATCTGGGGTCTGAAACATGGGATCAAAATCAGGGATCTGAAACATGGGATCTAGAAAAAGGGATCTAAACATGGGATCTAAAATTAGGGACCTAAAATGGGATCAAAATCTGGGATCTGAAATGGGATCAAAATCTGGGATCTAAAACCAGGGATCTGAAACATGGATCTAAAAATTAAGGAACTGAAATATGATATTTAAAACTGGGGATCTGGAACAGGCCGACAAAAAGTCACCTGGAACAGCAGTTGCAGGCCGTAGATGACAGAGTTGATTGACAGCACTGGTTTCCAGTCTTCGCGCAGCACATTGAGACACACATTGCCCTCCAAGTCGATATTGGGATGATAGACTTTAGTTTCGCATTTCACTTTGGGCGCCTCGTGAGGATACTGATCGGTGACGTGAAAGTTAAAGATAAACAAACCGCCTTTGTAGAAGCCTTCGTCTGGTGCGATGGCCAATTTGAAGTTCATGAGGTCATTTGGATTTGGATAGGTCAGGCGGGTGCAGTGGTTCTTGGTGTCAATGTCCGACAGGTCTTGAGGGTGAGGTGAAATATTATTTACAATCAAATGAGTACATCATATAGTGCCGTATTATAGAATAGTTTTTAGTTTCGATCAACTTTCGTAAATGGTCAGAAGTCTGTCAAATAAAATTCAGGGTTCCACACAAACTTATCTTTAGACACTTGGTGGTTTCACAGACATTTCTTTTCAGAAACTTCATGGCAGGGTTTTGCTGGCACTTATCTCCAGGAACTTCAGGTTCCACTAGCACTTATCTTCACGAACTTCAGGTTCCACTGGCACTTATCTTCAGGAATATCAGGGTAGAGTTCCACTGCTACTCATCTTAAGACATTTGGATATCCATTGCTACCTCTTTTAAAGCTTTAAGGGTTTACTGCTATTTTTAGCAAGATTTGGTGTATGATTGTCTTTATTATTACCTTTTTGCACTCGCAAATAAGCTGGAGAACTTTTCGATGTAGATTTGTTAGAATTTTTGTTCTCCTGTGACTTCTTGTGCAAATTCAACATGATTTCTGGAACTGAGAGCATTGGTTGTAATCATTAAGTTTTTTAAGAAATTTTCTTTTTAATTTTTGTTACTTTATGCAGTACAAATGCAAGGGAAACAGAGGGTCATTGTAATATTTTTGCATGGTATGTTTTATATGGTATTTATTTATGTCAGAATGCTCATTAAAAACAAAAGTTACAATACATCTTTGTTGTTTTTTCTATAGTTTAAGTATTAAAAACTGCACAATACAATAGTTTTGAAACATTGCTACAAAAAACATAAAATTTATATTTTTAAGCCAAGCAAATGTGCATTGGTACACCTTTTGTTTTAGTCTTACTTTATGTAAAGATTTTTTTAATTCTATGCTTTTTGTAGAATGTCTATAATATATATATATATATATATATATATATATATATTGTGCAATGTGCATTGCTATATAGCCAGAGTAAAATTATTAAATTATTGTCATACTATCATAAATAAGAGACTAAAACTGAAATTTACCTTATGTTGTACATAGAAATCATTCTGCACAATGGCATTTCATTGTATTAAATGTATTAGTTCCTAGTTTTGATTGTGTATTAATGTACACTAGGTTTAATGCTAGAAAAAATAACAAGACCGTGTGTGTATGCTGGGTTTGTATACCAATACAAAAATATTATCATTTGACACAATGTATCTAATGTGTTATATAGACTGGAATATACCATGATATACATTAAAAAATGGTAAGACCCTTTTTGTACACCATAGTCTGGAAGGTGGCCTTTACACTGGAAAATTCTACTGTATTTTTGCTCTTGCTGACAATTTTGGCATATACTTGGCATAGGGCCTATAGAATTTTTAGGTTTAACATTTTTTTACAATTTCAGTTACAATTTCAGTTACAATTACAGTTACAATTTTACAACAACAGTTTCAACAATTTTTAAGTAACAAGTGTTACAAAGCTGGCATAAAAAATAGAAAAGTTTAGGGCTAAAATAATTGTATAGTTAAATATTAACCAACTAAAGCTTTTCTATATATAATTGGTAACTAAGATAAAGAATATGAACACAATTTATTAGAAAAACAAAATTAAAACAAAGAATAACAGTTCTTAGCAAACAATAGCCATTTTCAAGTTTATTAAAGGTTTTAATTTTCTAAAAATATAAATAATAAAAAATTGGCATATAAACAACTTCAGGTTTAGCATAAAGCCATAAAGGTTAAAGGTTAAAGGTTTAGCATAAAGGTTTAGCATAAATTTTTTTTAATTTTATATTGGTGTAAAATTGAAAATACATAAATTTTCATTCCGGCATATGTCTGCCATGATCCAGACTATGGGTTGTACACCAAGAAATCCCAGCACATATGTTGCTTTTTAATTTAGGCCGTGCTTATTCCCACAGTACCGTAGGAATAATTTCTATCTTATTCTAATGGTACCGTGGGAATAATTTTCTGCTTATCCGCACGGCACACTGACGAGATAGCTACCATATCGTCTACATATATATGCTGTACGTGAATAGGCCTAGTTTATAGCTTTTTGAAAGGGAATTTGAATTGAGGATACTAAGAAGTTGTTGATCTGGATCAAAACTACCACTAGCTTTTTTTGCATAAAAAGGCCATTAAATCTTTACTTCTATTAAACAAATTGTCAAGCAAAGTTATGTTGATATACTGCACTTAAAGTTAAACTGTAACTTACAGTGTCAGTACAAAACTAAAATCTAAATTATTCCCACGGCATATGTAGAAGATGGGGCAGCTATCTTGTTAGTGTGCCATGCAGATAAGCAGAAAATTATTCCCACGGTACCATTGGAATAAGACAGAAATTATTCCTATGGTACCGTGGGGATAAGCACTGCCTTTAATTTATAGCATCTGTTTGGTAGAGTTGGTTTTTTGGTTTTGGTTAATTTGGTTGGACTTTTTTGATACCATAAACTAAATAAAATAAGATAGAAATTGAAACTATATTAAGATTATTAGGGCCTAACTACTGAAAAACATGAACTAAAAATGTGACTAATTTTGCATTATTTTTATACTCCTTTTAAATACAAATTTTGCAAAGCAAGTAAAATTGTGAAAAAACTACCAACCATAAAGTGCAAAGATGTAAAAATATACAAATACTAGTAAAAAACAACAAAAAATGGCTTCAAGTACAATGTTAATAGACCAAAGTTTTAGGCCTACCCTAGCATAAAATTTTCCCATAGATAGGCTTTTTCCATATTTGTAGCCATTGCCATTGCCATCTACCAAAATTATTTCTGTAGGTAGCCTATTTTACCTGCACCTTCCAGTTAGGCATTCCAATCCCGGGATTTAGCCTCAAAACACAGGATTTCAATCCCAGGATTTATAGGACTTGAAATTTCGGGATTTATGATCCTCGGGATTATAACAGTGCAGGATTGGGATCCCGGGATTTTAAGGCTTCTAAAGGATTATCCCGGGATTGTTTCGGGATTCAAACTGATTTTAATTCTCTTTTTTCAACTAAAATAATCATGTAAAATTTAAAAAAAAAGATTCAACTTTAAAAAATATGAAATAATACAACTGCAGCCTGCATGTCTGTATCGAAATCACATATAAAAAGCAGCAAAATTTGTTAGAGCAGTTTGTTAAGCAGAAATTTAATTTTTTTTCGTTTTCGTAAGGTGTAATTTAATTTCACATGTTCGTCAATTGCGTGATGTCTAACACTGTAACGTGGCATTAAACATCACATTCACTTTGATACTTTACATTGATATTGCATAGCTAGCTATATAACCTATATTAAAACAAGTTATTATTGTTGTAATCAATTATAATCAATTATCTTTTATGGATAAATATTATTTATTATTATCAAACAATTTTCTATTTCTACTTGTACAATAACTAAGCAAAGAGAAGTTTATTGCGTAAATATACCAGTTTGGACCATTAGTATCATTATAAATATCATAATTATACTTTGTGGTCGTGGTGGAAGCTGGATGCAGATGTTTCAATACATTTGATATCGGGATCCCGGGATTCCGGGATTTTTTTGAACTTCGAAGCGGGATCCCGGGATTACTCTCAGTCGGGATTTTCCGGGATTAGTGATCCCGGGATTTTAAACCATCGGGATTTCAGGATTTCTCAATCCCGGGATTGTAAATTGTCGGGATTTTGGAAACCCTACATGTACTTCCAGTTCATTCGTCGGCCGACAATTCGTCTGCTGAGTGGACAAAATGCTCTTTCCTTCTAAAACTGTTCGTCTGCTGGGAAATGGAGTGGGTGGGACTAGGGAGCTGGGGGACTGGGGAGCTGCCTCTGTATGGACAACTTCTCTGTCCGTTAACATTGTTATAATAAAGCGCTGCATGTATAGGGGTCTATCATCATTTAAACAAACTATTTTACAATATATACCTAAAATAAGAAAGCTTAACGAAAAACAGTGGGATGGAACGGAAGCTGTTAAAAATTTGATGAAGATAAAAATATCGGCGAATAGTTATTCTCATTCAAAATTTCATGGACATGCAAGACATCTGTGTCGTTTGTAGAAAGGGTGTGAGCACTCGACAGCAAGCTTTGCAATGTGATGATTGCAGTTAATGGCAGCACCGAATATGTGGTTCAGGCATAAGCCAAAAGGAGTATCCTCAGATTCTAGAAGACGACGCTTCATTTACGACAGATTTTCAGCTCTTTGGAAGGATTTATTGGGTTCACCGCCGGTTCACCGCCAAAACATAACAAAAATCACCCTCCTGATGTCCAGGGGCAACGCGCAGAGCCAAAAATCTAGGCGCAACTCTAGTTTTACTTGCGCTATTGATTATATATATTTTTAACCCTAAAGTTAAAAATCCGGTGAACCCAAGTGGCGGTGAAATCAGTAGTTAGTGGGCCTTTTCATATTGCTTGTTCTGGTTCCAGAACCATGCAGAACCAATTTGTGAAGTATAACTTTTTGTCTCCATAACTAGAGGGAGATACGTGCTATAAAGTTTTTATTATTGAATGACAATCGCCAAGAAGAAAGTGAAAAATTGTGCTAAGTGAGGTTGTTAAGGCAGTCAAAAATTCAAAAGAATTAAATAGTTATACTGCTGTTTTTCTTGGAAGATCCGAACCGATTCTGATTCTCTGGAATCGGTAATATGAAAAGCCTCAGTGTAAAAAAATAGTTCACTGGGTATTTTAGGAACTAGAACTGCGTGACTAACGAAAACAATTTTTATAATATTTGGGAGAACGATTTAAGCAGAAGATTTTGTTTTTAGAAAATTTTTATTGTTTTTTTAAACAAGAAATAAACGGAATAATTTCATTTATTTTTTCTACGGCATCTAGCTATTGCTAGAAAAAGCTGGAGACTAAAGTAAAGATGTACGTACAGCTTCAGACAAAAATCGACTCTGCAATTTCGATAATTTTTTTGCCTTTGATCGGCACCTAGCTGAATCTGAAGAGCTGGAGTGGGACAATTTCTCGGCTTTCATAGTCAAGTGGTTTGTTACGTTTAATTCCAAGGTTTAATCAGTGCATGCGATGGTGCATGGTGCTTATATTATCCGATCGCCTATATACTAAACACTGGAAATGCATGAAGCTATTTTAAAGATTGATGTCCGCATAACTATAGTCTCATCCGAAGATGTTACACCTCAGAACCTATAGCTATCTTAACGAGTATAGGATCGTAATTCAGCTGAAAGTCCCAATAAAGAATAGATAGATAGCTAATACATAGATAGAAAGATGCTGAAGAAACGCGCTCGCAAAAAAGCTTATAGGGGCAGCAGGAAGTGCAGGCCTCAGGCGGGTGAGGTGGATGGCATAAGGTCACTAGCAAATAGTCTTTAGATCGAAGCGTCTCAATGCGCGCATGTCCGCGACGATATGGGTCGCATGGCGGATTGAGCACGACGATCGCAAGGGGGTTCATTTCCCCGCGTCTGTAGCTGCGTAGTACGTATGGCCGTAAAGACGGTCTCTTACTGCGAAGACTCGATCAATTTATTGAATGTTGACTTATGCACGGCCCTTGGCCTTCAAATCGGGTGCCTCCTTCCGGCGGTGTAAAGGCCATGGGTCAACGGGTGCCGCCAGCCTTCTGGCAAAGTGCGGCAGCTAAAATGGCAACCCAACCAGGTCGGCGCACTCCTGAAGCTTCCGAGCGTCGACTGCGCAGATACAACGCCAGGTGCAAGGAGCTTCATTCGACTCCTCGCTCGCCGAGCACGCCGAGACCGCAAGGCCTCGCGGCCTACCAGGACGGAGGTTAGGGCCATGCAGGTCAACTTGATCCTACCAGGCTCGCACTCGGAATTCACACCTTTACGATTGAGGTGAAAGAGCCCCAGGAACCCCAGGGAGTAGCAACTCAATCTGCCTCTGCCACCAGAGCCGCTATTCAAAATGATGTGGCCGCATGCCACCGTCTCGGCACCTTCAATGCCCGGACCCTTAAAGACTCTGGAGGGTCGCCGAACTATGCACGCTCGCTTCGGCGCTTAGTATCGCAGTTCTCGCTGTTCAGGAGCCCGAGTCAGCATCGACGAAACTGATGTCGGAGCTGGATGGCAGTTCAGGGCCACTCCAGCCGACTGCATGGGGGATGGGGAATAGGCTTTCTTCTGTCTCGCGCTGCCATTGCTGCCCTTCTCGACATCAGCTTCATCAACGACCGAATAGGCCGTGAGACCTTTGCCTTGAAAGACCACCAACTGAATCTCATCTGTGCGTACGCACCGACTAGTCAACTGCATACGAGTGAAGACAGCGAGGCCACTGTCGATCTCTACAGAACCCTGAGACAGATCTGCAGCTCTCTAGCAGCCCCCGACGCGCTCTTCATTATGAGAGATTTCAACGCTTCCCTCACGGCTGACGGTGAGCTGGTCAAGAGCAGATGTGGATTTCTGAATGCCAACTCTCCTTTCCTGACCGACTTCATCTCCTCGGGTCTCCTGATTTCTCTTAATGGCTATTTCGGCAGTGTTCTGCTAAGCTGCCCACTTTTTATGGTACCAGCGGGCGTGTCTCTCGCCTTGACTGGCTGCTTTGCCCGAAGCACAAAAAGCACATTGCCAAGAGGGTGATCAACATTAGGCCCAAGTGTATTCCGTCCGACCACTCTGTAATCGCCTGTGACGTAAACTTCCTCTCGCACACCTACAAAAAGCAACCCCCCTTTTCCTCTCTGGGCAGATCTTTGCAACCAAGATACGAGGACCAATTTTGTTTAAAGCCTCCTAAATCCTGACTGTTCTGACGACTCCGCCGACGCCTTCGCCTGCGCCGTCGCATCTGCCGCCGCGGTGCTGCCAAAACGCACCCTGCACCGGCCTAAGGCGATGTGGGACTCCGATCTAGCTACAAGTGAAACTGGCGAGGAGAAGCCTGCAGAAGGACATCGCCCGTTTCGGTCACGACAGTCCTGCTGCCGACGACGCTCGTGAAAACCTCACTCGCACCCACTCTGATGGCACAAGACACTTCATTGAGGAGGTTGTCATGGAAATCAGGGACACGGCTGACAACTGCAGACACACAGAGCCGTCTGAAGAGCCATCAATAAACTGACTGGGCGAAAAACGAGGCAGTGCACTGTCGTCAGCGCCGACTCTGTCGAGGACAAGAAGGCTAAGCTCGTGGAGCACTACCGGCGTGTGCTCAACGCCCCTGCCCCAACCTCGGCGCTCCTGCATGTGCCTGGCTTCTCCCCTGCTCGCAGTGAACACTTCAAAACCAGTCCTATCACGAACTACAGTCCTGTCACCGCCCTCAAAAGCCTGAAGCCTGATGCTGCTCCTGGTGTCGATGGAGTCCCTCGCCAGGACTCTCAGACTCCCAGAGCTCAACTCGACCATCACCACGCTCCTCAATAAATATTCCGTTCTTGGAGGCGATGACTGCGTCGAAGCCCCATCCATCTGGCGCACCTCCAAGATTATCTCAATCCCAAAAAGCGCCTGTCCATCAGCTTGGACAACCAAAGAGACATCGCACCCCGAGTGCGTCAATTCAATCCTGAGTAACAGACAGCTGCCGATCATCAATACGCTTCTGCTGGACGCTCAAAGTGGTTTGCGTCCAAGCAGATCTACCGTCGAGCAGATCGCTACTGCCCGCAGCATCTTCGAGTCCTGCGTGACGCGGCAGAAGTCGGTGACCCTCGTGTTCGTCGACTTCGCAAAGCCTTCGACTCGATCGTACACTCTGCCATTGGATGGCTCCTCTCCTACTACGGTATTCCGCCGATTCTGGTGACGGCCATAATCGACCTCTACTTTGACACCCGCGGTTTTGTCGAGATGAAGAAAGATGTCACCGAGGCCTTCACTACCAGTTCCGGCGTCCTGCAAGGGAACACTCTGGCCCCTTTCATCTCTATCATTATCATCGACTATGTCCCGCGCCGCACCCTCTCTCAAGACGATGGCTTCGTTGTCGCGTTACCCTGAGATCACGCTGGCTGCCCTCGCTTTTGCGACGACATTGCCCTGGTGTGCAGAGACCCCTCCACCGCTCAATTATGCCTTAACAGGATCTGCGAGGAAGGCTCCAGAGTCGGCCTCGAAGTGAACGCCCACAAGACCGAGGTGCTCCGATCCACGTCGGCATCAGCGACCTACCTGCTCTCACCCTCCCAAACGGCGACAAAATCTCTTCCTGCTCGGATTTTCGCTACCTCGTCTGGCTGGTGGTCGCTGGCTGGTGGTTTCTATCTAAAGAAAATGTCAGTTTCATCTTTCCGCTACGCTTGCATTTACGCATTGATTGCCTTTGTTCTGTGCTTCAATCATTGGACTTCAGTTACCGGTAAGACGACTTTTATAAGCTACATGTAAAACAAAATTTTATGAAATAATGAATTAAAAATTTTTTTTCAGATGCATGCTCAGGCTATAAATAGTCCAAAGTTCAGGAGTCATTGCGTGTCGGGCAGAAGACTCAGGAAGCAGCGTCTATCCTAGCTCCCTAGATGTTGGTTGGTTAATTCCACTGAGTTCTATAAAAATTAGATTTACGAAGCTGCAGATTCGCGAGTGCTGCGACATGATTCAAATCTACGAGTGGGCGCCATCGAGCGGCTTGCAGCAGGAAAAATTCAGGCTCACTGGGTCAGATGCGATCAGATCTGAGTATTTGCTGCTAAATGGTCCTGTGCGGGTGACGTTTCGAGCAACTGGTGGAGGCTCTGCCGTTGAAGGCGGATTTCGACTTATTTACGAGACTGACTACTCTTGTCTCTGGTAATGCTTAAAATTTTATCAAGTACGACTTTAGTAGAAGAACGGGAAACTTAGTTTTTAACAAAAAAAATATTTCTGGTTTGCGTGAAAAACACACTAAGGTGATAGGAGCTTTTCATTTTTCGGCACGAAAACAGCATGCTCATTTAATTGATGGGGTTAGATATAGGTTCAAGTCCTTCTACGTACGGCGTACATGTATATTCAAGTATCCTTTTATTGCATCCAATTTGTTGTAACCGCCTGAGATTTACAGAATGAAAACATCGATAATATTTATTGTAGAAGCATCGCAAATTGTAAGCCAAAAGAGTGGTGTGAGATTCAGTCATCCTGGCTTTCCGAAGACGTATCCAACAGATTACATAAAAAGCTGGAGCTTCGATGTTCCCCGAAACTACAATCTGACGATAAGATTTGCAAACTTTTTTACTTATTCTGGAAATGACATTCTCAGCGTTTTCTATAGTCTAACAAAAGGAAATGACGCGCTGTATCAGTATTCTGGCAGTATAGGGCTTTTCGAGCTTCAATTCCGGCACAGTGTGACTCTAACTTTCCGATCACAAAGTAACAACCCTGGCTACCATGGCTTCAGATTTTTATTCAACGTCACCGATACAAAATGTACCAGGTTTACTTAAGTTTATTCAAGTTTTTAGCTCAATTCAAGTTCAATTTAAACTCAATTTAAATAATGAACCATATTTCAGCCACATGTACAGGCAGAAATCTTTACTCCACTTCTAGAGTTATTTCTTGCTTTGATGACTACATGTACTCGAACAGCACTACTGATTCAAGAAACTTGGATGTCCGATGGCCAATTCATTTGAACGACTATAATATATCAATTCAATTTACTCAGCTAAAAGTTGAAGACTGCTACGACAGCATCCGCATCTACGAGGGAACCAATTTAATCAGTTCTGACAAGGAGAAGTTCAGGCTAAGCAGCAGGTCGGAGGCGCTGAATTCTGAATTCCGATTGAACGGCCCCATTCTGGTGAGATTCGTCACCGGCAGTTTGATCGCCGCTAGAGGTTTTAGATTTAGTTACGGGATGATATTACATCCGGTTTCAGGTAAATCATCTGTTGCACAATGCTTTAATTTTCATTAGAGGCAGGGGGCTGCGTGCACTTAAGAGACATTGTCATATAACCGGCGAGAGGCATTACTGCCCATTCCGCCGACTCCCCTGAGCAGGCACACAAGCGCGCGGATACGTACGCAGTCATACGCACAGGCATTCACACACATTATTTATCGTTAGGCATGTACACTTCAATGTCTTAGGGGTTGACCATCAAGGCCATTAATCGCACGAACAGAGCCAAGCCGAGGTTCCAATTTAGCCCCAAATTGATGTGACTGCACTTGGAATCGAGCCTGGGCCGCTGGCACATCAGGGAACAACAAGGCTACGACCCATATTAAACCATACGATGAAATTCAACCATAAGCATTTTCTGTTCGACCAATGATACTGTATTCAAAATAAAATTTACACTTTCTTAGAATCAACGGAAATTTTGCGACAGCGTAGCGGTGTTCGAACCAGCCATCCTGGGTTTTCAAGCCATAATCATCCGGCCAAATACAAAATTACTTGGAGCTTCGATATCCCAGAAGGCTACATTTTAACAATAAAATGCACATATTTTATTACACATGACTCCGACTACTTGCGCTTCTACCAGGGCATCGTGCCGATTAATAAATGTCAAGTCCTATATCACTATTCTGGAAGCATTCCAAAGGAATTACAGCTTCAGTTTGCTCGCAACTTGACCCTCGTTTTTCAAGCCATTAGAGGTGCGAATCCAGGCTTCAGATTTGAGTTTACGGTTTCTAAAACAAGTAGGTAGTTTATTAATTTCACATTACAAATTTGTTCCTTTATGTATTTTATCTGATCCCGAATGAATGCAAATTGAGAGATTTCATCCTGAGCTGTGGTCTCTAACTGGAGTAGTTCATTTTCGAGCAGTGTTTGAGTTTAGGCTGCTCCCATGTGAGGCACAATTGTTGGCTGAGAAGCATTGATAACGTCAGCACTCTCGCGTGCCCGATTAAACGGGTGAGGACCACTAGGACTTACCGGTGTACGATAGTAACTTTTAGTAGTCCTTGATTATATTTTAGACGATGCTAAATATAGCTTACTGCTAAAAACCTTCGAAACTCATCAGCAGATGATGGAAAACACCATCACCGACTCCAAGTGTCTTGGCACAGCAATTTCACAGTTCTCGGGGGCGGCTCAGCCATCGCTCATTGGACGGTCGGTCATTGAATGCTGACTGCTGAATGGCAGTACTGCTGTGCTACAGTTGCACCTGCCGAATCTTAATTGGTTCGTTTTTTGTGTTCTGTAGACATTCATGTACTGTAAGTTTTGTACTTCAGCCATTTCCCAATCATATCTGCAGGCTTCAGGCTTGCTAAAGTCTGGGAGAGGCCGCTGCTTGTAGATTCCCTAGCAACTGCCGTCGTGGCTCTGGTCGTTCTCACCGGTGTCGCCTGCGCGCTCATCAAAACCGTCAGGAGATCATCGACGGAGCGGCCGGCAGCTGCGATGCAGCAGCCCTTGATGATGCAACCAGTTTGTAACGAGTACCATAGCGATACTACTGTGGTGAGTAGCTGATTAATAGTAAAATATTAAGTATTGTTTTAATGCCGTAACAGAAGAACTAACAAAAGATTACTATCTCTCATTGCAGCGCCACTATGCCACCGGAGTTTTCACCAAAAATGGCCAGTAGAACAGAATTAAAATGTAAAACTCAATTTTTCAACAGAGAGCTGCGTGTTTGTTGAGTATCAAGATAAGAAACTTTGAACTTCAAACGAATAAGGACTTCAGAAAAAACGGGACTTCCCAGTATTAAGGTTAGTATATTTTTTCTGCTTGAAATCAGTAAGCTGTGCTGTATTTAGTTGCTGTTTTAGTCATCTTTTGTTCTTATGTTTCACTTTTTGAGATATTCGATCCGTTTTGTTAGATTCTAGCTGTCACTGCAATCCTCTTATGTTTTATGTGATGGCTGCATGGGTTACATGTTATTTCTGACAGAACCGTAAAAAAGTTTATCTTATTAGTTAACTAATCAAGAAAATACCAAGATTTCAACGTTTATTTATTCATGCCTAAATATAATTTTGACATCTTGGGTGACACTACATGCATCAATTGTTATTTGTAACTTTTCGCAATTAAAAGTTTACACTACGACTGATATGGTAGTCTAGCCTAAAGTCACCTAGAGGCTGAAATTTCTTAGAAAAAAAATTATGCACCATACCTTGGTCGCTGAGTGTACAGGCTGAAGGCTTTAGGCAACGAAAATGGAATGGAAAGACAGACGAGGAAAGATAAACAGACGGTGCTTTTATATGTCGCGCATGCAAAAATTCTGCATCCAAACGGTTTTTCATATATTAAAGAAATAACATATATACAAAAACATATTATATACATATTAAAGGGGTATTTCCGTGAAGACATCTTAAGGTATAAAACGAAAACTTCCAAATTCGAGCGGTTCAAAATTGTGAGTGAACTCTTTCCTAACTCAAACATTTTTGAAACCTTGCACTTGCATGGACCTTTGGTCATATTCAAAAAAACTGAAAATGTGTTGTCTGTCTCAGTTGGTAGATACGCTTTGTATATGTTGAGCTTGTATACGGCTCAACCGCTTTTTACAAAACTTTGTAGCGTTTGTCAAACATTTTTACTGCTTTCCATAAAACACCATGGATTAAGAAATAAAAAATTTACCAGTTAATTATTTCAATTAGCATCTTTGGCTTTTTGTAAGAGTGTAGCAGCCCAAATCAACTTTCACTTCACCATGTTTTGATAGCAAATTATGCAGATTTATGATTTTTTCTCCATAATTGATAACCGAAAGCACCAGAAAATGCCTTAATTGGTAGTATTTGACATGCAGTGTTGAGACACTGTGTCTTGAGAGGAATTTCGCTAATAAGTGTTGTGACTGTGAGCGAGGAGTGACACGTTAGAGCCCTCTAGGCTTGATACCCTGTCTGCTGCGTACCCAGTGCACCCATGCCCCCTTTCCCAAGCACAGACAGCATGACTAAGCTGTCTCATCCCCGGCCTCCCCACCCTACAGTTTGTGTGTGAGTAATGTCTATGTGCCGGTATCTTACCCGGTCTCTCCTGTGAGCCAATCTAAGGCCCCGTGTTGAGGTGGTATGAGAAACTGTTTGGTTAAATACACAGGCCCGCTCAGATGAGGGGCTAAGCAGTTAAGAGTGCCAAGTGTGCTATAAATCTATCAGTCTGTACGCTCGTAAGACTTGCACTTCCTTGTCAGCCAGTGACACCACAGGGCAGTTGGAACAATAAGAGCTATGCTTCCTGGGCACACTCTGTCACTCTATTAAAAAATCCGAGAAAATTGGAAGCTTGAGTAAAAATTAGCAAAGCTATAAGCCACCACATTTGCGGCAAAGCTGCTTTGTAGTTGACAGATTTGGTTCAATGGAATAGCTCGTAAAAGTAACAGTAACAGCAGGCTAAATTTGATGTCCTGTGTACTGGAGCTTAATTTATTTACTAGAAAGAAGATATGATATGACAAGGAATCTTGAAACCGCAGTTTTCAGGTTTCAGGACTCTGCTAACATATTCAGCTGAACCAACAGCCTGCGATGAAAACATGCACTAGATTTTTTCGTTACTTTCAACTTGCTGTCTTTGGCCTGTTATTTTGGTTTTCTTCATCAGGTAGGTTTTATTCTATTTTGATTAGAATCAGAAAAACAAGTTTGCTCTCGCTAAAACGTCGGCTACTAAACAATGCAGAGTGCTGCTCCGGTGGGCGACTTTCCTCGTCATCTGGAACGATCGCGTGCCCCTCCTCTGGAGGCCAGTATTCAAACAATTTGGATGTTTCCTGGTTTATTCAAGCACGTGGTGTCAGCCGAATCCGATTCAGCAAGCTGGATGTGGAGCCGTGCTGCGACAAAGTGCTCATTTATGAAAACGCAACCTCCACATCAAGCAGCTCAGAGAAGTTTCGACTTGTGCATGCGAACGCGACTGAGTCTGAGTTCTGGGTAAATGCGCCCTTTGTTGTGCGGTTCCAAAGCGACCACTCTGTCACGAAATCCGGATTTCGGCTTTCTTACGAACGCCGGTCAGAATCGATTCCAGGTGAATTTTATGCGCAACGTTTATTGTAGCTAACACTCGAGTTGACTTTTACTGATTGATTTTTATCTCAGACTTCAGTTTCTATCTGTATGTCTATTGTCTAGGGTAATGACCTTTTATTTCTTTAAGAGCCGAATACATGTATTGCTTTTGTCAGCCTAACTGAGAATAAAGCCATCCAAAGTGAGAATCCTGCCTACGCTGACTGCGAAGGGCCTGGCTGCGTCCAGCCTTAGTGTATGGGCCATAGACAATAAAGGACAAGCAAAGTGATAAAAAGCCATCCAATGTGAGAATCGATTGGTCTTTTAAAACTTTGCTTGTCCTTAATAGTCTATGGCTCATAGACTAGGCTGGACGCAGCTAAGCCCTTCGTATTCAGCGTAGGCAGGATTCTCACATTGGATGGCTTTATTCTCAGTTAGGCTGACAAAACCAATACTACAGTAGCGCAAAGAGCAAGTTTCTGCGTGCGCTCGCTAGAGGCAAATATAAGCCGTGAACCGCGGTGCTACACCTTTTCACGTTCAATTTTGATCGAAGTCCAGTTCTAAAAAACTAGCGGAAATTCAATTCAGACTGGCGACAATTTTGTTTGTTGCTAAACCTTGCTTCGGTGGCAGAATGTTTTAAACTGGGGTTTGTTTCTATTGATTTTCCCTAAGCGTCGCCCCATTCTGAATTGTCTGAATTGAATTTCCGCTAGTTTTTTAGAACTGGACTTCGATCAAAATTGAACGTGAAAAGGTGTATAAACACAGCTTCTTCGACTTAGACTTTTATGTCCGATGATAACCTTAAGGCTGTAATCATTGTTGAAGTAGAATGTTATTTGTTTGTGGAGAAGAGGCGAAAGGGATAATACGCACCGGTTTTGCTGTGACCTTATAAGCACTGCGCGTTAACTATACTTTATTTTCCTAGTTGATTTCCTAGTCATTTCCTAGTCATTTTGATCTTAGTAACTCGCGCTCGCAAATACGCTGTACGTATTGCAATAAACAAAATTTAGTCAGCCATTGACGGCTTTTTAGAATTGAACTAAAAGTTCGTCTTCAACTCCAACACTACTTTCCATTGGCTAGAGTCTCTGGTTCGATCGTAAGTTAGTCTGTCCGGAGCCTTTCGTTGGCGGCTGCTTCTCCGAAGTCCGGTTACCTCAGATTCGCCTGAATCTGGTGTGATGTCCTGCTGAGGTCCCATTGATTACAACAATGGCTGTAATCATTGTTGAAGTAGAATGTTATTTGTTTGTGGAGAAGAGGCGAAAGGGATAATACGCACCGGTTTTGCTGTGACCTTATAAGCACTGCGCGTTAACTATACTTTATTTTCCTAGTTGATTTCCTAGTCATTTCCTAGTCATTTTGATCTTAGTAACTCGCGCTCGCAAATACGCTGTACGTATTGCAATAAACAAAATTTAGTCAGCCATTGACGGCTTTTTAGAATTGAACTAAAAGTTCGTCTTCAACTCCAACACTACTTTCCATTGGCTAGAGTCTCTGGTTCGATCGTAAGTTAGTCTGTCCGGAGCCTTTCGTTGGCGGCTGCTTCTCCGAAGTCCGGTTACCTCAGATTCGCCTGAATCTGGTGTGATGTCCTGCTGAGGTCCCTCAGGTGGGAACCTTGGCTTGGTCTGCTCTCGGTGGTAACGCCCAACTTTGCCTTCATCCAATTGGACGTCCACGATGGTCTTGCCTTCTTGGCCGATTACTTCTCCGGCCTTCCATTTAGCAATTTCATCTCGATAGGTCATCACCCATATCGGTTCTCTCGCTAGAGTGAGTGCCGTGGTACGAAGCGCATGTCCTCGCATAAGCTCGGCGGGTGACCTACCAGTTGCAGAGTGTTGGGAATTGCGATATTGCAGAAGGAAGCGATCCACTGACGCTTGCAGGTCAGCAGTTCCTGAGGCTCTCAAGTGATTTTTCAGATCGCATACGAATCTCTCAGCCAAGCCGTTTGACTCGGATGGTAGGGTGGCGTAAGAAGGTGGCGACAATTGATTCCTTTTGTGCCATCCTTCGGACTCCTTAAAAGATGAATTGTGGATCACTAGTGTGACTGGAACTCCTTCCTGTGCGAAAGTTCTGCGCAGTCGGTTGATTGTCTCAGTGCTGGTTGTGGACCTTGTCACGTGCACCTCAGCCCATTTGCTGTAAGCATCAATTATGACCAATAGGTAATTTTCACCTTCCACAGGTCCTGCGTAATCGATGTGCACTCGAGACCATTTTTCTATTTCTTCAGGCCAAGCGGTCCATTGCGCCGTAGATCCGTGGTCTTTTCCAGTTTGGCAAGCAGGCTTTTGAGTACAATGCAATATCTTTGTCAATTCCGGGCCACCATGTACATTGCCTAGCAATTGACTTCATTTTCTCCGTGCCAATGTGCCCGTGGTGCAGCATTCGTAAAACATCTGGCCTGACAGCTTTCGGTATCACGAGTCTTCCTCGGTAAACCAGTCCATGTTCGATTGCAAACTCGTCCTTAAAGCTGGAGTATCCCGGAAGCTCTTAACATCCTCTCTGTGTCCAGCCATGTTTGACTTGATTAAAAAGTTTTCGAGCCTCTGGATCCATCTTTGACTGCTGTCTAAGTTTGGTCTTTTCAATCGGTAGTTCGAGTAGTGAGTCTTGGACGGAGCTAACATCAAACTACTCAGTTTGTGATGAAACTCCTGGTAGTCTCGAAAGTGCATCAGCCACAGGAGTTTCAGCCGATCGTTTGCATTCTACTACGTAGTTGTACCCCATGAGAGAAATTGCCCAACGCTGAATCCTAGCTGCGGCCACTGTAGAGAGTGCTCTGCCAGGATCAAACAGGAATTTGAGTGGGTGGTGGTCGGTGCGAATAGTAAACTTGTGACCCATCAGGTACTTGTGAAATCTCTTCACCGCCCAAACAATAGCCAGGGCTTCCCGCTCAATCTGCGCGTAGTTGCGCTCCGCCTTTGTCAGTGTTATGGAGATAAAGATCACAGGTCTAGAAAATTGTTCTAGAACCGCTCCCAATCGGATGGTGATGCATCTGTAGTCAAAACTATCCTATCATTTGGATCGAATGGTTTGAGCTCGACAGATTGTGACAGGAGTTCCTTGATCTTCGAAAAGGCTTCACTTTCGCGTTTGCCCCTAAACCATTTTACTCCTGATCGAGTCAAATTAGACAGAGGCTCCTTCAGACTTGCTAGATTCCTGACGCATCTTCCGTAGAATTCTACCATGCCAATGAACGATTGTAGCTGCTTTACATCCTTCGGCTCGTCCATGTTAGCGATCTCTTCAGCTTTTCTTCTCACTGGTTTGATACCGTTTCCGCCTATCTCGAATCCCAAGAACTGTATCGCGTGCTTGTTAAAGCTGCTTTTCTCGTTGTTGATGTTCAGCCCGTGTTCCTTGATCAGTCTGAGCACAGTAACGAGTCTTTCATCGTGGCTATTTTGGTCGTTTCCCCACACCAGTATATCGTCTTGGTATGAGATGACTCCATCCAGGCCCAGCAGTAGTCTATCCATGCACGATTGGAAGATGGCCGGTGCCTGCTTAATGCCATACGCTAGGGCAGTAGGCAGTAGGTAGGTAGGCTGATAGAGTCCAAATGGTGTACTCCACGTCTGCATGGCGCTGCTGTCTTCGTCTACCGGAATTTGCATATAGGCATTAGTCAAGTTCAATCTTGAGAATCGTTTTGCCTTTCCCAATTGAGACAGCAGCTCGTCAATAGTAGGTGTTGTGGAGACCAAGCGCTTGAGATGCTGATTGAGCGTAACTTTGTAGTCCCCACAGATTCTGATCCTCCCGGACTGCTTGCGGACGCGCACAATTGGTGTAGCCCAGTTGCTGGCTTCGACCTTCCTCAGCAGTCCAGCCTGCTCTATTCGGTTCAGTTCGGCCTTCACATCCTCTTGAATTCCATATGGAAGCTGTCGCGGTTTGATGAAAATTGGTTTTGTTTCTTGTTCAATCGATAATGAAGCAATAGAGCGCTCCTTAGATACCACCGACGACAATTTCTTTAGGTCTGTGGTTTTTCCGTCTTGACCAATAATTGACGCATACAGATCGGGCTCCAACTCAGAGATCTATTCGAGACCATATATCGATTCGGCCCTTCAGCAAGGAAGAGTGGGAGGCTGCAGGTCCTTTCACCCAGTTGGACTGTGACCATCGCTTCGCCGGAGACGTGCACTGGCTCTCCCTGATATGCAACAAACCTTCTCATTGTGGGCTTGATATTTGAGATGTGCGGCACGTCCTTGTAAACTCGACTGGAGACCAGTGATGATATTGAGCAAGTGTCCAGAACCATTTCTATGCTCGCTCCATTCACAATGAGCTTACATGTTATTCTTGAGTTGCTCCGCAACTGAAGACATGATTTAACAGAGAAGATTCGTTCCTCTTGATCGTTGTTGAAGTCCGCCACTGGGCTTACCGCTTGACGTTGCTGCTGAATTGATCTTATTCTGCTTCCAGACTGAGGACCACCGCTTTTGGAACGACACAGATTTCATGTGTCCAGTCTTGCCACATAATTGACAAGCCTTTGATCGGTGGAAGCAATCTTCTTTTCGGTGACCATCTTTTCCACGGCAATAACATTTTACTTCTCTGTGTCCACGTCCACCTTTGTCTGGTCGTCGTTGCTTCCTTGCTTCCTTGTCTTCGGATCTAGGGCCCTCGCGTCCTTTTTGATAAAGAGCACGCTGTTGCCGGTGAGTTGCCTTTCTCCACGGCTAACCGCTTCACATGCGCTCGAGACAGATGTTACTTTTTCCCATGTCAGATCTTTCAGCTTCTCAATGAGCAGCTTGCGAACAATATCCTTATTTGTGAGTCCAAAGATAAGTTGGTCTCTAAGCCGTTCTTCCCGGTCCGTAAATTTACACGGCTCCGCTGCTAGTCGGAGTCTTCTGGAGCTACCTCTTCTCCATCTTCCTGTTTCATGTGATGAAACGCGTATCGGTGCGCGATTTCCGATTTGTTAGTCTCAATTTCCTTCTCTACAAGGTCCTTTAGATCTTCGTAGGATTTCTGATGAGGCTCTTGTGGCAGTGAGGCGTTAGCCAGTATGTTAAACGCCTTCCTTCATACTTTAGTGCATATGAGTGCATACTTTAGCACAATGCCTATTAATACATGCCTATGACTAGCAATAATTTCTCTAAAATTCAACACGTTTTAAAGTGCATCCGAGCTGTAAGGTCAACTCAATATTCAATATTCACAATATACTAAATCTCTTAGATCTGTCTGTCTGCCAATGCACTCTGCAGGTTGGCATCAAGATAAATATAAAGGCGGCCTTAGATAAAGGGCTAAGGCTTAAGCTTTTCGTTCGCCCAAAGTGCAGGCAGTATCCACCCCTCCGATATTAGGTACACGCATCAAGCAGCTTAAAGAAAATTTAAATTTTTCTCGCAAATGTGACAAACTCAGTTCTTGCTCAATGCTCCCTTCGTTGTGTGGTTCCAAAGTGACGGTTCTGCGACAAGATCCGAAATTTAATTTTCAAATATTTCAAATATTCGATTTTTATCAGAGTCTAGTTATGTTCCGTTTACTAAAACGGCGCTTTGGTTACTACGCAGGTTACAACGCAGAAAGCTGCTCCGGTGGGAAGACTTACTCGTCATCTGGAACGATCGCGTGCCCCTCGTCTGGAGGCCAGTATTCAAACAATTTGGATGTTTCCTGGTTTATTCAAGCACGTGGTGTCAGCCGAATCCGATTCAGCAAGCTGGATGTGGAGCCATGCTGCGACAAAGTGCTCATTTATGAAAACGCAACCTCCACATCAAGCAGCTCAGAGAAGTTTCGACTTGTGCATGCGAACGCGACTGAGTCTGAGTTCTGGGTAAATGCGCCCTTTGTTGTGCGGTTCCGAAGTGACGGGTCTGTCACGAAATCCGGATTTCGGCTTTCTTACGAACACCGGTCAGAATCGATTCCAGGTGAATGTCCAACGTTTTTTACAGCTGACACTCGAGTTGACTTTTGCCGATTTATTTTTATCTAGAATGTTAAATGGAATTTCAGCTGCTACTGAGATCATTCGGCAGAGAAGCGGTGTCAGACGGAGCCATCCAGATGTTGGGTCCTACAGCAATAACTACAAAAAGGCTTGGAGTATTAACGTGCCCAGAAATTACAGTGTTTTCATTCGATTCACAAAGTTCGACACGGAATCTGGCTGCGACTATCTTAGGATATATGCAGGAATTGTTCCGGAATATCAGCACACGGCTCTGCAAGCGATTTCGGGCAATCATAGTCATCCGTCATACACGTTTTCGCATAGCGTTACCCTCGTTTTTACTACTGACGGCTCCTCTGTCCGTGAAGGGTTCGAATTTGAGTTCAATGTCCGTGAGTTTAAAGCGAATGTTAAGCAGTTTCTTACATTTTGAACCTGTTTTATGAAGAAAGTTCAGAACTTCTCTATTGTTGTGTATAGACAAAAAAAGACGAAACGGACTTTTAGTTTCTCTCTGCATGTCTATTGTCTGGGGTAGGACCTTTTATTTCCTTAGAAGCCGAATAATATAGTATCGCAAAGAGCAAGTTTCTGCGTGCGCTCGCTAGAGGCAAATATAAGCCGTGAACCGCGGTACTATAAACAAAACTTCCTCGACTTAAACTTTTATGTCCGATGATAGCCTTGAGGCTGTAATCATTGTTGAAGTAGAAGACATAACACCCATTGAATGTCCAGTGCAGAAAATGTAGACTAAAACTAATACATGCCTATGACTAGCAATATTTTCTCCGAAATTCAACACAACGCTTTAAAATGCATCCGAGCAGTAAGGTCAGCTCAATATTCAACATTTTATATCTAAATGCACAGTGCTAATGTACTCCGCAGGCTGGCATCAGGATAAATATAAAGGCGGCCTTAGATAGAGTGCTAAGCTTTTCGTTCACTAAACGTGCAGGCAGTACCCACCCCTCCGATATTATAGGTACACGCATCAACAGCTTAGAGAAAATTTGAATTTTGCTCGCAATTGTGACGGACTCTGAGTTCTCGTTAAATGCTCCCTTCGTTGTGTGGTTCCAAAGTGACGGGTCTGCCAAGAAATCCGAATTTCTATTTTCAAATATTTCAAATATTCGATTTTTATTAGCGTCCAGTAATGTTTCACTTACGTACTAAAATGGCGCTTTGTTTACCACTCAGATTACAACGCAGAAGACTGTTTCGGTGGGAGGTTTTACTCGTCATCTGGAACGATCGCGTGCCCCTCCTCTGGAGGCCAGTATTCAAACAATATGGATGTTTCCTGGTCTATTCGATCACGTGGTGTCAGCCGAATCCGATTCAGCAAGCTGGATGTGGAGCCATGCTGCGACAAAGTGCTCATTTATGAAAACGCGACCTCAGCCTCAAACAGCTCAGAGAGGTTTCGACTTGTGCATGCAAACGTGACTGAGTCTGAGTTCTGGCTAAATGCTCCCTTTGTTGTGCGGTTCCGAAGTGACGGCTCTGTCACCAGATCCGGATTTCGGCTTTCTTACGAACGCCGGTCGGTATCGATTCCAGGTGAATTTTATGCCTTACATTTATAACAGCTAACACTCTGGTTCACTTTTGCTGATTGATTTTTATCTCGGATGACAAATGGAATTTCAGCTGCTACTGAGGTCATTCGGCAGAGAAGCGGTGTCAGACGGAGCCATCCAGATGTCGGGTCCTACAGCAATAACTACAAAAAGGCTTGGAGTATTAACGTGCCCAGAAATTACAGTGTTTTCATTCGATTCACAAAGTTCGACACGGAATCTGGTTACGACTATCTCCGGATATATCGAGGACTTGTTCCGGGATATCAGCACACGGCTCTGCAAGCAATTTCTGGCAGAAATACAAGTCTTTATCTGTCATACACGTTTTGGCATAGTGTTACCTTCGTTTTTACTACTGACGGCTCCTCTGTCCGTGAAGGGTTCGAATTTGAGTTCGGTGTCTGTGAGTGTTACAATAAGTCTAAATTACGAGCTATCTTTCAGTTTTTTCACTTTTTATATTTTGGATTAGTTTATGTAGAAAGTTCAGAAGTTAGGTCACTAATTGTCCTGTGCAGAAAATCTAGACTAAGTTTATGTATTTTTGTTTAAAATGTATTCTCTTGGCCAAATACGGGCAGAGAAGAATATTTCTACTCCGGATTATGCGCCATAGGATTATCGAACATTGTATAATGAATTACCGCTTCTAAGCAATGAAAAGGAACTTACAGAAATTTCCTTTCAATTACATAAAAATTTTGACTTACACAAAATTTTTTGTGCTGCATTAACTCATCATGATACTATATTTACAGATTATCCTGAATTAAAGGCGATCTTTTCAAAATGGACCGGAATGGCCATAGGTGGCTCGAAATTCAGTGTTTTACTGATTTCCCTGCATCAAAATGTATCAGCAAGGTGTTACTTAGATCTTGAATGTGGAAGCCGAACTTCGGAGATGGCAATGAATTCCGTAAGCCGTGAATTTTCGTGCATTAAACTTTCGAAAAAAGTTGCATATATTTACTGGTTTAAGTTTTTCTTATAATCTTGCATAGCGAATGTAATCTTTTTCGACCTTTTAATGCAGGGGCGGGCAAACTTTTTAGAGAGTGGGCCAAATAATACTTTTGTTGAACAGCCGCGGGCCGGAGCTCAATAACGAGGCAACTTTCTTGGTAGATAGAAATACAGTTTAGTTTATTTGCATATCAAGCTTTTAATTGTACGTTTCATTACAATTTTTGAAATACATGTATCATTGAATATGCAGATATTTGCTTTATATAAAGTCGAATTAACAAATGATAAGTTTAAGTAAAAATGTCGTTTAAAAAATTACGTAACAGCTCTTACTTCCGATGGCAATAACATCAGCGCTGATGAAAAAGTTATTAGTTACTTGCTACAGATGATACAGTTGATATTTAATGAAGGAAAATAGTACTAGCAATAGAGAAAAAGGGCAGTAAAAGGGACATTGACAGGGAATTATAATAGGAAAGATACAAAAAGAAATACATTGACAAAATGCTCGAACAATGATGGGCAGTGATAGCATGCTGTTAGAGGAGATAATGGTGACAAATTTTGGTTGACAGACATGCCCAATCTACAGTCTGTTAGCAGAAATTCAGTCATTTGAACTTAATGAGATGGGTGGTACTGTCTGCCCTGAAGAAGTGCTTCAAAATCCGGCTTGATAGACGAAGTAGACAGCAGAAGGATATCATTAAGATGGCGGTCTGAAATCTGGGAACGAAGGCGAGATTTGGTGAAGCTCATTTTGGAAAACAGCTGTTCGCAGCAAGAGGTGCTCCCAAACATGGCCACAATACGTTGAACATGGGCGATGGATTTTGGAAAGTTGTTGGATGGGAGAACAAGGTCGCGAAAGAAGGCTAGAGGGGAGGAAGTGCGGAACTTTGCCTTCAGTCCATCGTTGCACTGCAGCTCAACCAACTCCATCTGGAGGGCAGCTGGGGCATCATCCACCGAGCAGTCAAAGGGAGCAGTGAGGAGCTTGAAGTCCACAGCCAGGCGTCTGACTCCTGCAAAGCGGGAGGCAAACTCCTCCCGCAGAGAAGCCACAACCCCTGCGCAAGTGACCAGGTCCACGTCATCTGGGGCACAGGCAGCAAGACGAGGAAAGTGCACAAACTGACCAGCAGTCAGCTGAGCCTCCCACAAGCGTAGCTTGACCTCGAATGCAGTGATCTCAGCGTGCATGTCCGTCACAAGAATTTCTTGGCCTTGAAGTTTTATATTGAGGGCATTCAGGTGTGCAGTGACATCAGCCAGCAGGGCCAGGTGAGCAAGCCATTTTGGGTCAGAAAAGCAGTCCGCATGGGGCAGATTCTTCTGGCGCAAAAATGTGACAATTTCCTGCTGCAGGTCATCACACAAGAAAGCATGGCCCCACGGCTCAGCCAGCGGTCTTCGCAGAAGTAGAGCAGGTCTCCATATTGCGCATTCACCTCGTCCACTAGACTCTGGAACTGGCGATCGTTGAGGCTGCTAGAGAGGATGGAGTTGACAACTTTCACCACAATCGACATGACATCAGCAAGTTTGGCAGACTTGGCGCACAGGGCCTCCAGATGAATAATGCAATGCATCTTTTGTATTGGCTGGGTATGGCCGGCAGCCTCACAGTGATGCGGCGCCTTTCCTCTCTCCAGTCATTGCTGGGGCACCATCGGTCGTCACACACACAAGGCGAGAAAGATCAAGTGAGTGCTGCTCAACACACTGAAGCACAGCATCAAAGATGTCCTTGCCAGTGGTGGTGCCATGCAGTGGGACAAGCTGCAGAAACTCCTCGTGAATCTTGAGGTCAGCAGTGACTCCTAGGATAAAAATGGCCAGCTGGGCTGTATCTTTCATGTCAGTACTCTCGTCAAGAGCTAGGGAGAAGGCAACTAAATCAGAGCAGCAGGTCTTCAGCAAGTCCGACATCTCCTCAATGCGCCGTCGAACAGTACGGGATGAGAGGCTCACGCTCTCAAAAGCAGAACGCTGTTCTGGACAGACAGAGTTCACCACAGTCACAAGGCACTCCTTGATGAAGTCTCCATCCGAGAAAGGCTTCATCCGGCAAGCTAGTAGATGGGAGACCTCGTAGCTTGCACGAGTCACCTTGTCGGCCTCAGTGGTCTGCTTGCGGAAGAGCAAAGTCGTATTCTGCAGGTTGCCAGACAGCTTTGCGATAGCTTCTTTCTTCTTATCAGCAGGCATTGAAGCACAGGCTGATGTTTGGTGATTAGTTTCCCAGTGGCGACGCACACTGAATTCTTTAAGGACAGCCACAATCTTAAAACAGATAAGACACTGCGCCTGGCCAAAGCGCTCAACAAAAAAGTACTTCTCCTGCCAATCAGCTTTAAAGGCCCGACACTTGAGATCTACTTTTCTCTTTTTAGCAGGTTGAGGTGTAGTAGACATGATTAGATAGATAGATGGGAGGCACACTGTGACACTGGTGGAAATTTTATTTTAGGGTAACTTTTAGTTAATAGGCACATAAATAAACAGATTCGGGAGGAGGTGGTCTACCAACAGCAGGCTGCAGCCAGCTAAACAGTGCAGGGGCCAAACCAACTCTTTTCTCTCTGGATAATATAACAATGTCTAAGGCTTGATAGGAAGACTGCTAGAAAGGGGAAGAGAACTTATGGACGTACGCCACGTGCCCAGAGGGACAGGCAGCCAAATTGAGCTTAACGTTGGGCACGGCCCATACCTTCGAATCTTCGAATCTGACAATATACTATATAAAGGGAGAGGGGAATAAGTCTTTGTTTGCTTATTAGAGTCTAGACTCGTTAGTAGAGCCTTAGAATCTGGAAAATCTAGTGCCAGACTTATGCGGGCCGGATTTTAATGCAAATGATATGCTATGTGGCGGGCCAGAAAATAGAGCCTCGCGGGCCGGATCTGGCCCGCGGGCCGGAGTTTTCCCGCCCTAGTTTTAATGTTTTAATGTGAAATCAAAACCAAATTTACGGAGGTCTTAAATTATCTGAATTGTTTGCCATTCCCTCAGACGATCTACTCACAGCGAAGATCAGCTAAAAAATTGTTCTTATTTTCTGGAATCGTCTCAGATACTGCTGTCTGCATTCGAAACATCACGTGCAGACTCCGTGGCAGCGGTATGAATGAACTGGTTGAATCGACTCCAGCACCTGATGGTAAAACGTATTTAATCATTTTCTGAGACTGTAGATCTGCAAAAAATTTTGAATAGGTGAAAGTGTCTGAATTCGATAATTAGCAAAGCCATACAATAACTGTATCAGATTAATGATTATCATGCCCCAATTTCTTTTAAAAGTATGAATCTGATTTTCAGTTGACCCAGTCTCGCTTGGAATTAGCCTGATTAAGCCTGAGCTGTGGAGTCTCTCAGATGGTTTGATTCGGTTTCGAGCTGTGTCTCAAGCCGAGTGTCGGCGAGTGAGGCATCGCTGCGAGCTGAGGCTTTTCAATGGAAGCGCAGTCACTGCTGCGCAAATGAAGCGGGTAAGAATAATGTAGTAATGCGTAGTTAAAATATTTAGCAAAATATAATATACTTCAAGAGTAATTGCTATGATAGGCGTGTATAATTAAACGATGTACTGTAGGCCCGTACTGATATGCAGATATACGCAATTGTATTTTCCTTCAGTTTACAATACCCAGCTAGCGTATTTTCATTCTGATACAATTGCTACGTCAAAACTTCAGCAAGCATCACAGCCACGTACATCTCAGTGTGTGAGCAGAGTTCAGACAGACTTTGCTGTGGTGGCTGAGCTCATCGACACAGTCAATTCCACGATACTTTGTTACAAGCAAGCCGGAACAGTCAACTATTCTCTGCCGGTTATGAAACTGCGTGAGTTGAGTTAAGATTATGAAATCAATGCATAGATGAATACAAATAATAGGAATTTAGTATATAGAACTTCATTAGAACAAGAAGTATATATATTCGCATAACGTCACTTGAATCGAAATTGAACGAAAAAAAGCAATCTAACATGCTATTACTATTACTTTATTCATCGTAAAGTTGATTCTAAAACAAGAAATACTTTATTCGAATATTAGGCGTTTCTGACTCTGTTTTCAAATAAACATGTGAAATTGGCGGCAATTTTGAGAGTTCTAATCAGGTGAAAAATGTGTCCTATGTACAGCTGATTTATTCCATGCTAAAAATTGAAAATAAAAGAAAAGATTCTCAGCTCCTTGCAATGATCATTCTCTTATCCCAGCTGTTCGAGAAATTCAATGGAGATTCCCAGATTCTGCTGGAATCACTGCGGGTGCTGCAGTGCGCATTTTGTTTACAACAGCTGCAAGCATCCGAGGCCGATTCGATTGAATTCAGCGAATTACCTCCAGGTATCGCTTTTGAACTCTCTGGCTAATAGTTTCCTTCATAACAGCGCATAAAAAGCAAGGCCCTTGATTCATTTAAAACAAACTATGTAATCAAAGCCCGTTTCTGCGTTTTTTAATTGATTTCAGTTGAACCAAATGACTTACAGCTTGAGTTGATTGATCCTGAGCTGTGGCTACTCAATGGAGCGATTCAGTTCCGTGCGGTTTCCGAACTCGCCTGTCCCAGTGTGAGGCATCGCTGTGAGCTGAGGACGGCCACTAATTATTCGATTCCTGCGACACTGATAAAGAAGGTTGTTTTTGTCTGTTGTCAGCCTTTTTTGTAGCTAGCTATTTGTGCAAGATAGTATGCTTTGCTTAACTTCAGGATGTCTCGAAGCCCACCGGACCTCAGTGCTTCAGCTCGGTGATGTCGCAGTTCTTGGCGTTCGCTCAGCCATCAGACGTAGCGGGTTCCACTGTGAGATGCCGCCTGCTCAACGGCAGCTCTGCGCTTCTCATGCATCCCGAACTGGGTTTTGGTGAGTTTCGCAGCTGATTTCAGATGTTATACACGAGGAAGCAGCCGTGCTTTAAATATTGGCATATTGCCTCCATCAACAGGAGAGACGAGGCTGGCGGGAGTCTGGGAGCGGCCACTGCTAGCAGCTTCATCAACTACGGCTGTTCTCGCCATCATTGCACTGGTAGCAGTGGTGGCCTGCTTTGTGCTGATGAGATCTGGTCGGCGGCCACCTTGGAAAGAATCGCCGGATGCGTCAGTAGTGAATGAGTCAATGAAGATGCAAATGACAGTCAGTAACCAATACTATGGCGAATCAGCAGGCATTGTAAGCAGCTTTAATGTGATTTGAGGCACCAGACTTCATCATATTTTCAGCAATTTCAAATTATTAATCATGCTTGCATCCGACTTTCAGCCTGATGACTCAACCGGAGTTTACGTCACGTGAAAGAGCCCAGAGTATGATTAACTTCTTTCTCGAGTAGACGAAAGATAACGACCGTAATGCACTTATAAATATAAGGCAAGTACTTTTTTATAAAAAGCTTTGAAAAACTCATCTCCATTCCTACTACAGTTTTACTTCGTTTTAAAGTCAGTAATTACTTCCAACATTAGCTTTATATGTATCTGATATATAAACCCTACGTTTTAGGTTCTCCTGTATTCCTGATGGTCCTGAGGCTTTATATATACAGTTTAAACTATAACCACTGTTTTTGTAATTTACTCAAGGTGGTATGGTAGTGCTTAATAAAACAAAATTTATCATAATTGAATTACTTCGAAATCTAATGGATAAAATTATTAAATGAATTCTGTTTAGTACCTTGACAATTTGAACTTGTGAAGCAACAATTTTTGAGCATGTAGACTTAGGAACAGTCTCGGATATTTAATAAGGAGTATCAGAATGTCAATTAATTTCCACTGAAGTCTTCCGTCGGGTTTTTATTTTTTTGAGTTTGAAGTTTTCGTGCGATTAATTGAAGTAAAATTCTGATTTCAAAAAAAGTTTTTAAATTTCATCAATAACGAAGTCTTTAAAGCTTTTTCAGTTTCCTATTGCCAGTTTTTTTATAGTAGCAGTTTTTTGTCCCTGCAGCCGTAAAAGCTTACTAGTAGTAGTGTAGTGACCTTCGCGAAAGTTCGATGCATTAATTATGAATTATTTATTTCTAGAAATTTCCCCGTAGAGTACAAATTAAATTCTCGAAATTTCTTCTCACAGTAACTAATTCTAATACTCGCATTTATAAATATTCAATGTATAATTTATTACAGTAAGGCAGTACTACAATTAATGCAAATCTGATAGGAATCAATGATTCATATTTGTTTTGTTATAATGCTCAGAATATTCTAGAAGTTTCCGGCGATGCTCCTGATGGCTATAAATAAACGGTGCCAACCGCGGATAATCTTTACTTCTCCTTACTTCTTACTCCGCTGTCTCTTAACCACATAAAATAAGAACCACCGCCTAGCTCTTTCCCTTTCTTTAATTTACATTAAATTCTACAGTAGCACTATAAGAAAACGATTCGGGGTCAGCCTTGGCTTGAGTTTAGTGACGAAGTTTATTCATTCACGTATGGGATTATTTCTATCAAGGGATGCTTGCTGGGATTGATGTGTTCCTTATTACCAGACTTTCTGTGTAATCAAGGAACAATCACTTCTAGCTCTTTGCTAGGTAACCCAGTTATCAATTGAAGGTACTGCTTACCTTGACTTAGTGTGAGATATCTCATCTGTTGTTCTCGCGGTACGTCTCATGTAGATCTCGTGTAGATCTCTCCTTGTCTTCCGGAAGAATTAACAACTTGAATCTGTTGTTCGGGTCCAGCTTCTTCTTCTACTTCCGATGAAGTTGTTCCGGCCGGTATCTGCAGTCAGGACCAATCAGAGGCCTCGTATCAACAATGGGTATCCTGCGCCGAACTGCGGTTTCACTTAAGCCTTCTCTTTCTAGTAGTGCCTCACTGCACTCTAGGTATTGCTCCGGTAATCTCTAATAGATCCTCTAAGATCTATTAGGGTAGTCCTTCGGGCGACTACAGCCAATGGAGTCTCAAATGGACTCAAGAGTCTCAACAGACTCTAACACTATCAAAATAGGGAGTCGACTCAACAACAACTGGCGCAATGAGCAAGGCTTACTGCAACAACTCGACCAAGTCTCGATTGACTAGGTGATTAGGAAGTCCTCTTAAGGCTTCCTCTTCGGAGCTCTCCTATCGCCGGAAGTTGGCTCCGGGTCCGCTTTGGACCGCTTGTATTTATAGACATTTTTGCCAGCAAAAAATAGCAACATAACTCGCGTGTTGCGTTAAAAATAGTAACATGATTCATTCTGCTGCTATAAATAGTAACATGATTCATCTGCTAAAAATAGTAACATGAATCATCCTTAAGTGCGCATGCATGCACTAGCTTACTTATAGTAGTATTCTACGATTTATACTTTGCGTAGGAGATATAACACACTACATGATGCTTGCCATCTGGGAGATGCTATCTGGGGGATGCTTGCTATCTGGGGGATGCTTGCTATCTGGGGGATGCTTGCTATCTGGGTGGATGCTTGCTATCTGGGAGATGCTTGCTATCTGGGGGATGCTTGCTATCTGGGGGATGCTTGCTATCTGGGGGATGCTTGCTATCTGGGTGGATGCTTGCTTTCTTGGGGATGCTTTCTATTTAGGGGGAATGTCTGTTATCTTTGTGAAAGCTTTAATATGTCATCTTTGTCAATTTTAGAAAAAAGAGATTCATAGGAAACATCTTTGTCCGTGACAATTTTACTTGATTAATGTGACTTTTAAAACTAAAGAAAAAGGAGTTAGGTCCTGAGAAAATGTGAATTTTAATTTTTTCCATGAATAATTTTTGCTCCTTGCTTATTGGGCCCCGAAGGAGGGCACTAGATTGCTAGTCTATCAACTAGCATGGCTTTCCATGATAATATGATAATCCATGATAATGATAATACGGCCTTCTAAAACGCTTAGATTTTGCAATTTAATCGCAAGCAATTTATCATGTGAAAGAAAAGCCGCAGTGCAAGGAAACTTCAGGCAGCGCTTATAAACTGCAAATATAAACAGGAAAATGTACGCCCGTACCTAAAACAAGGCATTCTAATTTCGCTTGAAGGCTCATGCAATAAAAAAATTATTACCCCGGGACCGTAGCCTAGTGATCTAGCGAGGTAGTGTCTGTGGTCAAGGCTCGAATCCAAGTGCAGTCACATTTATTTAAGGCTAAATTGGAATCTCAGCTTGGCTCTGCTCATGCAATTAAAGGCCTTGAGGGTCAACCCCAAGGCACAGTGAAGTGTACATTCGGAACGATAAATAAATAAATTTAAGGCAGCTGTACACTTCTGTACGTGAGAGTGCCTGTGCTTATGATTGTGTAGTGCTCAGGGGAGTCGTGGGAATGGGCAGTATTGTCTCGCTGGTTGTGTGATGAAGCTATAACTTTTACCTCACTCGTATTGCACATGTGATAAGAGTTTTTTTCATATTCCTTTCCTACTACTGTAGAGAGTTATTAAACCATACCGTAATGCTCTACTTAAAGTAATATTCTAAGAAAGTCAATTTATTCTAGAATGAGTCATATCTACTTTAGGAATCACGCGCAAACAGAGTGATTTAGAACCCTGCGTGGGATTAACATTGTTTGATCAAGGAACCGGATTCCAACAGCTGTATTTATTTAACTCCATATATGGTAATGCTCAAACATGCATGACCGCTTAATCAAACATGAATGACCTAAGTAAATACCCAATCCCAAACCGGTTTTTCTCCAAAATTTTGCTATAAATATAAGTGAAAATTTGAGTCAAAAATTCAGACTCAGAGCGGTCTCTAAGAAGAATCTGAAGGAACAAAGAAGGAGACCAATCTCTGAGGGACCACACTTGTCTAATTGGTAAGCGTTTACCGGATTCAGTTCTTTGATTGTTAGCGTTAATAAGTTGATTAATTGAGTTATACGAGAGCAGTTCATTGTCGATACATTTGAGAAAGGCCTCCTTGTTTCCTAGGATATATTACTAGAGGATTTTGATTGAGTTATCCATTACGTTTCGGACGTAACGAAGAAGACGCCCTTAAGGAGGACCTATCACAAAACTTGAAGACTTCAATTGTTCATTAGGGCGCACGTTTTATTGTTAATTTCGAGCTCGAGGACCGTCACAAGAATTCTGATTTGCTCTCGTTTTGGTCGACCCACAGATAAAAAGTCAAAGACTCCAGAAGACTACAGTTGATCACCGAAATCGGCCGTCACTACCGCTCAGCCAAGTTAGACAGAGTCACACACTGCAAGACCCAGACGTCTGCAACCACAAGAGGAGCCGCTCCAGTAAGAGTTATTTGAATTTGCAAATACCTAGGCACTTGTTCCCCAGTGTCTAGAAGTGGGAGTTTTTGAGTGACTGATCACTACTCATAAACTCTTCACTACTTATTAGTAGCTGATATCTGTTCGCATACCATTTGTACGAGCGTACTACAAAAATCAGAAACGACAGCGAGACAGCTCCCTTATCAGGGCATACCCGTAGATATCTGAAATCCTGCATGCAAGCGTCCAAGTTACATTGCAACCAGATGTGTAGCCAGAAGGTTAAGTATACGACAACCCTTCAAATGAAAAAGTGCTCCAATGGCAGCAGAAACACTCATTGGCAGTAGCTTTTGGCACGCTGAAGATACGGGCTGAGAAAAAACCTGGCTAAGAATACGAGCTAAGCATACTCAAGCTATTCAGCCTAAGCCCGGATAAAATGAAGTACGATCGTAGCTTTGTCGTCGAATTGTCAGACCCACCGCGCAATCATTTTAGCCTTCGATCTGATTAGTTGTTTACAGTACTTGTTCTTTATTTTGTGCAATTTCACATACTTCTGAAAAAACTGTGAAAAAACTTCATTTCTTCTAAGGATGAACGAATTTGACCAAAATTATCAACACAAGATACCATAAAATACTGATTTTTGCGAAATTCATTATCTTTATTTCGAGATGATGTGCAACACTTTATATTCTTTGACCCCCTGCATGTGGCCTCTATCATACTGCTGTCGCTACCAGTCTTGATTAACCACTGGGTGGCAACGCAGCTCAGGGAGAGGTAAGGATGACTGGTATTTCAGCTCTGCCGTACTCTGTTCCTCTCCCCCGCCCTCCGCAGGACTCAACCGTATGGGCATCAAGGCGGTGGCCACGGCTAATCTCAAGTCATGGCTAGTCAGTTCAAGGAAGCATTTAATGTTTAAATGTCTCCTTTAACCCGGATCTCTCCGATATTTTTAAGCACGGGAATTTCTGCCACCTCATCCATGCCTATGGGCTACCGGGCGACCGATCACCCACTTTCTAGAGAGGGACAGAACTGCGAACGACGGCACCACCGGATCTTCCTGCGCGACATCGTAGCACCAGCTGCCCGTGATTGCCATGGGTCTGTGGAATGGGCGGCAACACCTCCCATCTGCACCCAGTATACTCCAGGAAGCCTTGCAGCTATGTTGTGTATTGGATAGTCGATGTGTCGGTTGATTTGGTTTTACTGAGAGCTCAATCCATCTATTCAATAATGCTAAAATGATTTCATTTATGCGCACTGGCTTTGTGTACGTTCTACGTACTCATGGACAAAGAAGACAAACGCTATACTGGCAAATCGCGAGGCCGATTTCTGGAAATAAATTTTCGCTACAAAATACAGTATGAGACACTCGCGACTTTCAATATGAGTTCCAGAAGGTGCGAGACCGTAGTGGATGTTGTGCTAAAAAACTGAAATCTTGAAATCTGCGTAATAGTGAAATCTGTGCGATTTACAAGTGTAGCTTCCTTCTGCTTTAGTTGCCCGTGCCCCTATTAGTAAAGAAAATGACAGGTTCATTTAAATTTTCATATGGTGAGAATTGAAGTTCTTCGCTTCAGTGTTTATATACATCTATTGAATCGGAAAACTTACGAGCAATAACCAATTAAATTCGCTTGCAGAAGCCTTCAATATTTACATTCCTGCTAATCTTTGTGATTCGTCTACCGGTGAAGTTCGCTCTACGAGAGTAGTTATCTTGTCTATGGTTTCCGTTCGGGAAACACTTGATGGATTGAAAGGCCGTTTCTTATTTTAAATACATGCAGATGTATTATTTCTTACGCGTAACTTCAGCTTAATATTTTTGGAATTTTAGGTCTAAATATATAAATGTAAAGAAAGTTCAACTTGAAATTGCTAAGGTTTAATAAAGTTTACAAACTGGTCCGAAAATTGCAAATGACCCGTGAAAACTCAAGCAATTATTTCACTTCATATTATCACTTGGCTGTGTTAATTTAAAAATGTTAGTAACAACAGCAAATTTGTTCCTAGTATAGCTTCTATTGATAATATCTGCAATGTTTTTGTAAATGCAACTCAAAAGATTAAAAGTCTATTGAAGATCAAGTCTAATTCTGGAGATGACCATTTTCTGAGAGGCATCGCCAAATACAGATTCTATTGAAAATATTAAAAGGTTGTTGAATAAAAAATACACAATGGCTGTGCACACTCTTATTAATTTCCTTTAAGAGCGTAAGCCATGAGAACATGCTGCTGTATTGATGTCACCATGAGAACTTACATGGATTTACACAATTAGGTTCGAAGTTTTTTACTGCTAACCAAAGCTACCTACATGAAAGTGCTACACGTAAATAGAAATCGCAAAGAAACATCTGCTAAATATTTAACCTTAAACCACGACTACATTTACCTAGTAGTGTTTCCGTAGCCATCAGCTTTCTTTTGCCAAAAGATCTGTATCAATGTTAAAGACTTCGCCCAAGCTCGTTGTTATCGTAGTTACTGCTATTTTTACAGTTTGGTCATGTGATGAAAGGCTTGTATAATTAAAACTTTGCTAGAAAAGCAAGCAATGAAAGTGTTTTAACAGATTTAATCTCTAAGAGAAACTTTCTTCTTGCTCTGACCAAAATGTCAGAGTCCAAAAAAAATTTACTCTTATAGTACATGTATAAAAGCTTCATTATATGAATAAACTTTTGAAACGCTATAGGTCCAGATTGAAAGTTTATCAACGAGAGCAGTAAATTAAAATCATGCTGGAATGAAAAACGTTTACTTGCCGCTTCTATCCGCACATATTCGTAGTGCAACCTCCAGCACATTCGGGGAAGGCTGAAAAATGTTAGCGTCTTAAAGGCTGCAGTTGGCTGCTGTCTGGTGATTTTCACTTGCACCCGTCCTTGTTTATTTAAAACGCGTCACTGAAGCGCATTAGCGGCAGTCCAAACTTAGAAACTTGCTGATTTATTAAACTTTGAACTATTCATTGCAACTTGCAGTTTGTTGAAAGTATGCTCATATTAAATCATTTTCTGCATCAGATGGGCTGCAGATCAATCAACGGCTTGCTACTTGGCGTCGCGCTGCTAATTTTGTCACGCTCAGCACTGCAACCAGTTGGTGAGCAAGTTGCGATTTGCTGTTTTCACGGGTTACAAAGTTAATGTCAGTTTTTCAAATCTCTGAAATGGAGCTCAAAATTCAACGACAAAACCAAACCAACTGTAATGGATAACTTGCCAGAAAGTTCGACTAGAACCACAGAAATATTTTATCTATCAAGACTATAGAATGCAACCAAATTTTAGCTGAATTTCTTAGAAAATTAGGCAAACATCGCTTAAGAAATGGTTGCTTGCCTTTGTCATTACACCGGTTGCATATGTACATATGTGCAACCGACAGCTCAGCCGCAGCTATTGTGCAGCGCATCTGAAGGCTGCGCACGGCTGTTTAGTCCATGGGCTGGAGGTCGCCACTTACACTCTTAATTACATCAGCTGATGCTGGTGCTGATTTTACAGCTGGGTGAACTGAAGCAATACAGAGTTAAGTGTCTTGCTCAAGGGCACAAATTGTTCCAGTGGGATCGGGAATCGAACCCCCAACCTTTAAGCCGTGAGTCTGACGCTCTAACCACTAGGCTACTACCATTGTCATTCTTAGAAACTGTTATAGTTTGAGAAGTCATGTTCGAGTTTGTCTATGATTAAGCCCCCCGTGTCTTCAACTCCACTCGCTGTGTTAGTCACAGGAACTTACGTGTTAGTTGAATAGTTGCTTCTAAGGTCCTCTCCTTCTAGCCTTCCCTGTCTCTAAGAAACGTTGCCTCGCTTCGTTGCTAATAGCTCGTAAAATTGGTTTTTTAAGTTTGGCTTGACCGATGTGCATTCTAAGGCCACAACAGAAACTAATCTTGGAAATAGGAATGCCAGACTTGGCCAAAAAATTAATTATCTATACTTTCACCATTGTTGGTGCTAAGTGTCCCAGCCCCTCCATTCTGTATTCCTAAAGTTTTTGCATAGAGAATATTTTGTGTCAAAAACTATTTCTCGTTGTAACCGCATTTTCAAGAAGGCGCGCTTCAAGTCGATTAGTCTGGCATATTATCGATTGTAGCCGACTTGATCCAGAGGCTTGATTCCGGAGCTCAACTTGACATTTTTCATTTAGGATATTATACACTAGATATTTATTTATTTTTTTAAACTACCTTTTAAGAGGCGTGCAAAAGTGAAATTCTAACCGCCGATAGCGGTGCGGTCTCGTGTCCTCCCGATCAGGAGTCGGGCAGCAGATATGGATCTGGTTTAGACAGTCGATGGATCATCAATACTACAGGTGTAAAAATTATCAGATTTATTAAAGTGGACGTAGAACCAAAGTTAGACAATATTCTCCTGTTTGAGAATACAGGCGCCAACGATCCTGACCAAATGAGATTCAGAATTAATGATGCAGATGCAGTCAGCTCCGAGTTCTGGCTCTCTGGCACAACTCTGGTGCGCTTTAGCACTGACGGAAGCATTTTTCGGACTGGCTTTAAGTTTACCTTTGAATGCAAAAGCAACATTAGCATACCAGGTAAGAAGAAGTTTATATGATTTGCACTGTTCATTATTTCTTAAGTTAAAACAGTAATTTGCCTTTCTAACATAGCTGCCACAGAAGTAATCAGACAGCGAAGTGGCAACCGGTACAGTCACCCTGGGTTTTGAAGTAGCCGCTACCCGAGCGACATGAAGCTGGCCTGGAGCATCCAAGTTCCAGCTAGTCATTTATTGACTATTAGATTGATCACCTTCAAGACGCAGGCCGGTCGTGACTTTCTGAGGATTTATCGGGGCACAGTGCCTAATATCGGAAGCGAAGCACTGTATGAGTTTTCGGGGAAGAGTGCTATCTCGGAGATGGAGTTCAATGAAAGTGTAACGTTGCTATTTACAACTGGTGGTTATTCTACTAATTTAACCGATGGATTTGAATTTTCATTTAGTATTATAGAGGCGTGTGAGTGAAATCAATAATTTCTATTCCGGACAAACTCTCTCACGTGTTTCAAAAGTTCTGTATTACCAACGTATTGTTTCAGCCGCTTGCTTGCGGACGATAGTTTTAAAAGCTAGTAATGGAAGAGTCCGCAGTCCTACCTTCGATAACGAAGTTAGTCAAGGTAAAAAAGAAATCTGTTGGCTCTTCACTGCTAGAGAGTTCATTGGGATCAATTTCCACAGACTGGACTTGGACTCACTGGACTCAAGCGGCAAAGTGTTTATCTATGTCAACACCGATGTGCCCAACAAGGAGAAGGAGGTGCTTCAGCTTTCCAATTCCGATGCATTGACGTCGGAATTCTGGCTGGCCACATCCTGGTCAGTTCTCATCAGGCTCAGAGCAACTAAAATACCGACAGTTGAGTTTTCGTACAGGACCAATAGTACGCAGCAGAGATCAATGAATCCCCTGCTTATAACCAGGCGCCATCGTGGTAATTATAGAAATGTTTTCTGCATAAGTGCATGCATCCTGCAACTTTAAGCGGTAGCTAGTTCCCATGACATAATCATTTTAGGAATACTGCCGTACGTGTTGGTCATGGAAAAAATAAACTCAGAAAGTGGCTCAAGAAGCAGCATTTCTGGGTACCGATCGTACGGGTACCGATCGTACGGACTGCTCAACGCACATTATGACTTCTCAAAGTTCTTTACCCAAATATGGGTAATTAATGCAAAGCTGACGGAAACTGTGACGATCAGATTCGGCAATCTGTCAACCAAGTTTAACCAAGGCCAGTTGCAGGTATTTGCTGGCCCGTACGAAACAATGTACGGCAGCACCAGGCGGAATGTGTTGGCCAGTTCGAAAAAGGAAGTGGAATACCAACTTCTTGGTGGAGCAGTGATTGTGTACAGCTCAGACGTTTCGGCCAAGCATTCTGGATTCGACTTTGAATTCAATATAGGTAAGAATTCCTTTTTTCTCATTTATAAGACTACGATAGTTCTTATAGCCCACACCATCCCAAAATTATCCCGAAAGTTATTTTTCAGCTAATAAATTTGGCTGTGCTTCAATATTTATAAATATGAATGTATTATATTGCACATTTGAATTCATATTTTAGCTATATTCACCAGCTGTAAAAGTCAACCCACAAGAATTCAAAATTTCTGCTTTTTTGCTCTATAAATTTAAATTCGGCAGTTCAGCAGCTATACTGCAGCTGGGCTGGACGTATTGCCACATGCAGCTTATTTCCATTGCGAATATACAATATTTTATTTTTATCCCTTAACGATTTTTCTCCCACAAAAAGTTAGCCAACAAGAGAAGTTCAAAAAGGGATCCTGGGATTTTTTGTCCAAGGGTGGTCGATCTTTGTAACACGTTGGCAGGATGTTGCAGCCGGGGTGACTATTTTGTTGAGTAAATACTACCTATACGTCGTATTTCTTTCGCTCTATCTAGACAGATGGAAGCAGTCCATTTAGTATTCGTGGCCTTGAATGCAATTGTAATCGACATCAAAAACACATTTTTCGATTTCATTCAATTTTAGGTCATAGGATCTACCCAATATTTGAGCATTGGTCTGGGAAAGTATCTCGAAATAGCTCTACAAAACTAATTGTTCAATCTTCAGTTGCGAATTATTCAATTCACTGCCGTCTCAGGCCTGCGTGCGGGAATCGATCATTCGATGTCACTGTAAATCAAGGAAAATTCATATCACTGTCTAGTATGGATAGTTTTAAGCAAGCATTAACGCAAATGCCTTAACAATCTTCAGATGATCCACTCCAATGAGCAATGTTTAAGGGCTGTGTATTCTGTTTATTCGTCGAACCTTCCTTCTTTCGAGTTTTGCGCAAGGGATGCACAGTGCGGATTCATTCGGCCATTTGGAGTGACTACGGAAGAGTTGAAGCACGAAGCTAAATTCCTAGAACGTAAGCGTCGAAACTAGACCGTTAGTTGGTTAATTAGTTAGTTATTTAGTTAGTTAGTTAGTTAGTTAGTTAGTTAGTTAGTTAGTTAGTTAGTTAGTTAGTTAGTTAGTTAGTTAGTTAGTTAGTTAGTTAGTTAGTTAGTTAGTTAGTTAGTTATTTAGTTAGTTAGTTAGTTATTTAGTTAGTTAGTTAGTTAGTTAGTTAGTTAGTTAGTTAGTTAGTTAGTTAGTTAGTTAGTTAGTTAGTTAGTTAGTTAGTTAGTTAGTTAGTTAGTTAGTTAGTTAGTTAGTTAGTTAGTTAGTTAGTTAGTTAGTTAGTTAGTCAGTTAGTTAAGCTGTGATTAGAATGCATTAATAACCTTGCAGCTGACCCGGAATCAGTAATCATCGATCTGAAGCAGCCACAGTTCGCCTCAGTGACTGGAGCGGTGCAGTTTCGGGCGATATCCAGACTTGCCTGTCCCAGTGTGAAGCATCGGTGCGAGCTGCAGACAACCGATGGCAAATCTATCACTGCTCAACTAATCAAAAAGGTAAAGACGTAATTTATTTAGTAAATATTTGTCAGCAGATTCCTAAATAACCTGTGCAACTGCTATTTTCTAGAATATCACAGAGCCAACAGAGCCACAGTGCCTCAGCTTGGTGACGTCGCAGTTTGTAGCGGTTGCTCAACCATCTGTCATCACAGGCGCCGTCATCAGGTGCCGCCTGTTTGACGGTAGCTTTGAGCGTCTCAAGCTGCCACAACAGACCACTAGTAAGTACTTATTCGCAAATTTTCTTTAAATTTAATTTTTGGTACTGCCGCACATCGCGGCGTCAATGAACCCGCAGCAAGCGAGGAGCAAGCAGTTTTCCCTAATCTGTTTATCTCTGAGCATACCCAGGCCACGGATATGAGGCTAGGTACCAATGTTGGTTTTTGCGAGATGGAATTTTAGAGATTGTCTACTGCCTAGTAGAAAGTGTGGCACTTACTTCCAAATCATGCTTAGTGTGAGAAAATAAACTACGTCATGTTAGAGTGCACTTTGCAGCGATAGCAATAGAAAATTAGACTGGAAACCAATTGAGCTGTTATTTCCTCGGTGCCTATATTTGGGACTTATAAAAATGTCCTGGAAGTGCCACACCTTTTTATAAAAAATCATATAGTTTTGTTCACATAAGCAAGGGGTGCAATTGGTTTAGAGAGCTCATAAACCTGAGAATTTGATTTTCAGAAGCGTTATTTGCAGAAAAAGCCTCCAAAACTTTATGTGCACTAACTCTGGGCTGCGCGTTGTGGTGCCGCAAGAAAAATCCAACTGATTGTGTTTAATGGTAAAGAGTTGCTTGATCTTTGCAGATGTACGGTTGCAAGGAGTCTGGGAGCTGCCGCTGCTCATTTCTTCATCAACAATAGCTGTCATCTCCCTAATCGCACTCTCAGCTGTTAGCTACTTTCTATTCAAAAGTTTGAAAGCCAAACGATCAAAATCAATTGAAATGAATATTCGTCCACAGCCAAAGCCAAATCCTTATAAAAAGCATGTAAGTAGGCCTAGACTAAGTGGGTATTTACTCGTATCTTTCAAACCGCAATCTAATTCAGCCTTGCACTTTCGTTTTACGCTTTCAGCCCGCCAGTGAAGTCTATTTGAACTAATGTAGTACTTGACTTTCCATGCCGATTTTTATTCCATTTTTATCCTTGTCTACCTTTGATTTTGTCAATCAATAATCTACCAGACACTACTCAATACTGAGTAGTTAGTTCCTGAGTATAAAAACTGAGTATTGAGTACCTGAATCTACACTGATATTCTCTAAAAATTTGTGAATTGCACTTTAGAAATTGAGTTTTCTAAAGTCCTACTTAATTGTTCCGATATTGATTGACTATGTGCTTTTTTTCATTTTGCTTCTGGTTCACACGCCTTTTGAAAATGCACTGATTAAAATATTCTTAAAACCTGTGCATATTAGTATCCATATGAAATGCATATTTTTACACCTCACATGTATATATGTATCTTTTCAATCGACGATGTCCCAGGTTCTCAGCTTCTATCCAATATTTCTATAGTAATACGACCTTTGCTCTGGAGTCTAATTATTATTTTAAGATTGACCGGACTTTTTCACGTAAATACGGATAGGCCCAGTACCCTATTTTTTACCATAAATATGAGCTATATACGAGTATATGGAAGTCTGACGCCAAAGAAGTCAGACGATTGGTAAACCACCCAGTCTTTCAGGCTGATATAAAAGCGTGACGGTGTCGAATTTTTCTTTATACTCGTATATAGTTTAGGTATAATTTGCAATCGAATTTTGTTAATTGTATTTTCCAATCTAATTAATCTAATCCAACCTAATCAATACTTGAAGTTATAGTAACATTTGTTTTACAAGTATCTCATTAACGAAAATTTGAAATCATTTAGTTGAAGCGTTACTACATGCTCCTCTGGTCTCTTTGCGCTTCTCTGCGTGCGTGCGTGCTCTGGCATTGTCCTGTGTCCGCCGAAAATACAATCCCTTGGATACTTCGATTCTGCGAAGACTAAGTTAGTACATCTATATACTAGTTGTGAGATGTCTCTGTCTGTCTGTGCGATGATTTTTTAAAAAAAACGGCTCAACCGATTTGCGCCATTTGATCACAAATTGTCAGCAATCGGTATGGTTAAAATTATTAGTGTCTACGTCATTTCCAAGTACAGTTAAATAAAAAAAACTATTTTTACTATCTAAATAGTGTATTTTTCTGGCAGTCAGAGCTCAAACTTCAATTTTATGTCTGGCCAATTTTTCTGCTTCTGCTGATACTCAAGTCCAGAGTAGGGAAGTGAGAGCAGTCCTAACCAGAGGTCACATTGCTTAATCCTCACTCTGTCTATCTATCGAAACTATCAAAACCATGGCCCGTCGTGGAGGTGCTAGCAATCTAAAAAGGAGCCGTGTAGCTAAGCAAAAACGTCAAAGCGAAACGGAAGTCCAGCGCGAGGCCCGGCTGCAAGCTGGTCGCCAGCGCGAAGCTGAGCGTCTGGCCAAGGAGTCTGACGGGGACACTGAAGCCCGACGGATGCGTTGGAGAAACCCTTCAGAAAAGAGAAGGGCTTCTGAGCCCAAAAGATTTCAAATGTGCCCGGGACGGTACATGTATTTTTACGTATTAAGCTCTAGCTCATTGCTAGGGGGATTAAATATTCGAAAAACTGTACTTTCCCTATCTAATTAGTGTTTTTTTCTCGCAGTGAGAGCTCAATACGTCTATGGCCATAGACTAAACTTTAATTTCTTGAGCTGATGCTACGAGCTATAAATAATTAAATATTCGAAAACATGCCCTTTTGCATAAGGGAGCGATATCAGCCAGTTAACCAATCACACCCCAACAGCGAAAGAGACGAACAGCGGGCAGGCAAAGGTCTATGGCCCGAAGCAGCGCGAGAGGTTGGGAAAGCGACCCCGTAGTAACGATAAGTTTATTTTGCAAGCAAACGAGATTAAAAGAAAAAGAATGTGCTTAAAAAAATTTTGAGCTGCAAAGCCAAAGCGAGCGACGGGGCACAGAGGGCGGCGTGCAAATAAATAAGCGGGTGAGCAAACCCCTCCCCCACCTCACGGGGGGTAGAGAGGACGGAGCACAAAGGCGGCACAATGTACAGCGCGAGGGGTGGATGGCTAACACCCATTTCACTCCAGGCTCACAAAAGAGCCTAAGAGAAATGGAGGCATTAACCAATCACACCCCAACAGCGAAAGAGACGAACAGCGGGCAGGCAAAGGTCTATGGCCCGAAGCAGCGCGAGAGGTGGGGAAAGCGACCCCAACCCCGAAAAAAAGGAGGAGAAAAGGAGAGAACAGGAAGATAAAAGCAAGGAGGCAGCAAAAGTAAGCGAAACCAGGCCACGAACGCCAAGGTAAAACGCCAAAGGGTCAATAAAACGAGCGAGTAAGCAGTCAAGAGGCCAGGCAGGCAGCGACCTGCCGAGCTGCTGCCCGACGGCGGGCAAATGACGCCTCATCAGAGAAATACCGAAAGACGCAGTCTGAACGCAAGTCGCCCATGCAACGGATGTCGGCGATTGAGAGGCCTGACTGAAAGGCAGCGCTGGCCCCGCCTCTACGCAGACTGTGACCCGAGAAGCCGCACTCGCCAAAGCCGCACATAGACATGCCCCGCTTTAGGAGCCGGATGAACATAGCGGCAGACAAGAGAGTCCGGCCGCGGCTGCCTAGGACAGAAAACAGGGGCTGCCGCGGTCCGTAGATTTGATTCTCGCGCAGATCAGTTGCTAGTGCGGAAGCGGGACAGATAAGCAGGCATTCAGAGGCCTGCGGCAGAAATACTTCCAGTTGCCGCTCCTTGAATTGGTTTGTCTTTGACCTGTTGAGCACCAGCCGCAGACCACCGGGGCACGCTGATAGGCAGCTCCGGGGAAGAGCGTCCGCAGCGGTGGATGGTAAGAGCTCGCCGAGCCTAAGGACTCCCCACCAGGCCACCAGCAATGCTGCCTTGAAGGCGGCCAGCAGACGGGGCGGCAGCGAATGACGTAGCTCGGTGGAGCTGCAAAGCAGGCGGAGGTGGCTGGGCTTCAGCGGCGTCGCACGCCGAGGCTGCCGGCTCAGAAGACGCCGAGCCCCGCGACACACGAGAGCCAGGCGAGCGCTGCCCTTGGTCGGGTCTGGTGACGCGGAAGCCCTATGTAGGTAAGACACCGCGCTGAGGCTTGACTGCACACTGGAGTAGGACGCTGGTCCACGTTGTAACAGGAACGAGACAAATTGGCAGACATCAGACTCGGAGGCGGCGGTCGCGGGAATTCGACGCTGCCGGCAGAATTCGTTCCAGACTTGTAAGCGGCTCGCATAGGACTTCCTGGAACTAGGCGCTAGTGACAGGTGGCACAGAGCGGACACAGACACGGTGGATCGGAGCGGAGCGCGGCTGCGACCTGCGAATGAAGAGCGGTGCGAGACACGGCAGAAATGGTGTGGGAAGCAAATTCGAAAGGACAAATGCATAAAGAGCCGTAAAGACGGCAGCAAAAATTAATGAGCTCTCTGCTCGAGCCCCCCATTCTAGAAGCGGAGTCGCTCAGCAGCTGCATCTGGCCAGTAAGGTGGAACGCCTGGAGCTGAATTCCCGACGTGAGGCACACGAGAGCAACGGTCTGATAGATGCGAATGAGCAGAGGATGCCGACAGGAAAGCTTATTGACCATGCCGACGGCAGCAGTGCTGTCCGAGTAAATCACCACACGGCTGTTCCTAAGCTGCTCGCGGAAGCGCAGGATGGTAAGCAGCGGAGCCAGCGCCTCCTTGTGGTTGATGTGAAGGTCGCGGAATTTGCTCTCGAAGTCCTTCTCCCAGCTGAAGTACGTCCAGTCACTGAATTCGCTGCCAAAGACGATGCCAGCGGCACCCTCGCAACTGCTATCAGATTCGATGGCCACAAGTTGACGAAAACGGGGGCGAATGACCGTCGGCGGCAGAGAACTCACGACGCGCAGCCACCAGAGGAAGATGTTGCGAAGCTCAGATGGCAGCCGGGTGTCCATTCTGCAGCTGAGGATGTCGAAGAGCGGGCGCAGGAAAGGACGCAACAGCCTGTTGATCTGGCTGAGCCAGCACAACTTACCGGCCAGTTTTTCGAGCTGCTTCAGTTTAACAACGTCACGTGACAGGCAATCGTTCAGCAGTTTCCGAATGTCGTCTTTCTTGTTGCTTGGAAGTGACAGGGTGCCGTTCACAGTGTCAACCAGCACGCCGAGAAACACAACGTGTTGAGCTGGAGCCACGGTCTTCTGCCAGTTGATGTCGAAGCCTAAGTTCTGCAGCAGATCAACCAGATAATTGAAGGCCTCCTGAGCCGCTTCTTCAGTATCACCGGCGACTGCCCAGTCGTCCAAGTAGTTGACGGTAGCTGTGAAGCCAATGCTGAACATGTGGCGCTTGATGCAGGCCGATAAGCGATGGAAAATCTCACATGACGCTCGAGCACCAAAGGGCAACCGAGTGTCAACGAGCACCGAGTCATCGCTGTCGGCAGAGAACCGCCAGCTGAGGCCCGTGAGCACCTGGTCGTCAGGGTGAATACCGACGGAACGATAGGCCTGCTTGAGGTCGATTTTGCCGATAAACGAGTTTGGGCGAAGATAGCGGGTCAGGTCTTGGACAGAGGCGAAGCGCAGCCCCTTTTCCTGCTCATAGCTGTCGTTGACGGAGGACCCCGAAGGTCTAGAAAGGTCATGAATGACCCGGACACTGCCGTCAGATTTTGGAATCGCCCCGATGGCGTTCACCATGACAGGGCCATTGGCGAGCTGCAAGCGGCCGAGACGGAGCTCCTCGGCGAGCTGTTCACCAACCTGCTTGGCTTGGTCCAAGGCCGATCGGTAGTTGGCGGAGCGGGCAAGAAAAGGCGGCGATCTATTGATGAGCCGAAAGCCGTAGCTAAGGCCGCTGCGAAGAAAATTTTCGTCTTGGTCACCCAGAAGCAGCGGCTCCCAGGCGGCAAGGTTCATGTCGGACGACAGAGCGCGGCGCGGTGGAGAGAGCAGGTTGCGAGCAGGGCAATGAGCAGATGGAGGCAAGATAAAAGGTGACGGCGAACGGGGGTTAAAAGCAGGGCGGCTATAAAAAAGATCTAGTTTTTTGCTCCCTCCACAGCGTCGCCGCCGACGCTGGCCGGACGGTGCTGGTGTGCGGGGTGCGGCCGGCCGCAGTCGCGCAGCTTGCAGACGTGACGGTACCTACAGGAGGACCGCTGGCAGCCGGCAGGGGAGTTGTAGCTTAGGCAGATGGGAGCTTGCGACTGGTTGGATGCTGGTCTGCTTAGGGTGACTTTTAAGTTTCTTGGTGCGTTAAGGTGTCGGTGGTACAGCTGTGGAGGCTCGCAGCCCCAACGATGCGAATCCGAGTCTGCGATCAACTTTCTGTAATCCTCATCGAATTCCCACACGACACTTGGGCTGTAGTTAGCGTCTAAGAGCTCGCCGATCTTCTGTGAGTACTCCAGATAGCCTTTTAGTTCGTCAACATTGACAGATCCATCCTCATTAATGTGAATCAGCGACCCATCATCAACTAGTCGAAGCAAAATCTTAGAGTTCCCTGCAATCCACTGGCCGACAGAGATTTTCCCCAAGCTGGGTGGCTGCTTCTTAAAGACCAGGTTCCCGTTCTCCATGCAGGCTGTGAGGCTCTCATTAGGTTGATTTGAACTGGGCTTGACAAAATCGCGAATCAGATAAGCCCTGCTAGGCTTTTTGTCACACTGGCTTCTGCCGGGATCTGTAAGAGCGCCGCCTAACAAAAACGCCTCATGCAAGCCAGCATTTTCTCTCCGCTCACCTTGTTGTGGAGGTTCCTGAGACCGGTGGATCTGCGACTGATTGAGCTCGCTTTGCAGTTGTGCGCGGCGCCGAGTCAGGGCTTCAATCTCCAGCTGCTCGACCTCCTTCCTCAGAGCCGCCAGGTCGCTCGCCGCGCTCCCTGAAGCTCCGTGTCCACCCGTCGAATGTCCACCGTCGATGGTGTCTGAGTTGAGGCTTGCGTCGTGACTTTTTGCTGCAGCTGGATACTCAGACATAGCACACAGGTGTCTGTGTAGACGCTCATAGAGTTGTTGTTTACGACCAGCTTGTGAGAGGCCTCGCTGAGCTAGCTCTTGTTTGAGCTGTTTAGTTGTAAAATTGCGTGCACTTTCCATAATGGTAAAAATTTTGAGCTGCAAAGCCAAAGCGAGCGACGGGGCACAGAGGGCGGCGTGCAAATAAATAAGCGGGTGAGCAAACCCCTCCCCCACCTCACGGGGGGTAGAGAGGACGGAGCACAAAGGCGGCACAATGTACAGCGCGAGGGGTGGATGGCTAACACCCATTTCACTCCAGGCTCACAAAAGAGCCTAAGAGAAATGGAGGCATGCACTTTAAAAGTATTGAAGTATTGCGCCACTTTATAGTATATGCAAAGGGGAGAGAAATGCTCAGTGGCTGCGTGCTGTTGGGGGGATGCTTGCTGTCTGGGGGATGCTTGCTGTCTGGCGGATGCTTGCTGTCTGGGGGATGCTTGCTTTCTAGATCTGGGGGATTGCTTGCTGTCTAGATCTGGGGGATTGCTTGCTGTCTAGATCTGGGGGATTGCTTGCTGTCTAGATCTGGGGGATTGCTTGCTGTCTAGATCTGGGGGATTGCTTGCTATCTATGGGATGCTTTCTGTCTGGGGGATTGCTTGCTGTCTGGGGGGATGCTTGCTGTCTGGGGGATGCTTGCTGTTTGGGGGATGCTTGCTGTCTGGGGGGATGCTTGCTGTCTGGGGGATGCTTGCTGTCTGGGGGATGCTTGCTGTCGAGGGATGCTTGCTGTCTAGATCTGGGGGATTGCTTGCTGTCTAGATCTGGGGGATTGCTTGCTATCTATGGGATGCTTGCTGTCTGGGGGATTGCTTGCTGTCTGGGGGGATGCTTGCTGTCTGGGGGATGCTTGCTGTTTGGGGGATGCTTGCTGTCTGGGGGATGCTTGCTGTCTGGGGGATGCTTGCTGTCTGGGGGATGCTTGCTGTCTGGGGGATGCTTGCTGTCTGGGGGATGCTTGCTGTTTGGGGGATGCTTGCTGTCTGGGGGATGCTTGCTGTCTGGGGGATGCTTGCTGTCTGGGGGATGCTTGCTGTCTGGGGCATCGCTTGCTGTCTGGGGCATCGCTTGCTGTCTGGGGCATCGCTTGCTGTCTGGGGCATCGCTTGCTATCTGGGGGATCGCTTGCTACATTACATCATTATTAAAATTATTACATTCTTTTTTTTGCTCCCCAACGGGGGACGTAGATTGCTAGTGCCAAACTAAGTTATTTCTCGTCATAGATACAATCAAATATACGCTCGTACGTCTTCGAGCAGTTGGAAGATTAGATTCGGACATGCTATGTTAGATAGCTCTAATAAAACCTGGTCTTTGGTATGATCTAAATTGTCAAATAAATAAGCTCGAACGTAAGAAACTATCAGGTTCGTCACATTAAATTCAAATTACTGTCGCACGTATTCAGAGGTTCTTTCACATTTGCCAGAATTGCAAAACTAATGCGCATATATTGGAGGGCCGAAGGAACCAGCTTGCAGACGAATAGTCTAAGGAACCAATTGTGGGAGAAGAATTGGTGCTATATTTACCAAGTTTATTTACCATAAACTTGTATTTACAAGTTTACTTGTATTTATATTTACCATATTTACCAATATAGGAAAAATATTATAACATTTCTTTCACAATTGAATTTTAAATGACGAGTCCTAAATTGACATAGCTATGAGCCAATCCTGAAAAAGTAAACAAGGCGATGGAAACAACTGGACAAACTCGATCCAGTGGAAACCCCGCTTCAGGAATTGGAGGCGACAGGGTAGTAAAATTAGTGAATTGCCGTTCGGGCAGGTAGCCTTACAGAGCGTTTAAAAAATTGGCTTTTGTCATTATTTTGGCTGGAATTTAAAGGAAGTAGCTTCGACTAATAGTCATTTAATTTAATATAGTTTAGTCCGGTTCTTTGTCTTAAAGATCACGCACACACGTAGTAGATTGTCCTCATTTTTCAGTAGTTATTCTGATCGAATGGTGCAAGTTCGAAGAAAATCGGTTGAGCTGTTTTTCTGAAAGCTATCACGCACATACCTGCCTACCGACAAACTATTTTTACTATATGGATTTTTACGAGCGTATTTTTGGTGAATTCTCTTTCCTCTTACGGATTGGTTTGTGTCAATTACGACTTCCCATTGGCTGTTTCAATTCGAATGTTTCTATTGGGATATTTCTCCCTCTTAGCTTGGCCAATTACGCCTTTACTCTTTGCTCTTACACTATTGGCTCTTAGACTAATCGTCTCGTGCTCTTGGCTTTCTCTCTTCCTGTCCAATGAGCATTCGCTCTTAGCTTCTGGCAAATAAGGAAAGACTTAAACAAACTCTGCTTATTCAGTTTATTTATTAGAAAAGTGGGTTTGAACCAAAATTCGGTGGGCCTCTAGGGCGCAAAACGGCTTGTATTTATAGCAAAAATGGGGTTGGGGGATGGGGCGCATTCAAACCAAAGTCTTGATAATTTCGTTTCCTAAGGGTTCTAAAAAAAGTTCAAAACTACTTGCCTCTCTCAATAGTTTACAAAATTCTGAAAATTTGTTTTTAGAAACGTTGTACATACTCAACAACATTAAAAAAGTCGCCACCTTTGAGAGTGCGCAGTAAAATCTAGCTCAGTATTGACTTCTGAGTGGCTAATTAATAAAAATTCCGGTATCGAATTCGTCAAGTATCGACTAACATACAGCAAAGTTTTTACATCAATTTCTGATTAATATTCTAGGCGGCACAGAAAGTATATTTAGGCTGCGGGTCCTCTAATACCTATTGAACACCTATAGTTTATAAGTAATGATAATAATAATATTATTAATTTACTATAAAATACGAGCTAATATGAATAGTAAACTTTATTTTAACTGTTTCATGAACCTCGAAGTTCTAATACAGAAATTATTTTCTTGAAACTGAACTAACTGGTACGTTGTTTACCAAAAATTTGCGCCTATATTTGCACGAAGTTGCCTCTGCTTCACCACGGGAAGTGTGGCAGAACATTTTCTAAAGCGCGCTACAGCATGAACTTTCAAATCGTCACTAAGATAGTGTCGGTAATTGCTATCCTTTTCTCCAAAACTGTCCGGGTCACTGGTAAGTTGTCATAAAACATATCGTCTATGCGTACTTTTTTAGCATTTGCGACTCTTTGACTTTAAGTTAAACTCTAATAATTTTAATTGAATAGTAGGCTATGCTCAACAATTAAATAAAGCTCGATTACTATACTATTATTGTAGATTGATTCATATAATTAAATCGACATTTGCGAAAATATTTGAGCTACCGGGATACTAATTTATTTGTGCCACATATTTAACAGCGTCATGAGCTTCTAGTTCAGTCAGAAAAGCAAATTAATATTTAACTTATTGTTTAGTTTATAGCTAGGCTAGCTATTAAACGGGCCTCATAGTTTTGTAGTAACTGTACACATCACGAAAATCATATAGCGGACTAAAGAATTTTTAATTTATAGATTTAATTATTTATTAAGATTACCACAATACTAATCACATCCATATTTGATGTTTCTCGCTGTGATATCATTATATTACTGTACTGCCTAGGATGTTCACCTTGCTTAATCTTTTAACTTTTTGTGACAGACAAAATACCTTTGAATTCCCTTCAGGTACCTGTCCGAGCAGAGAATTATTTTCATCAACCGGGGTTGTAGCCTGCCCAGACAGCGCGAACTCCAGTAGTCTGTACTCGAGCAACCTGGACGCTCGCTGGGTGATACGAACACCTGGAATTAAGGTTATTCGCTTTTTAAAATTAGACCTAGAAGAATGCTGCGACAAAATTCGTATATATGATGGTACCGACATGAATATAACAGACTATGAACGGTTCAGGCTTTCACACAGAGCTGACGCTAGCTCGGAGTTCTGGGTGACAGGGACAACTATTATTCGCTTTACATCTGACAGATCGATTGTGAGGACTGGCTTTCGACTTCAGTTCGATACGACGCTTCTAGAGAGTTCAAAGCTAAGAGGTTGGACACATTAACCCTTAATAAATAGATTGTATTTCATACCTAGTTGGCTCTTCTCACTGTGCTAATGATATATACATGTACATGCAACATGCTAGCTAAGTTGATAACATCAATTTAATATCACCCCTAATCCCCGTTTTATATTATTACTCGATTTGCCAGCTGCTACAGAGCTCATTAAGCAACGGAGTGGATATCGGAAAAGCCATACAAGCTTTGGGGCACAGTTATATCCAAATGACTTTAAACTAAGTTGGAGTATCAACATTCCAAGTGGATATTATATGACGTTAAAGTTCCTTAAATTTGAAACCCAATCCAGCTACGACTATCTCAGATTGTATTCTGGCACTGTACCAAACGTATCAAGCTATGTTTTGAACGAATTTTCGGGAAATCGAACAATCAAAACACTAAAGCTTCGGCACAGCGTAACTCTCGTCTTTACGACTAACAGCTGGTCAACTAGCACAGGATTTATTTTTGAGTTTACTGTCATCGAAGAAAGTGAGCATTTGATTCTTTGTTTATGCAGTAGGTGTATTAGCAAAAAAATCAATTAATTCTTCCACATAAATGCAGGCTTCTATAAGAATATTTCTACTAAACAGCCTTGGTAGAAATACGCTCGTATTAGTCTGAATTTTTTGCATGGTATTTAGAAAGCTTTGTGCTTACGAAAAATTTATAGCCTCACATTTATACGTGAATATGGATTTTCATTTGCACATCTTTAGAAAATAAAATATAGAACGCATAAACATAGAAATATAGAATATAGAAATATAGAATATAGAAATATAGAAATATAGAATAAAATATCTCTACATATAAAATCAAAACGTAGAATATAGAAAATAGTTTTAAACAGCAGTCGCTCTATAGGTGAGACAACAATAGAACCATAAAAATATTTAATTTATTTTTTTCAACCAAGTAGGTGCTTGAAAATATACTCGTACAATTGTATTCTACTCGACACAGCGCCCAGCTCCTGAAATTTTCAGACTCGTGTTCTGAAAAACTGCTATTATCCGATCAAGAAGGTACCGTGATCAGTGGCAGTACTGAAAATAATAATAAATCATTATCAGTAATAAACCAAACCGACAATCTAAAAATAGACCGGTGCTGGTTAATTAATTCCAGTCTGAGCGAAATTGCAATCATTCACTTCCATAGTCTGGTCTTGGAGCCATACTGCGGTTTCATTTACATTTATGGGAACACAGATGTTCCATTGGAAGACAGGATGCTGTATCGACTTACAAGTGCAAGTAACGCTGCAGAGTCTGAGTTTCAGCTCCATAGTGCGACGCTTATCCGATTCAAAGCAAACGCAACTGGATACAAGAAAGCTTCGCTTGAGTTTTCATTCAGAAGGCAAAGCATAAGAAGAATATTGTTTCTGAATGGTAAGTACAGGAGCGAAGTTGAACAATTTGTTTTGATTAGGTCTGCTCCACGTTATTATAATGTCACGATATATATATATATATATATTTATATATATATATATAGCGACGCAGAGAGAAGCACAGACAAAGAGACATCTAGCTAGTCTTTGCGCGGACGCGTTCGCAGAACAACCGAGAAGGGCAAGTCATAGCGGACTGGGGGCTGAGTCCGATGGCCTGCAAGTTAGTCAAAAACGTATCATATAGCGTCACAGTTCGGCCTTGTCCACGGCGCAGGCGCTCAGTGGGCTGATGCAGGAGAGCCAGCGCCAGAGGATTTTGCTCGCCGCGGCCGTAGCTTCTTAGGCTTAAGTGTGGAACTAAATGTGGAACTCCAAATGTCACGATATAACAATATAAACATATCTATAGAGATGCCTATTTATTTATTTAGCATTTATATCACAGAAACCGACTCGAAAAATATTTTTAAAAATTGCTTGCAAGTGAGAACATGAAGCACTGGCTGTAAAAATATTAAACATTATTGTGTGCTAACATGCTAACATAGGTGTGTGTAATTTATTAGATTTCATTTGGCAAAGAAGAAACAATGAAATTTTCGGTGTTGAATAAAGGCCTTTTAAAGACTACATCATTGCTAGGTTAAAAAACATGTACGAAATCTTTTTTATTAAAATTGTTTATTACCTGAAAAATTTGTCATTTTTCAATCCTTTATTTTAGGTAATAGAGGTGAATCGAGAGAGTATGTAAAATCGCATAGAGGCTTCAGAAAGAGTCCGGCTGCATTTGGAACATTTGGATTTGATCAAATGATTCAAATTTGGAATATTGAAGCGATGCAAAATCAAGTTGTTAATGTTCGAATTAGCCATTTTTCGAGACAATTCGATGAGCATGATCTGCATGTACACTCTGAATCGTCTCCAGTTTTTGAGCTCAGCACTGAACAGCATTCAGCAACGAATCATACTAAGGAGTTTGTCTTCCCGGAAGCTGTCAATATTGTCTTTGGTATCAACCGTATTGCACTACTATCGAGCTTCGTGTTTGAGTTTAGTGTCGGTGCGTTTTCGAATTTAATTTATCTAGTACTAATATCTAAAAAAAGGCGGAATGATAAGAGTTATTGTGGGGCTTTAAGGTTGCGAGGCTAAAATTTTGTACCAATAAACCACAGGTAATCATAAGTAAAATGCTGTAATCATTTCCAAATTTTAACAGTCTATGCATGTATTGAAGCATACGATGGTTCATTTAGTATCTTGTTCAACAAGAGATATAGGAAAACTGCTTGGCTTCTAAGGCTAATCACTATACTAAGCGTAAAATTACACAAACCGTACCACCTATATTCTGCAGGAAGAACACTATTGCCCGTTGTGCCAGTTTGGTCAGGAACTGCTTTAAGTTTATCCTCATTAAGATTGCTCGTGAGATCCGCAACAGCCGATATTCAGGTCTACTGTAAATTTCAGCCGAAGTTTTCCCAGGAAGATGTCTTCGTACAGGTATGGCAGCTCTTTTTGTTATCAAAATTAAACGTAAAAGTCCCGCCAAAAAAGCTAAAGATTCTAGATACGACTCATACTTTCAGCTAACTCAGGTGGAACCAAATGTTGTCGAATCAGAGTTTGTTATCGGCTCCTCAGCTATTCAATGCATCCACAATGTCTGCATCCATCGAGTGACTTGCATAGCTACCTGGGCGGTTGGTTTGCCTAGGAAGGTTGAACAGATTGTTGCTCTACTCCCAGGTGAGAGAAAAATTAGCCAATTAGTTGCGTTTTTTTTAGTCATAAATCCTAAAATCGAATGCGTCTCTTCAGCTGATCCAGAAAATGCAACAGTCACGTTAGTTCAACCCAAGCTGTTGTCCTTCGGCATCCTTCAGTTCCGTGTGATTTCGGAGAACTCCTGCCCAATAGTGATACACCGGTGTGGGCTGAAAACGGCCAATGGAAGCAATATTCCCGCTATACTGATCAAAAAGGTTCGCATCCAAACAAATGATTTCACAAACAATTTCACTTCATCATTTAATCTCAATCGCACATTTTTTTTTCACAGACCGTGTCAGACCCAGTTCTACCAGAGTTTCGCAGCACAGTGACGTCACAGTTCTCAGCGTTCGCTCATCAAGCAGTCATCAAAGGATCAATCATTAAGTGTCGCCTCTTTAAAGGAAACTTTTTGGAGCGTTCTGTGTTGCACCTATGTGGCGAAATTCAAACTGCTGCTTTGACACCAAAATCAGCTAAACTTCCAGGACTCTGGAAGAGATGGGCTCTTGTAGCTTCATCCACAGTAGCAGTCATCGTCATCATTGCTTTGTCAGCTCTCTCGCTTGCGCTGCTTTTCAGGCGAAAGAAATATAGGTCTCATAGGACTGTGAACAGAAGCACGGTTTCAGCATCGAGGTTCAGTCATTATCAAACTGGGGAATATGAAAACTCGGTATGTAATCTGCGGTTTTTCAGGATTATTTATGATATAGTGTCCAAATTGGGAGATAGACTAGCAGAGACAGAAGTTGGCGTTGGAGTGAAGCTATTTCTGCGGGTTTGATGAAGGTGTTGATACTGTCGATGTATACCGAACTGTTATAGTACCCAGCTAGCTAAGACAACGATCAGCCAGTACGGTCCCCGGAGTAGACTGAGCTTACGAGCTAAATTAGAGTCGACAGCGATACGTTCTAGCTTTGGCAGGAACCCGCGAGCTCGCCCTGAAAGATGAATTAGAGATTCCTGCCAGAGTCCTGTGTGTAGGTGACATAATTCAAATCATAAGGGAGATTATGCAATGTCTGTATAGCTCTACTAATGGGAGCAAAGATAGGTTACCTTACAATCAACTGCAACTTGAAAGACTTCTTCAAGAAGAGAATGGTTTAAAAAACTCTTGACGGCAAGAGACTAGATACATTATGGGGCCTGTACATTACCCTGCTTATTTTAACATGATAATGACAAAATATCAATAGAATCATGCTAAAAACTGTTTAAATTTTCAGGGCATCAGTCTTACAGGTGTTTATGTCACCTGAGATGAGAACTTCTGGGGCGATTAAATAGCAATCTATGCAGTTTTTTAGTCAGCTTGTTCAGCAGCCAGCGCATGGATTTGAAATCTATAAAAATTCTGTTGATTCCAGCGTACTATTTTGAGTGTTAAACCGAAGTAAATATTCATAAATGCTTAAATTAGCAGTTGTCATTCTTAATTTAGAAATTTCTAATCCAGAATTTTAGAACTATTATTACGCTTGTAAAGCGTGAGCCACGAGACTGTTGTCACTCATATTTATCATTAAAATCGACTAATCTGAGCTCAATCACCAAAAATTAATTCAATTTTTAATATTCGTTTTCATTTCGCGCTAGTAAGTGTTAACAAGAAAATTGCACCCAGCAGCGAAACATCAAAAACGTTGAACATCGGATTGTAACAATAGCAAAAATGTATTGTCAGAGTGTCCATTTTTATGTTCTGTCGTCATTGTTTTGTACAATTTTCTTTACTTGTTTATTAAATATTCTAAAATAACCATTAAATTCTTTGGATGCCTAACTAGTGGTAATAGTTTTGTGTGCTTTGTGAGCGGCGATCGGTGAAGTCGTCGGCCATAGGAGGCTGGGTTGGCGGCTTAGCCTGTGTTCTGTCAGTCAGCTATGGTATCCTTGACCTGTTCAATTCCTTTTAAATTGTATTCTCGTATTTTGTGTATTCCTCGTAGCTTTTAACCACTTCATGCCAAATATATAATTTATCGTACGGTGATCCCCTGCTCGTTGCTTTATACTTGCTGTCCTCCACATTTGCTTTGTTTCCGTTTTTATAACTTCGCCTAAGGCCAAACCTCCAATTGTTCCGAAAATAAATTGCTCTTAACCAGTCGGATAAATGGAGCATCACTAAATTTGTCGAACTTCAAAAGCTTAAGACACGAAGGAGAGTTTTTGCACGATTTCGAAAGAAGAACTGAACATAGAAATACCTGACAAGTATGCTCATTCACTGTCGTACTGAACGCAAAATTTCAAGATATGAAATCAGTGTCTCATTTTGCAAGAGTAGGCCTGGACCTATTAATATGTGAAATTGCTGGACTTGATTGTCCGAGACGACCGAAATCATTGTCCGAATCATCTTATTTTTATCATGCTTCCAGAAATCTATACTGAGTCTCATACCTTTTAATTTAAATTATTCTTCTACTATCGAGTCCGCATGTGTTTTGAGCCGTAGTACTAGAAGCTTTAAATATAGAAAAAATGACATGAAATTCTAACAAAAGCTGCTAAAGATGTAAGTCTGTAATTTAAAACGTCGCTAAATTTAGTAAAAAATTTAGGGAGAGTAAACTGTTTTGCCATATAAAAGAATAAACAGTTCTGTAAACTATTCGAATGCATGATGCGTTCCGAGTTCTGATATTTCTTCCTCGTTTTCCTCCCACAGCACTATCTATTATTACTGTTGTGTCGTGTAACTTGTCCTGTCAACTTAATGATAATATTGTTACGCTGATATTTGTACTATAAGCATGGTGGTATTTCTAGTGCGGATAGAATATCGATCGTGAAGTTTTTCTAAGGTGACCAATATAAATAAAGCAACTGTGCGCACCTGGCCTTTACTTTGCAACTCAAGGCTCCTCAAGTCTTGGCTACACAACAACTGGCGACGAGGATTGACAAAGATGGCTCTCAATTTTAGCTCACCTGCACCATTTCTGTCAGCAAGCGGATCACCGGCGGTCTCATGGAACAGATGGCTGGACGCATTCGACTTCTATTGCCAAGAGCCCAAATCTGGACACCCCGACCGGCGGGTGAAGAAGCCCCGACAGTTGAGGCTAGGCAACTGGCGACGGTGTGCAGGAACCATCTACTGCACCTTCTCGGCTTCGAGGGGCAGCGGATCGCCCGAAATGCGATTGTCGATGGTCATACCTTCTAGCAAACTCGCGATCAGCTGGCGACGGTATTTGGCGACCGACCAAATGTGATGTTGGTGCGTCATCGATTCAGGGAGCGACAGCAGCTGCCGGGCGAAGACAGTGTCACGTTGGTCGCAGCGCTACGAGAGCTATCAGCCACGTGTAGCGACGGAACTCTGGCAGACGAAATTATCCGCGACCAGCTTGCCCATAAGACCAGCAGCACTCGGATTCGCGAGCGTCTTCTGACGGAGGACGCCGCCAGACTGACACTAGAGCAAGTAGTTGTCATCGAGACCACGATCGAGGACGCGGCGGCAGGCAGCAAGGCAACAGGGCCCCGGCAACGCATCCGATGCGGACGGAGCCGCGAGGTCAAGGCAAAGTGTCCCACGCACGGCAAGAAATGCAACAGTTGCGGGAAATTGAACCACTTCAGTTAATGCTGCCGCAGCAAGGCAATCCAAGTCAGTTCTCAGCTGTCTTAACGGATCAATTGGTCTCTTTCTCTGCAGCCAACCAAGAATTAACACGGCCGTGCCTTCGGTTTAGCAGCCGCTGCGCAGCCTGCCACTCGTCAAGCAGGAACAGGTAGGCGAGGAGCTCGACTGTCTGGAGGCAGCAGGCATCATCGAGCGGGTCAACTCGAGCTCATGGATTTCCAATCTGGTTGACGTGCGCGAACCAAATAAGTCACTGATCAGCGACCGACATTCGATGCCGCAGCTGGACGAGATATTCGCAAAGATCAAGGCGGCCGGCAGCCGCATGTTCTCCAAGATCGACCTCAAGGCGGGCTACAAGCAGATGCAGCTACACGAGTCATCAGGTGGCATAACGACCTTCATTACGCACCAGTGCTCATACTGTTACTGCCGCGTGCCGTTTGGTCTAGCGCCTGCTCCGGCGGCTTTCCTGAAGATGCTGGACGACCTGGTGACCCCATCTGCCCGTAGTGGAGCACATATTGGATTCCTTCATCGTCTTCGGAGCAACTGAGGCCGAACACGACTTGAGACTGCGAGCTCTTCTGAAGCGACTGGAGGACGCCGGCCTCACCGCCAGCAAGGACAAGTGCGAGCTGCGGAAGATCCAGATAGAGTTTTTCATCCCAGACCAAGGCTTTCAACGAGCTGCGCGCACCGACGAGCAAGGAGCTACATGTATGCAAAATGTTAATAACTACATGCAACTTTATTGAAATGCTCGTTATGATCTTATTTGAACGTACTTTCCCAGCGGCACTCTTGATTTCTCTGAACTGAAAGACTAGGTAATTTTTTGGGTGGCTCTCTACTTCAATTTAAAAATATAAGCCAGACCCGATCCTTTATATTCTGTGTGGTCCTTTTATTGCAATCTTTCACAATAATGTATACCTTATTTCTGACCGACCCTGTGGGTGGCGGTACAATCGCAATCGCGAACTAACGTGTACTTAAGTTGAAATTCAAATCATTTTGATACATTCGTTTGTAAAGTTTCCATAAATACAATAAACATTATCAATTAATGCTACAATTATTAGAAAAGAATATAGATTTCAGAACCAATTTTGTATTTCAGAGAGTCAGAAATAACAGGTTCACGTGTAATTTATAGTTAAGAGCTCGTAGTTTAGAAGTTAGATTTCGAACTGTTATCTAACAAAACGCTAATAAATGTTTACGGAGGATGTATATGCGATATGAATAAATAATTAAGCCACTAAATATAAAGCCACTAATATCGCCAAACTATCTTTGCTCTACCATTCGAGATTCGATTGATTATCATCTTAAATTGAAATTGCTAATAAGAATCTAAAATCCTGACAGATGAATATCGTAGTACTAACTTTAATAATCAGATATTGGATTACAGTGGCAGGTAAGAAAGCATGAAATGCCGAATACATTGCTGTAAGTTTTGTAATACTTTTCCCACTAACTGTACGTCTAGAATTAGCGAATTCACTTGCGAGAAGTTTTGTTTACGTTAAAAACCGCTAAAATACGAATGTCGGCTACTTTCACAAGCGCTTAACTTGTACTAAACTTGGATTGTAAAGGTTAGCGTTGGTGAAGTTTAGCGCTTGTGAAGTTTTGCGCTTGTGAAGTTTAGCGTTTGTGAAGTTTAGCGCTTGTGAAGTTTAGCGCTTGTAAAAGTAGGTGCTTTCGCTATACTGAGGTTTAGCGTTTGTGAAATTTAGCGTTTGTGAAAGTGGGCGGCAAATTTTTAGCTATTATGAAGTTTAGCGCTTGTGAAATTTAGCGCATGTGAAAGTCAATGTCGCTAGCGGTTATGAAAATTAGCGCTTGTGAAGGCGACCCAATATATCTACGTGTACTATAGTGTATTTACATGTAGATCAATTTTCGTTTACTAACTGAAAAACGGAAATACGAGCGTAAAAACAAACCTACTGCGATGTCAGTAACAATGAAATATGTTGTATCGTGAAATATGGCATCGAAGTAATTTGAGTAATACTGAAATGTGTAGCAACTATGTTGATGAACATAAAAATTATTGTGCATGCATACGCTCGTATTTACTCAAAATTCTATGTCCGATGTTATTTCAGATTCCTGCCCGAACGCAGACTTCTATACTTCAACAGGAGCTATTGCCTGTCCTGACAGTGCAAACTCCAGCAGTCTTTACGCGAGCAACTTGGATGTACGCTGGGTAATCCGAACCTCGGGAACTAAAGTTATTCGCTTTTCGAAACTGGATCTAGAAAAATGCTGCGACAAAATACAAATATTCGTCGGCACCGACACCAACGATACTGATTATGAAAGATTTAGACTGACTCACAGAGCCGACGTAATGTCCGAGTTTTGGGTGACTGGAACAACTCTTATTCGATTCACAACTGACGGTTCAGTGCAAAAGAAAGGCATTCAATTTATATTTGAGTTAAAACAACAGGTTTTACTTTCGGGTGAGTTGCTTGAATTTTGAACTAATCATAACACAAAATTATAACCGCTTTTCCAAATTCTACTCACCAATCAGCCGCAACAGAGATAATCAAGCATTGAAGCGGAATTCGATCAAGTCATCCAACCTTCGGAAAAACCATGTACCCAAACAATTTTAATACGGCTTGGAGCTTTTATGTTCAGCCCGGATACGTTATAAAGATAAGTTTCGTATTATTTTAAACGGAGTTAGCCCATGACTGCCTGAAAATCTATGAAGGTATGCTTCCAGACGCAGGAAGCCGCATCTTGGTGAAGTTCTCGGGTGATCGAAGTATTCAAGTGCGCCAGTTTCGTCACAGTGTCACGCTGGTATTCTCGACTAACAGCTGGATAACCAGCATCGGATTCCACTTTAAGTTTTTCATTACTGAAGAAAGTGAGAAATAGTTTTATTTTAATTATTTATAAAAAAGTTATAAATGATGGTAGATCGGTTAATAATTATTAAAAAATGTAGAACTGCCATCTTTTTATCTATTATTCGAATGAGAAAAAAGAAAACTGTGGGTTTGAACTTGGCTTCAGTAACAAATCAATTAGTATATATTAATGAAGCAATGAAGCAATGATGTAAGAAATATTTTTTCTATGACCTCATAAGCTATGAGTTATGGCATTCGCTTTATATTTTTAGATGCCTGCTCGCAGAAAATTGATTTGATTCAAACAGAAGGCACTGTGAGCAGCGAAAGCAACACGAAGGGAGCCATCTCAATGAACTCTGACCAATGGGATCATTGCTGGGTACTAAATACCCTTCTGTCCGTGAAAATTTATTTTTAGGAGCTAAATTTTTTGTCTTCTAGTGACGCCGTTTACATTTACGGTAACACGAAAAGCAGTGCTACCCTGTCTGAGTTCTGGCTTACCGGAACAGTATTGTTGCGATTGAAAGCCAGTTCAAGAAAGTCCGGCGGGAAAACTCTAGCCTTCATGTATAGAATGTTTAATTCGATTTCAGCTGGCTTCCTCGGTGTCAACAATATTCCAGGTAATATAGTTTCTAAAATTAAATTTCCTATTAAAAATCTTTGCCGCAATGGACCCGATGAAAAGAAGTACGTTAAGTTTAAACAGGTTTAGGTAAATTTTAACGCTTATTCTGTATCAATTTTCAGGTATTGGAACTTTTAGAGAGCTTATTAGATCCCAACAGGGGATTCGAAAAAGCCCACCCGCTTACGGCTCATTTGGATACAAAAATATGTGAAATAGATAGCGTTTTTCTCGGGGTGGCCTGGTAGGTCTTTGAATCCCACCGCTGCCACCAGTGAAGTACAATGGGTTTTCTTCCCGGTTTAGGCCCTTGCGGATTACCTTAATCTTGAGCCTCTTCAGTGGGAAGTTCTCTCAACTCTCTCAGTAGCGTAGGTAGTGCTGCCACCAGTTCCTTCAGGTCTCGGCCTTCGATGAGGTGAGCTTCCCGTCGGAACGAAATAAACAAGTCAACGAACTCAGCACAGTGTGCAGATTTGCAGATTAATGAACAAGGCGTCCTGATCAGCAGATCCCCGCCGGGCTCAGGGGTGGCTAGGAAGGCAGTGTTAGCCTCCCTTAGGCTTGGGCTTTAGTGGGGTCTCAGTCAGACCAGTACAAACGGATTCAGTACGCAAAGGGCACTTAGTTAGACACTGACGCACACGGGTTCTTAGTGAATTCTCCGCAGATAAGAAGCCAAAATCCTTGACGGAAACAAGGGGAGAGGGGTCCTATTTATAGCCGGGAAACACCCACGCACAAGACCTCGTGACTTGTTCTATTTTTAGAACTGACGTCACTTGAGATCTCGAGGCAGGGTCTCAGTGCGCGCAAGACCTCGTGACTCGTTCTATTTTTAGAACTGACGTCACTTGAGGTCTCCGGCCAGAGTACACGCGGCTGTGACTCAGTTGCTATTTTTAGCAACATGAGTCACTCCTCTCCTTAGAGAAGGGAGGGTTCCGAAAGCACGTGATTCTCCCGGTAAACAGGGCCAACGAGTGCAGTAAACATGTTTACTGCACTTTAGGACTCGAAGAACGCAGAGTCTGTCATGTGACTTGCTCACATGACAGAGGAAAACGGGACGGGAATGAAACAGAGACAGCCCACAGCAGAGAAGCTAAGGGCTGAGAACAGAGACGCAGAAGGGCAGAACAGGCCAAGGGCAGCAACAGACGGGCCAAGGGGGCGGGAAGCTGACCAGCGGCAGACAGCAACCCAGGGCGAGGGCGAGGGAGGCTGCTGACAAAGTGGGACGCCTAACACCAACTAGCGGATCACTACATATGCTTCAAATATGGAAGATAGAAGCTATGAATAACAAAGTGGTGAATTTACGGCTGAGCAAATTTACTGAAGACTTTGATTTGTCTACCTTACTTGTAATTTCTGGTTTTACAAAACTAGTAAAACCGAATTAACATGAGCATGACATCGAACAAAGTCTTGGAGTACGTCGTGTTCGAAAATGTAGAGATAATTTTTTTTCTTTACCGCATCGACATTCAATCGAGCTTTATAATGGAGTTTAGCGTTGGTGAGTACGGCTACGTTTCATATTTTGCATAGATCCGAAGCCATTTATAACTTCTTGCAGTAGGCTTGAAAGGCTTATAAGTATTCCATATTGGTATTTTATAAAATAATAACGCGCCTAGCAAGCAAGTTTCCGACCATTCTTTAGCAAAAGTACTGAGGCAGGCCCTATTTTAATATTCTCCTTATTCACCTTTGAAAGAACTTATTTCAAATTTCCGTCTGTTATGTCTAGCTACGTATTTTTTTAAATGAAGCATTTGTTTTAGTGAAATAATTTCGTTATAGTCGGAAAAATTATTTTTGTTAAAATGATACATAAATTTTGTTTCTTCACATCCCACGTACCCCAATCTCCCTCTGCATACTATAAATAAAAAGCGATTTTAGACGCGGAGTTTTGCCCGCCGTTTCCCGTTTCTTTAATTCGGTTTAAGAAAGCAAAGCGTTCTGACTTGGGGGTGGGGGTTCACAAACTCGAAATTTCACAACGTCGAAAGCACCTTCTTTCACAAGGTCGAAATTTCATAACCGAAGTTTCATGTTATGAAACTTCGACCTTATGAAATCTCTTGCTAGAGTTTTCGATGTGAAATTTCAACCTTGTGAAGTTTCGACCTTGTGAAATAATTTAATTTTCGACGTTGGGAAATTTTGACCTTGTTGAAGCAGCGCCCTCTGACTTGGTACTCTGGGAAGCTGAATTGACACAAGAAGGAAAGAGAGAGAAACCGTAAGAGGACAGAAAGCTTTCGGCCAGTCGGGCAACTCCATCCCAGGATAGCCTAATTCAGGACTCGAAAAAACGAGAGTAGGAATTTAGAAAGCTAAAAAATTTAGATTACGAGCTAGTGTTTGCCGCTTGACACTGCTACCACGAATACTTCATTGTGCAAGGAGTCTTAACTGGTAGTAAAATCTGGATCGAATAGCTAGAAGTAGGGCCTACAAAAACTTGGTGGCAGCGTTAGGATATAGTGTATAAACAAATTAGCCTTAGAACACTTGGTGGGATTTACAAACGTAGAGGAAAAGCCCTCGTACAGTACATACTAAGCAATCCAAATTTGAATGGCTACTCAGATTCGTTTCCGGTCTTCATTTTATTTCAGGTCGCAATGTAAAGCCGCTCATTGACACCTGGTCAGGTTCAACCGAAAGTCTTAGCTCTCTCAGAGTACTCGTTCATTCATCCACTGCAGATGCTCAGACCAGCTGCACAATATTTTCTATGTGCTCAGAGCAACCTGTTACTTTTAAAGTAATATTTAACATATTTGTTGTGTTAATTTTATATTGTTTGCGGATGTGCTTTGCTTATTACATGTGCCGATGTTGTGTCATATTTATGCCTTGCAGCTAAAGACTATGTACCAAAACGTAGTCGAATCTGAATTTATAATCGACTCTTCAGCAATTCAATCCATTGGAAATTTCTGCATTCGCAGAATCTCTTGCACTGTCACATGGGCCATTGGACTCCCACGAAAGGTCGAGCAGGAGACAGTATTACCATCACGTGAGAGAAAGTTTTTAATCTCATATAGTCTGATCTTGAAAATGAATTAATCTTAGATGTGTTTTATTCCAGCCAACCCAGAGAATGTGAAACTCGAATTAGTTCAACCTAGACTGCTGTCATTTGGAATAATTCAATTCCGTGCCGTGTCCGAGAACTCCTGCCCTAGTGTAACACATCGATGTGAGCTGAGGACGTCTAAGGGTACCATTATTCCCGCAATGCTAATAAAAAAGGTTGGCATTCTTTTTTGAATAAAACTGTTGATATAATTACCAGTTTAGACGTCACTTTTTTAATTTATATTTCATAGGAAATAACGAACACAGTTGCTCCTCGGTGTATTGGAACGGTAACGTCTCTGTTGTCCGTGTTTATTAAACCATCAATTATCTCAGTGTCAGCTATTAGCTGTCGTTTGTTAAACGAAAGCCTCTCCGAAAGTTTTATCCTGAAATCGTACCATGGTGAGTGCAAAGTGCATATCACTAAAAGCATTAAATTGCACTTCACTGTCTGATCAGACTCGATAAACATCAATTTACAGAAGCAGAGCGGAAGAAAATTTTGGAGAGGCCCAAGGTATTATTTACAAAAATAGTTGGTGTCCTCGTCATCATTATAATCGCTTTGCTGATTTCGATCACCGCGCTATGCTGCAGACGACGCAGAAATACTCCAGCTCAAACTGCGATGAGACAACCGGCTTCAAAATTCAGGTTTAGTCGCTACGTTACCGAGGATTACGAAAACTCAGTAAGTTAAAAAACTAAATGACAGATTTAAAATACGGCCTACCTAGGGCACATCTGCCTTACAGGATTCCCACGTTGCCAGCGTGTACGTCACCTAAATCAGCTACCATCGACGAGCTACCAGTCATTTTCAGGATACAGGGCCCGTTCTATAAAGCCATCGTAAGATAAGATCATTCTTAGCTCCTGTCACGATGTTGGCGTAGCGGCTAACTATGGCTATGACCCTTAAAAGGGCCGTTTTGACGAGAGTTGTAGTGAGTCGTAGTCCCAAAATAAGTTGAAGTCAACTCTTGTAAATCGGATTTTGTAGCGGAGCACTTGGCGATGAAGGCAGGAACTGCCGTAGTTGGTTTTATTGGTAGTATCAATATTAGGCTTGGTTATTACTGTCAATACACAAACTATAGCTTTCTGGGCACTGGCGGCTGCAACAATGGTTTTTTTGAAGAAAAATTGGATATGAAGTCAAGTGACAGACGAATGATGCAATGGCGACGTAACGTGATGAGCAATGGCAATGAGCACAGTGGAGGCGGTGAGTAGCAGTGGCGAGTTTGGCGTCAGCCGTGGCGTGAGATAAGGAGGCTCGAGGCAGCCAGACAGAGAGAAGGAAAACAAGGCTAGACAAGGCTGGACAAGACGAGACAAGACGAGACAAGACGAGACAAGACGAGACAAGACGAGAGAAGCCGAGTGAAGCCCCCAGCCCGCCAGGCGAGGGTTAATAAAGAGCGCAAAAGGGGGTAGCATAAAACACGGAGAGTTTTCATTGGCTGGCGAGAGAATTTGAAATTATCGATCGTGCCAAAATTCACAGACGAGCGCAAGGCCTACCAAATACACAGTGAATTAGCAATTGATACAAATTATTTGCACGCTACTATAAGTAAACGTTAAAATAAACTATTGGAGAAATTAATATGAGAAATTGCGAGGGAAACTATAGTCCAACGGCCCTTTTGCGGGACCACTTAAACTAGCAACGTCACAGCTCCTATCTCTGCAGTGTAAAAGTTCCGACGTACGATCGAACTTACGCTACGACAGCTTTATAGTACGACCCCACAGTCAATTCCAGATGATGATGAACGATGGCTACGAGCTACATGTATAATTATAGCTTTGATGCATTCAGATGGCTTTACATACTCATACATTGTAGCTACTCTGATTCTTCATCATAACCAAGATTTTTGCAAATTTTCTAATTATCTATACCTATAAATGAAAATCCATTATAAATTATTCAATTATCTAATTATCCAAATTAATTATCCAAATACTCCATTCTGTAACTTAAAACTGCGATTTTTGTTTTATATATAAAACTTCTCATGCTTTACAATGTATCTTTTCTGTATGAAATATTTTATTTAAGGTTGATGACTGTAGTTAATTGTTACTCGTAGCATTCTGCCAGTTCACTTTACTGCTTTCTCAACGCAGCTTCAAACAGCGCATTCGAAATAAATCTGTTGTGGCAGCTTAAGTTCTTGTAAATCGTTTAGTTTTTCGTCGTTGCGAAAGTCTTAGCGAAATACTTGTCATTTTTGGCAATTAATTCTTCTACTTATAAGTATAGCTGCACGTACTTATTGACCTGTTAAACAGATAAAGTTTCCCACTATTTAGTTTTAATCTTGATACGATCTTAATCTTAATCTTACTTAATATTCAAGTTTTAAACGACAATAAAAACGTTTTTAATCTCCCTCCAAGATGTCTGGTTTGTCGCTCGTCGCTCTCGGCTTTGTGCTGGCTCTGATACAGTAAATACATGTAAATACATACATATTAAATAATTCGCAGTTGTTTTCAACAGTATTTCTACCGCTTCCAGTAATTCGCCTAAGCTACTGTCTATACTACCTAATACTACTCCCGTAAATCTAGCCGCATGCCATCGTCAATAAAAATTTAAATGCTAATCCGCACGTAACGAATTTTTAACGCCCCCCCCCCCACAGACAAGCCAAGTGCTTGTAATGCTTTGAACCTTCTGTTGCATAAATAAAGTGTCTAAGTCTTTGCAAAATACCCTGGTTTTTAGCTGTCGCAAATATTTAAATTTTTTATGAGGATGGCATGCGGCTAGATTTACGGGGGTCTAATAAATAATAATAGACTGCTACAAAACTTATCAACTTAGCAAAATCGTCACAGTGTAGTAATAATCAAAGCCGAATTACGTAATTCTATTGAGGTCAAAAATTTGCGTGTGTTTGCTATTTTGGGATTTATCATCTTTTAGAAGATCAGAATGTATGTTAAATTAGCAAAACTTAACAAAAATATTGATGAGGACGCACTTTTTCCCGAATTCCACGCTCGCACATGGGTTCCAAACTAACTAGCCTACTAACAGCAGGCCATGGGCATTTTTTCTCCTGTTTTTGCGAATTATCATAGAATTCATACTAGAAATATGATTTTGCCATACTAGCAGTCATAATAACGTAGGCGCGGCTTTTTGGGTCATAAATCATCGCTTGTGAAGCTGGTCTGACAGCCACCTGCGCCTCACTCAGTGCTGAGGCTGGCGCCGGATGGTCTGAGGGGATGCGCATGATAACTTTTTTTCATCATTTTTGACAGGCCATCAGATTTATGAGGTCAGGGCCTATTGTTAGGATTCACTCAAGCGTGTGACAGCTTTGACAGCTATGCGTTTTACCTCTAAAAGTACTTTAGGATTAGCAATTAGCAATTTCATTTCATTGTCATCACTTTCTACTTAATAAGAGCCTTCTAATGTATATTCTTTCATTAATTTTTGTCATTCCTACGCGAAAAGTCATAAAACATTATGTAGCTATTTTGAGTGATTTATGGCCGCACCTGTTATGTTTTTATGGCTTTGAGGGAACTGATAGGATCTCCCGGTCACGTAACTTTGGGTAGCAACAAGCTCAGCCAATCAGAAAATTCGACGTGCGTTATAACAAATCGGCTCAGCCAATCAGAATCGACGTGTTCCATTATAACAAACTGCGGTCCAGTTGGCGGCTATTTAAACCGGTGTTTTTGGCCCGCTCGAACTGCAACTGGGTGACACTTGGCTCCACCGGCCAGGAACTCGCTCTCTCTCTCTCTGGCCTGACCGTCGTTTCTTGATCTCCGGATTGCGACTTTCCCCGTCATCATCAAGTACGAATTCCCCCGGTCATCAGCAGTGAACGTCAAAGATAAGAGCATCACCTGCTAGCTATCTGCGAAGGTTGAAACATCAGCATCATCCCGGGTCTACAGTGCGAAGCACTAAGCCGATTCGGTCACTGTGGATTACCTGGTCTCCGGCTGTTGAGTTTCTGATTGGTTGGGTGAGAGGCTACATAGACTTGCTTGATTGGGTGATCCCTTATCTGTCCCCTGTTTCAGTAGCTGGATTAGGCACACTTTTGCTCATTTTGTTCAGTAGTGCTGTTACTGAGGTAGAAATTGTAGTGAGTCGCTAGTTTAGTTAGGCGCCGCACTAGTCAGCTGTTGCCCTCGCCCTCGCCCCGGGCTTCTGTCTGCCGCTGGGCAGTTGCCTGTCCCTCCCGCCTGTCCTCTGGCCTGTCCCTCGCCCGTTTGCCTGTCTGCTTGTTTGTCCTCGTTTGCCCCCGTTTGCCTCGTGTTCTTGTTTCGCAGTGCCCAGACAGCTTGGTCTGGCCTGCCTCTGTTTCATTCCTTGTTTGGCATCTCCAAATTTGGAGTGCTGTCCTGTTTTTCCGGTCCCACGGTCACGAGTGCCTTCACTTGTGGGCCTTTTCCCCTTGTCATGTGAGCCAGTCACATGACAAGGCCTTCTTCCTTCTTTAGTCCAAAGTGCAATGATTTCATCATTGTACGCTGGGCTCGTGTTTATGGGGAGATCACGTGCGCCCGGACCCCCTTGCCTCCTCTGAGGCATGGCCCGCTTGTTTGTTGCTAAAAATAGCAACAGAGTCAGTTATGACTCTCAGTGGGGGTCTTTCGTGCTATGGTGCAATCGATCCTCCCTATAAATGCAGCCCCTCTCATGGCTTGGCTCAGACAAGCCTTTCTGTGCCCTTTCGCTCTCACCCCGCACCAGCCCGGCAGGGACTGCTGACGGTGGGCACCTCTGCGCGAGAACTGCTAAATCTGCACGAAGTGCGAGTCTCTTTCTCTCGTCTTAGTTATTTGCTTCTACGAACTCAGCACCTCACCGAAGGCTGCGACTCTGCGAAGCTGGTGGCAGCACTACCTACGCTACGAGAACTAGTTTCTAAGAAACCGGCAGCTAGAGGTCACCGCCCTGCGCCAGGAGACCTTCCAGGCCCTCTCCAGTCGACATCGCAGAAGCCTGTACTTCACTGGTGGCAGCGGTGGGATGGAACGCCTCTAGACAACAACAGGCAAGACAACAAACACTTCAAAATCACTTACTAATAGTAGTCTGAAACTCCAATTCAATCTGAAGTGTGAAGTGATCTAAGGAGAAGGTTAAATATGACAGTTATTTTTATCGGTTTTATTTCTTTGTTCGCCGATGGCTCAGATGAGTAGCTAAGCTAGTAGGCGCCGGTCACAGTGGACCAATGGCAAGGCAGTTCTCAGTCGATCAATCTATCAAATCAGTTAGCGAAATTGCCAATAGTGCAGAATCGGCGCCAGAGATGTACTCTGTGCACTCTAGGTTAGCCAAGCGGCTCGGGTAATGAACCATGCGGTCTCCGATGTTCGAGTTAGTCTATCATCAGCGCTAGGAGAGGCTGGTTGGTGCGTTGAAGACCAAAAGTACAATTCCTCGTATTTAGCAATGTAATAGTACATGTAGCTACCCCATAGTCTCGCCACTGCAAGAATCCCCTGCACAAGTCCCCTCTGTACCTGCATGGCAAATGCGACCAAGTCCCAGCAGTGTCCCTTATCATCGGCTATGACTTCGAGATTGACAGCAAAAAGACACTAGTTGGCAGGTACATGTAAGCGCTAAGCCCCTTCTAGTCGGAAGCCCGATTTCGAAGGCTCCGGTTTGGTGAGCCAGGGCGCACGGGCTGGTGGCAGCGGGTTAGGGAATCTACGGATAGCTAATTTCTACCTTCAAAATTCTCCCTGCTTGTCTCTCGCTGTCCCTCTCTTAGCTATAGGACCTAGACTGCTCGCCACAGATCAAGCTACCATGGGGCTGACCATCTGACATTAGTGGGGGGCCAGGACTCTAATTGATTTATTGCTGAGACCTGAGGCCCGAAGGCTTCCCCACAAGGGGGCCCAAAGGTCGAAACCCATCAATAACAAGTACACGTATTTGATATGTACGTAATATTATAATAGAAAAAGAGATCTTTCAGTCCTACTGCCTACAGCCGGTGCAGTAGGGGCTGATGCTGTTGATGCAGTTACGAGCACAGTTCTAGCGATGAGGCTACTTGGCTTTTCGTCAACTGCCTGCTCGCTGATGCAAGAGGAGAGGAGATTAATTATAAATACCAAATTAACCAATATATAGGAAAACTTCCCTATAAGTTTTATAGGCCTTATTCTCAGGCGAGTTTTTTTTCATATCAAGAATCTAAAAAAATTGATGCGCTCATTGTAGTTCACTGTTCATACACGGTTTATTAGCTATGTAATTAATTAAACAACTGTTTTTCAGTAATCTTATTACGGATTTACCGTATAACAACTGGCATAATTCCTCTCATAATTTGCTTTTAATTTTTCTAGAGAATAATATTCTCGGAAAAATATAGCGGTATCAAGTCTAATTTACAAAGAAATTTTCGAGTACATTATATTTAAGGTCAAAACGTATATACAATAGCCTGCAGTGCGCTGCAGAGCAGATGTACCAAACTCACCTTAAAGAGCGTTATTCACTCACAATCTGACGGCTTTCGTATTAAACAAAGCACCATTCTGTTACTATATTTATTCAGAATACAAATAGACATTTTACGAATATTTATTTCCTGGGTAACTTTTAAATTGTCGCTCTTTAATTCAGTTACCTAGTAATATTGAGAGTTTCCTATGGCTGCGAGGCATACATGCAGTAGAAATTCATAAATATAGGAAATCGATAAGCATGAAAATTTAGTGCTTGTGCGCGCTTAAGTTAACTTATTTTTAATATTGTTTGGACAGACTTCCGTCCCCGCTCCTTGATAAATGCTAGAGACAAACAAATCTGCATATTTCACTGTGGTGCATAGGTAGGAAAATTGGAACAAAGCAGAAATATAATACGTGTGCAACAGTCTGTCCCAATAGAAGCAATGTGCTTTAGAACTGGATTGAAAAAAGCAACCATCATTTCGTTTCTTCTAATGGTCAGCTACCTAGATCAAATAGCCGGTATGTAAAAAAACTCAGATTAGCGACGCCAGCATAAACGGGCCATTTAAATCAAACTACGTCGTCTTCTGCTTATTTTAACAAATACTCGTACTCTTATTCTTACAGGCTGTTCAGATGAGCACGAGTATTCATCCTATGGCTCAATGGAATGCCCGGCTTGGTGGAGCACCTATTCAAATAACGAGAATGTTCAATGGATCATTCATGTCTACGGCGTAATTCGTATCAAATTCAGCAGGTTTAGCACTGAGTCATCTTATGACAAAGTTTCAATATACGAAAGGTCGACATCTGCTTCGTATTCAAACCAGGAATCATTCCGTCTATCAGGATCAGGGTCGGATGTTCTGTACTCAGAGTACTTTCTGTCAGGGCCTGTCTTCGTTCACTTCACCAGCGATGGATCGAACACCTATTCCGGAATCAAGTTACATTACTCCAGAAGGTCATACATCAGCTCCATATCCGGTGAGAGTAGTAGTAGTAGTAGTAGTAGTAGTAGTAGTAGTAGTAGTAGTAGTAGTAGTAGTAGTAGTAGTAGTAGTAGTAGTAGTAGTAGTAGTAGTAGTAGTAGTAGTAGGGTCTCGTACGAACTCGTAGTAACCCGTGCACTGGTTGATGCTGTTCGGTGCTAATTTTTTCTTGAGAGACAATTTAAACTTCTAAACAGCCAGATCTTTTGCAAAAAAATTTCAGCCTCGACCGAGCTAATCAAACAGAGTAGCGGATGGAGGACTAGCCATCCGAATTTCGGTGGGGGAGTCCAGTATCCCAACAACTTCAAAGTGGCTAGAAGCATTTATTGCCAATATGGATATTTCGTCAGAATTCATTTTTCGGAGTTTGATACAGAAGAGGACAAAGATATTTTAAAGATTAGTTACGGTGATTTCCAGCAAACTAATGCGGCCACACTTTTGTCATTATCGGGACAACTAAGCAGTCTGCCAGTTCTAAACTTTCCACACAGTGTCACTCTCGAGTTCGCAACTGACCGATCGGGCAGAAGAAAAGGGTTCAAATTTTCCTTCAGTGTTCAACGAAAGCGTATGTTCCTGAAAATATTTTGCTTTGAGAGGTTTTTTTTATATTTTTTTTATCCTATGTACATTAGGAATCTATTATCATCTCTGTTACACATACTGTCACACAGTCAGATAAGAATAGCTAATAAAATAGATTCATAAAACCGAGCCGAGCCGAGCCGTGCCATTTTAATGTATTTAAGCACATGGCATGTACGAATGTACAGTTGTACATAGAATAAAAAATAAACATAGAATCCTAATTTTCTGGATGAAAAGCTTTTTGAATATTAATAGAGCTACCAATAGAATATCAAAGGCACAAAATACCAAAAAATGATCATTGAGTCTACCTACGAGTACTATCGAAAAAAATAACAGCTTATGAGCTAAAAAATAAAAAGTTCCTATCTCTTTGGTGTATTTTTTCGAAAAAAAAATTTCTTCGTCTTTCTAATTGACTATAGTCATTGAGCTTAACCCTACCGAATTCACAGCGACAGATGGCTTAAGCATAGTGCTCAATCGTTGGAATGGTTTCGCGTCTGGAGCAGCATTCACTCTGCAGCTGCGACCAGCATACACAAATGCTACTGCTACCTGCAACCTGCAGAATGCTTGCGCGCACTATGTACGCATTGGCGTAAAGGTAAGTACCAAAAGTGATCGACATCGTACTTATGTTTTTCTGGAATCCTGAAATTGATTTCACTAGTAAACTAAGAAAGAAACTTAAAATTTCAGGCAAAAATATCTTGGGTTGCCTCAAACATCAAATACTTTCTATTTGACCTGTCAGCTGCTAAAGAAGTTTCTGGAAATTACTGCATCCGTTCTGTCGCCTGTACAGTCAAATTGTCTTCAGGAGAAAGTTTACAATTGAACCGAGCCTTTTCTAATTCTGAATGTATGTAGTTCTGTCCGTTTTTCGAAATGTATTTTTATTTTATAAAAAAACTAAGACCAGCATTTTCCATCTCTCAGCTGATCCACAGTCAGTCAGCATTCGACAGCTCAGCTCAGAGTCTGCTAAAGCAGAAGTAACCAAATTTGTGGCTACATCTCAACCGGCTTGTCCAAATGTGAGACATCGTTGCGAGCTGAGAACAACCAGTGGAAATTCAATTTACGTTCGAAAAATCAACTCGGTAGGCAATTAGCAGAATGAGCATTTTTTGTCTTGCACAGCTTCTTACAATCAAGCGACATTGCTTTTCAGATAGTTACCCCTGTCTCAGGGACTTGTTCCACCAGGACTCATTTTCAGTTCAGAATCAACCCTAGTCAGGATCCCACATCCGTTATTGCTTGCCGTCTATCCAATGGCAAATACGCTGTCAAACCAGTTGTCTTTAACGGTAAGCTTCTCTGTAACGCGTTAACAATCTCTTGGGCATTAGAGTTTCTTTAAGCCCAATACAACCTTCAAAACTATTTAGAACAAACATTAACGTGGAACTTCCGTAATTGGACTGGAAAAACTTCAACGGGATCGTTCAGCGTCTCACTGGAGCCGGGAATCGGAGTCGATACTGCCTATTGCAGCCTGGTCAGGGAACCAGAGTGCGATGCGCCTGCTGAAGGGAACAATGATTTTGTTGAAATAATTGTAAGAATATCTACTGATAGCTTGGAGTTCTAGTATATATTTTTGTTGTTTCGATATTACGTATAACTTCCTTCCTTAAGCAGTTATCCAGCGAAATTTCGGCCGAATCATCGATATTTCTCTCAAACCAGTTGATGGGGTCAGATGACTGCGTGTCCAGAATCATCTGCAACTTCACCGCACCGAACGGTTGGCACCGAATTGAATCGGTGGTACCTCAAACAGGTTAGAGTTGTGCCGTGTCTAATATAAAGGCTCTACTAGTAGATATGAATTTTGCATGCGCAAATTATTCAATACGACAATTCCCCCCCCCAAAAAATAAACTTAGTTCTGCCAAGCACCATTCAGATCGACTTAACAACCGAAAGCAGTTGGTCAGAAGAGAGTGAGATCTACTTCACGGCTACATCCTACAACACGTGCTCAAGTGCACGGCACCAGTGTCAGTTAAGGTTCGACAACGGTAGTACTCAGTTTTTCGAGTCAGTTAGCTTAGTGAGTACGATGCATTCGATTAATTTATTTAACTTATATATCTCCTCCTTATAAACGCGAGTACAACACTATCTGTTTCAGACACTGAATTACACAACCTACGTTTGCAATACCTCTACTCTGCAAACTGGCTTTGTTTTGCCGGCGAACACATCGATTGTTGAGGGTCACGAAATCGCGTGTCTGCTTTCTGGAGGCGATTTTGAGGTTTATAAGTTTAAAGAGCCTCAAAATGGTAAGCAAAAAATTAGAAAAATTTGGAATACCTCTCTGTCTGTCTGTCTGTCTGTCTGTCTGTCTGTCTGTCTGTCTGTCTGTCTGTCTGTCTGTCTGTCTGTCTGTCTGTCTGTCTGTCTGTCTTTCTGTCCGTCTATCTTTTTGCCACATGGCTAAAAGCTGTCAAATTAATTACATAAAAATTCAGTTGGATTTTTTGGCATTTCTCCCACGAGTAAAAGTCTCCAACAACAAGTGGAGCTGATACTGAGCATATCCGCTTCAATAGTTCCAATACTTTTTGTTGCTGCCTCCATTCTGACGGCAGTCTTGGTTGGGCTGAAGCTACATGTAGGTGTACATCAGGAACCTGTGTCACCAACGCAGGCTTCACCGAAAACTAACGAAATTCATCCGGAACCTTCGGTCTCTGAAGAGGCTTCGATTCAAGTAAAAAATCCTGTGGTAAGTCAACTTTAATGCTTTTTAAAAATCTCAGTATTTTTTTTACTGATTTGGTCAATAAATTTTTTTTCAGTACACCGACAACATTGAAGTGTATGTTACGTAACTACGGAAAACTAACAGCAATATAAATACTGATTCATACCGTGCTAGCGTTGATGACTACAGCTATATATATTTACACAGATATAACGATTGTGTATTCCTAAAAGTTGTTATCTCTTTAATCAGTCAATAAGTGCTCTAATATTATAAAACTAGCTAATCCTGAATCTTTTATTCGTCTTTAATATATGCTTGCTTGTCAATAAAACATGCACAATAATACAGCAATAAATTTTACTGAGAATCACTTTACTGCGACCCTTGTTTATAGAATGATTTTAATGTCAATAAAATCACATGCTCGATCTGTGGAGTTTGTTTAATAAGATTTGATGTCTCCTGCTAGTTAGCTAAACCTGGTTTGACGAGGGAAGAGTTGATGTAATTCTTGATTTTTAGTTCGTCCCTTAAGCACTCCCAGATACATTCATTGTACAAAGCTGTATATGTAAAAGTAGGCTAATGTAGCATGTCACATTACTAAGTGTACGGAAGAAATTTTATACTTTATAAATTAAGAATGGCCCCTTGTACATGTAACAGTATTCGAAAGCAAGCAAAACTACATTGACTTTTAAAACTGCCTTCGGAAATGTTAACGCAAAAAAGTTGCGTCATCACGCACGATGTACTTTCTGCTGTTAAATTTTGTTTTTGGCGTTTCTGTTCACTTTAAATTCATGATGGACATGAGCCACACAAGCCCCCAGGCAGAACTTCCTGCCAAAAATATTAAATACTATTTATTTAAATGTATAGTCGTCAAAAAATTTAGTCGTCGCTATTTGCCGCTGTTTGCTGCCGAACCTCCTTCCACTCCGGCTGCAATCCACGCCAGCGTACATGCATGCGACTCTCAGATGTTTTGAACTGTCTCGACGCCGCCGCTGACACCTGCTGGGAGCTTGCCTGACACCACCGCGATCCAGTCAGTCGACTCCAAACTCCGCGGTCACACCCTGCTCAAGCCATATTCGCGTCTCCAGCGGGCTGCAGGGTTCGCTGCATGTTCTCACACTTGATGGACCCCACCGGCCGTAGGTATTATTAGACAGCTGCACAGTGACGCCTCCTGTACGTCCTGCTGCGCCCTTCTTTGATACTTTACATTTTTATAGTTTGAAGCTTACATATGTAAAAAGTCAACAACTAGCAACAATAAGGCCACACTTCCCACTGCAGGTGGCGGATTTAGGGGGATCGAGCTATACACAGTAGGCGCTGAGCTATAAGTGGGACGCGCCCCATGAGATTTGATCACATTTTATTTTTTATATGAAAAAACACATTATCATGTATATATACATGTACCTTAGTAATAACAGGTACAAAATTTTCGGGATCCGCACCTGTTCGGCTGTTCACTGATTTAACCCCCCCCCCCCCACAAACCCAAGTCAAATTAAGCCTCATGAATTGTCAGACGGAAAATTGAGAAAAGCAGCATTGTTCTAAAGCATATAAATATATCCAGCTACTATAAATTCCAAGTAAATGATTTTACTTATAAAAAAATTCTGAAAATCATGATAAAACACTAAATATGTACATGTACTAGGGACAAGCATTTATTATAAATGCATTATTTTTGGAGCGGTAATTTACTTCACAACTGTAAAAAAGAATAATATTCAATTTATAATATAGGAAAATTTTGTTTCTTGTTTTTATTTTTTAAGCAAACATTAAAATACTTTACGTAAATATGCAAAATTTTTAATTCTTTTAAAATAACTTTGTTTTAAACTTTAAACTATTTAAAATGTCATTTTTCTACGACTTAACTATCGGTCGTATGACACGACACGATACGAACGATTATATTAGCAGTAGCAGCGGTAAACAGTTTCATTATTTGAAGTTCATTTAACGCACATGTTAGGTAAATAAACAGGGTAGTACCGTAGGCGTAGCTCAGATTTTGGGATTGGGTGTGACAAATATGGCTGTGGGACAAAAGCCTAAAACTGTAAAACATACATGCGCAACCTCCAAAATTCGGTCGGCCGTGCGACTTAGTTTCAACAAAAAATACGACGTAGTTTTTGGCCAAAAATGCCACTTAGCTACCTGTGAAAGAAACCCTAAAGCAAAATTAACGCAATTTTGGGTAAACGACAGGAGTAAATTGACTGTCTTATAAGAGCTAAATGCCTTGTCATCTAATTAGTAATACATCTATTTTTGGGATAGGCATTTTTGCGACTTACCTTCGTTGGCCGCCTAATCGGCGGCCAAGTCGACTCGGCCGACTGTTGCGCATGTATAGTAAAATAATGACATAAATTACACCTACTGCTGAAATCATCAATTGACATAATTGCCTCAGGCCTAGGCCCTAGGCCTAGGGCCTACTTATTAAGTTTCAAAAATTCAGTTCACCTTCTTCATGTTTATTGCTAAAAAATAGAAAAAATACCTGAAATATGTGTGATGTAGGCTACATCTAGGAATCCTGGGTTCAGCAAAATGAATGGGCATCAGTGTTTCCCACACTGTATCTGGTTAAGCCCTAGTGATTGCCTAGACTCCAGAGCTAGAGCGCCTTAAAGTTAATGTGCTAAATGACTTACTTTTTAAATATTTTTTATAAAATTCAAGTATATATAACTCTAGGTGTTTAGTACATTGATTGTCATTGGATAGTCAAGAAATACCCCATAATTGGCACATAAGTATTTTCTATAGACATAAAGTATGCTATGTGACATTTTTTGCTTAAATGCTACATAAGAGAAGAATTTTTATCTACATTGTATGTCAATAGGCCTACATTTTAAAAGAGATAGATAGAAAGGAATCTAATACTAGATAATATAGTTATATAGGGAAATGATTAGATGGATATACCAAAAAGTTATAACTTACATATTTACATAGGCCTAGGCCTATAGTATTAATAATTATGGCGCTAACAGTAGGCCTAATTTAGAAAATGTGTAGTGGCATATAAAAAATTCTTGGTAGCCTTTGCTACCTATAATGCATGCTACATAGGTCTAGCATATGACTACTAAAGATATACTAAAATGTTTCAAAATATAATCTTTAAAGGTAATATATAAATTGAAGCAAAATAATTATGCAATTTAATTATTTTGCAAATTAGCAATTTTTGCTATTTTAGTTTCAGTTTATTAAAACTGCAAATAGCCTAAAAAGTTTTTGCAAAGCTAAGGACAACTAGGCTAATAAGCCTTTTTAATTTCTAGACTTTTGTATTAGGAGACCAGAGACCCTTGATATATATATAGTCATTATAAGCCCTAGTTGTTAAAGCTAAACAAAAATTGTGTATTTAATTTAATTTGGAATTAGAAACAAAAAATTTGTTGTCATTTTTTGATTTTTCTATGAATTCCATTTAAATCGATATATTCTATAAACTTGAAATATGGTATTTAATTATATATGTGTATATAAAGATTTCTGAAAGGTCAAATAAAGGAAGTTTTTGATACTTTCATGTTTAATATAATTACTTCTGCTGTGCTAATTAATGCCTTCTTGTTTTTTAAATGATTTTCTACTTGCAGATAAAAATTTTCAAAATATGTATATGTAATTATTTCAGATGGCTATTCGAGATTCTGACAGTGATAAATATTCATTTTCAAATGCCAAGTGAGTTTCTGTTTTTAATCTAATTATATAGAAATGCTCAAATATTTCAGTCAAGAATATGTATCCAATAATTCACTTTTTGCAGCTTGTCATCATATATATTTCTCCTTTTGGGAGTAAAGTTTCTTAAAGCAGTTGGCCTATTTCTGACCTATGACTTGTTAAAACTTGTGAATATTGTTCACTTATTGTTCTTCTTGAAACTATGGTAAGCTGTGTGCACATTTTTATTGTCTAATTTTTATTGCAGAACAGTAGGATTTAATCTGATACAGTTGGATACTTGATATAAGCCTAGTAGTCAGATTAGATTTAATCACGAGATTTAGAGATTAGATTAGACTTCATCATGAAATTACATTGGACGTCATCGTGAGATTAGATTAGACTTTATGAAGAGATTAAATTAGACTTCATTATGAGATTAAGATTAGACTTTATCATTAGATTAGATCAGACTTCATCGTGAGAATAGATTAGCTTTCATCGTGAGATTAGATAAGAATTCATCGTGAGATAGATTAGATTTCACCAGGAGTCAGGAGATTAGATCAGACTTCATCGGGAGATTAGATTAGACTTCATCAAGAGATTAGATTAGACTTCATCATGAAATTAGATTAGACTTTATCAAGAGATAAAATTATACTTCATTATGAGATTAGATTAGACTTTATCTAGAGATAAAATTATACTTCATTATGAGATTAGATTAGACTTCATCGTGAGATTAGATTAGATTTCACCAGGAGTCAGGAGATTAGATTAGACTTGAGAATGAGCTCGGAACTGATATAAAGTCCCAACATGCCTCACTCCAATCCTCAGCACTGGCCTGTTTCAAGTGGTCATGCACAAGCCGCTGTCATCCGGAGTCCTGTCTCGCACTCGCTTCTCTCGCGTGCTCGCCCGGGGTCTTCTTGGCTGCCTGACGGACGGCTTGTGGCTTCTCGGCTTGAGTCTGTGCGGCCCCCTTCGCTGCATCCTGCTCTATGAGCATGAGGACTTACTGGTGCTGAGCGCTGTCCGCAGTCTGTGCTGCAAGTCCACCACGACTGTTGCGACTTCGTCAGCCGGCGCCTCCTCCGCTTCGTTGCCAGCCCGTCGGGGTGGCGCATTCTTTGTTGGCGCCGTTCTGGCGCTGCTGTTTCTGGATCACGACAGCGCCGCAGCCGCAGTTGGAGACCAGGCCGGACCAGCGAGTGTACTGGGATTGGCCGATCATAAACTGGGATTAATTATTGTACTGTGCGCTGCCCTGCTCACAAGCTTGAAGCCGCCAGCTGTCAGCGCTGATGACAAGTCAATTGCGGCATTGTCTACTTGCTCATCGGCGACTATGCTACTGCCTGTGTCCCTGTGGCAGGCTGCCTTCTCTGAGACTGTGGAGTCTGCTGACACGGCATCGTCTCACGTGTTGGCTGCTCTGGCCTTTGTTGTGTTCATCGTGTTCGCTTTGGACAGGTGGGTATTTTAACTTTAACCCTGTTCCCCTAATCAGTGAGATTATATCTTCCCTAATCTTCTAATCTTGACGATCCCATCTTCCCTTTTCTCGAAATCTATGAGATCCCGTCTTCCCCACTCTAATCTGTACGTGAGATCCCATCTTCCCCATTCTCTTCCAAATCTGTAGGATCCCATCTTCCCTAATATCCGAACTTTTTTATCTAACCTCCCCCAATCTCCTAATCTGTGAGATCTCATCTTCCCCATTCTCTTCCAAATCTGTAAGATCCCATCTTCCCTAATATCCGAACTTTTTTTACCTAACCTCCCCAATCTCCTAATCTCTGAGATCCTATCCTCCCTAATCATACATGCGCAACCTCCAAATTTCGGTCGGCCATGCGACTTAGTTTTAACAAAAATGCGACGTAGTTTTTGGCCAAAAATGCGACTTACATGTAAAAAAACCCAAAAGCAAAATTAACGCAACTTTGGGTAAACGGCAGGAGTAACTATGACTGTCTTATAAAGCCAAAATGCCTCGTCAGCTACTTAGTACTACTACTCGGTGTTTTTTCGGGTTGGCATTTTTGCGACTTCCTTGGTTGGCCGCCAAATCGGTCGGCCGGATCGGCCGACTCGGCCGACTGTTGCGCATGTATGTCCCTAATATTCTAATCTCTGAGATCCTATCCTCCCTAATCTCCCAATCTGTGAGATCCCATCTTCCCTAATCGTCTAATATCTGAGATCCCAGCTTCCCTAATCTTCTAATCTCTGAAATCCTATCTTCCCTAATCTTCTAATCTCTGAGATCCCATCTTCCCTAATCTTCTAATCTCTGAGATCCTATCTTTTCTAATCTCTGAGATCCTATCTCCCTAATCTTCTAATCTCTGAGATCCCATCTTCCCTAATCTTCAAATCTCTGAGATCCCATCTTCCCTAATTTTCTAATCTCTGAGATCCTATCTTCCCTAATCTTCTAATCTCTGAGATCCCATCTTCCCTAATCTTCTAATCTCTGAGATCCTATCCTCCCTAATCTCTCAATCTGTGAGATCCCAGCTTCCCTAATCTTTTAATCTCTGAGATCCTATCTTTCCGAATCTCCAAATCTCTGAGATCCCAGCTCCCCTAATCTTTTAATCTGTGAGATCCCATCTTTCCTATTATCCTAGGAACAGTACTCAATCAGTAATCAGATTGTTAATAGCCGCATGCACACCAACCTCCCCCCCCAGATCGGTATCCGCCGCCTGCTCAGCCCAGATCGGGTCCGCCAGTCTCAATCGAGTTGCTTTCCTGCTGGTGTCGAGCTCGGGCCTGCTGCTCAGCTTGGTTTGGAGCCGGCCAACCGGCCGCTTGAGCAGCATAGTGCCGCCTAGCGAGCACAGGCTCAGCGGCGGCTGTCTGGCCGCGTTCCTGCTCATGCAGGCCTGCGCGCTGGTGTTCAGTGCGTCCGGTGCTCAGCGACCTTCGGCTAGGAATGCCAGCTTCATCGGCTACTCGGCTGGCGGCCTGCCGCTGTACACCAGCGGTGGCGGCAGCGCTGCGCTGCTCAGCAGGGCCAGGCATGACGCCATGCGATTGGCTAGGGATGGGCTTAGACAGGTAAAGGTGGCGCCGCAATTGTGGGATAAAACACGTCTTCTCTCTAATCTCCTTTCTATGATCCCCTCTGTAATGCTCTTTGTAATAAATTTTGTATCTGATCTCTAGTTTCCTTTGATTTCCTTTCTAATATTCTCTTCTAATCCCATTGCTCGAATCCCAATCTTTTAATCCCCTCTCCTCTAATCCCCTCTCCTCTAATCCCCTCTCCTCTAATCCCCTCTCCTCTAATCCCCTCTACTCTAATCCCCTCTCCTCTAATCCCCTCTACTCTAATCTCCTCTAATCTAATCCCCTCTAATCTAATCCCCTCTACTCTAATCCCCTATACTCTAATCCCCTCTCTAATCGCCTTACTCTAATCCCCTCTCCTCTAATACCCTCTACTCTAATCCCCTCTCCTTTAATCCCCTTACCTCTAATCACACTCCCTTAATCCTTGCTTCTCTAATATTTCTACTTTAATCCCAATCCCCTCTCCCCCAATCTCACCTCCCAATCTCACCTCTTTAGTGCCACATATTTAATCCCTACTTCTCTAATCTCGCTGCTTTAATCCCCTCTCTTTTAATCCCCTCTCTAATCCTTAAATCTGCATAAGAGAATAGTATTTTCCCATTATCCCAATCTTCTATCTGTCTCTCTACTTCTATTTTATTTTTCATGAAATTCTCAAATCAGAATAAAAATCGCATTCTTGCTTTATAAAACTAGCCATCAGCCTTATACAAAACGCCAACACAAAATTTCAGGTTCTGGCCGAGCCCAACTCCAGGTCCATATTCTACTTTCTGCTGCTCAACCTGGCTTTCACTGGAGTAGAATTGGCTTACGGGCTCTGGACTAACTCCCTAGGACTGCTCTCTGACGGGTTCCACATGCTGTTCGACTGCTCTGCTCTGGTGATGGGGCTCTGCGCCTCCGTGCTGGGACGCTGGAGTCCTACTAGAAGCTTCCCATTTGGCTTTAATCGGGTTGAGGTGAGCAAGCGGGACTGCTTCGGGGTTCTAGTGAGGATTAGGGATTATTGGGATTCTAGTGGGGATTAGTGATTATTGGGATTCTAGAGAGGATTAGGGATTATTGGGATTCTAGTGGGGATTAGTGATTATTGGGATTCTAGAGAGGATTAGGGATTATTGGGATTCTAGTGGGGATTAGTGATTATTGGGATTCTAGAGAGGATTAGGGATTATTGGGATTCTAGTGGGGATTAGTGATTATTGGGATTCTAGAGAGGATTAGGGATTATTGGGATTCTAGTGGGGATTAGTGATTATTGGGATTCTAGATAGGATTAGGGATTTTAGGAATTTTAATGAGGATTATTGGTTATTGGGATTCTAGTGGGGATTAGGGATTTTAGGAATTTTAATGAGGATTATTGGTTATTGGGATTCTAGTGGGGATTAGGGATTTTAGTGAGGATTAATGCTTATTTGGGATTCTAGTGAGGATTAGGGATTTTAGTGAGTATTAACGGTTATTGGGCTTCTAGTGAGGATTAGGGATTATCGGGATTCTAGTGAGGATTAGGGATTTTAGGGATTTTAGTGAGGATTAATGCTTATTGAGATTCTAGTGGGGATTAAGAATTGTTGGTATTCTTTTTGGGTTATTATAGCATCATAGCAACTATTTGAGATTCTTGGAAAGATAAATTTAAGTTAGTTTAAAGTCAAGCCGGAAGCGGCCTCACAAAAAATCGTAACTTATTATTTGCACATAACTCATCCCTGTTTGTCAGGTTCTTTCGGGTTTTGTCAACGCCATGTTCCTGATGATCATAGCGGCATTCGTGCTCATCTCAGCTCTCAGCCGCCTCCTGCATCCGCCAGCCATCAGCTCGGAGCGACTCCTCCCTGTCAGCATCTGCGGCCTGCTGGTTAACCTGTTCGGGTTGTTAAGCTTCAGCCACGCTCACAGCCACGGAGGCGGCTCTGCGACCAAGTCTAAGCCTCATCATCCAGACTCGGCTTCAACTTGTTCTTCCGATGCTAAGTCTCACTCTCATTCCCATTCTCACTCTCACACTCACTCTCACTCTCACGCTCATAACGATGCTAACATGAGAGGCGTGTTTCTCCACGTGATGGCTGACACACTCGGCAGTGTTGGCGTCATAATCAGCTCATTCCTGGTGTCTTGGTTTGGTTTCTACATAGCCGATCCGGTGTGCTCTCTGTTTATATCTCTGCTCATTCTGCTGTCGGTGATGCCGCTGTTGAAGGACACGGTCAGCGTGTTGGCTTTGAGCTCGCCGATGCCTGAGGCTGAAGATGCGCTGCAACGATTACTGGCGATTAGCGGGGTGATGAGGTCTGTGTGGGATTTTTCTGTTGCCTCATTATTTATGCACACGCTCGTAGCTTTTTGTTCGAGCTCGGTTTGGGTTTGGGTTTAGGTTCGGGTTTGGGTTTAGGTTTGGGTTTAGAGGTTTGGGTTTGGGTTTGGGTTTGGGTTTAGGTTTAGGTTTGGGTTTGGGTTTAGGTTCGGGCTTGGGTTTAGGTTTGGGTTTAGGTTCGGGTTTGGGTTTAGAGGTTTGGGTTTAGGTTTGGGTTTAGGTTCGGGTTTGGGTTTAGGTTTGGGTTTAGAGGTTTGGGTTTGGGTTTAGGTTTAGGTTTGGGTTAGGGTTTAGGTTCGGGCTTGGGTTTAAGTTTGGGTTTACGTTCAGGTTTAGGTTTGAGTTTAGGTTCGGGTTTGGGTTTAGGTTTGATTTTAGACGGGTTGAGGTTTAGGTTTCTTTGGAGGTTTGGCTTGGGGATTAATAGTTTAGTTCTCGGTAGTGACATGTCTTAAACCCGTTAGGATCTTGTATTAAAGGAAGTGCCAGCGATCCCATAGGGGATTTTTTAGGATCGCACACGCAGTTATGTAAGGATCCCATTATTGATGGCATAAAGTTTTATTGTAATCTTTTTGTGATATATCGTATTTGTTTATCTTTTTTATTTTGATAAAGATCCCATAGGGATATAATAATGATCCCATAGGGATATTTGATCCCTTATCAATATCCCCTTGTTGTCTATGGCATTTCCCAACAGCCTATAATATAAGAATGCTCAAGTCAAGCTTCCAACAATTTTCCCACCTCCCAGATGCCGCAACTGCAGATTCTGGCGCCACACAAACGACACCCTGTGCGCCTGCGTGCACCTGGTGGTTGCTACGGACGCTGGAGAGCAGCGAATCCTGACTGCCGCCACTGCCGCCCTGAAGACATCCGGTTTCCACACCACCGCAGTGCAAATTGAAAAGGAGGCATTCTTCCAGCACATGTCCGGCATGGGAAACACAGTGCCATCGGATCTGGAGGTCACCAGGGACTCGCTCATGGTGCAAGTTTGTACAGTCTGATTGTGTGTGAGAGAGAGCTGTGTGCCTGTCTTTCTGGACTCGGGTGATTTTCTCTTAGTTTGTGTGCATATGCTTTTTCTAATGACATCTGTGGACCTACCAGTAGAATTATGCGGCAGGTTGTAACCCCGCGTGTTTCCCCTTATTGGTCCTCTGGTATCAATTTTGTGTTGTGCGCGAGTAATATTGTTGTTTTGGAATTGTTTGATTTCTTTGATTGGTTTCTTTTTACCTGTCTTTTATACTCTTCCCACTCTGCCTCCCCTCTCAATCTCCCTTCTCATACTCTCCTCTCACTCCCCTCTCACACTCTCCTCTCTCATACTCTCCTCTCTCATACTCTCCTCTCTCACACTCTCCTCTCTCAGACTCTCCTCTCTCATACTCTCCTCTCTCTTATACTCTCCTCTCTCACACTCTCCCCTCTCTCACACTCTCCTCTCTCACACTCTCCTCTCTCACACTCTCCTCTCTCACACTCTCCTCTCTCACACTCTCTTCTCTCACACTCTCCTCTCTCACACTCTCCTCTCTCATACTCTCCTCTCTCACACTCTCCTCTCTCACACTCTCCTCTCTCATACTCTCCCCTCTCATACTCTCCTCTCTCACACTCTCCTCTCTCACACTCTCTTCTCTCACACTCTCCTCTCTCATACTCTCCTCTCTCATACTCTCCTCTCTCATACTCTCCTCTCTCACACTCTCCTCTCTCATACTCTCCTCTCTCACACTCTCCTCTCTCACACTCTCCTCTCTCACACTCTCTTCTCTCATACTCTCCTCTCTCACACTCTCCTCTCTCATACTCTCCTCTCTCACACTCTCCTCTCTCACACTCTCCTCTCTCATACTCTCCCCTCTCATACTCTCCTCTCTCACACTCTCCTCTCTCACACTCTCTTCTCTCACACTCTCCTCTCTCATACTCTCCTCTCTCATACTCTCCTCTCTCACACTCTCCTCTCTCATACTCTCCTCTCTCACACTCTCCTCTCTCACACTCTCCTCTATCATACTCTCCTCTCTCATACTCTCCTCTCTCATACTCTCCTCTCTCACACTCTCCTCTCTCATACTCCTTTCTCTGACACTCTCCCCTCTCTCACACTCTCCTGTCTCACCCTCCCACTCCATTTCCGTCTCCAATCGCTCTCTATCCAGTTTAAATATTTTCATGCATAGCATATCCGACTCCCTCTCCTCTCTCCCCTTTGTGAGAATATGTATGAGTTCAACCTGATTTATCGCACCCATCCACAACGCGGCTGTTAACTCCTGCCACTCATCCTAAGTGCCTGATTATATGCAACTCAAAAATGTATGCCCTAAATCATAATTTAAGTACCAAGTCTAACTTGATGGACTCAGTACTCAGATACTCGTAATATATACCTGACTTGCTAGTCTTCTGGTGTTCAATTTTATTTAAATCTTGACTTGTTTGGTTTTGACTTTGTGCCATGCTATAAATTCTTAAGTGTAATTTAATTTGCTTCTAGGATAGACAGTCTGATATAAATATTCACAATTGATTTAATGCGTTTATTTGATGTTAGCTTGTTAGTTGCAGGCCTGTCTGTTCTATCTGCTCTTTGGAATAAAAATGCTTACTGGATAGATGTACTTTTAATTGTCAGCAATTTGTCTTTTTTACCTGTTGCATTGCTTGAAAAATGAGGATAGCTTTACTAAGTTGTCTAAACTATATAAATGTGGCAAACTAGTCTAAGCCCTATTCTTCAGTGTCTGACCCCATTTCCCAGTGCCTGACCCAATTCCCCAGTGCCTGACCCCATTTCCCAGTGCTCGACCCCATTTCCCAGTGCCTGACCCCATTTCCCAGTGTCTGACCCCATTCCTCAGTGCTCGACCCCATTTCCCAGTGCCTGACCCCATTTCCCAGTGTCTGACCCCATTTCCCAGTGCTCGACCCCATTTCCCAGTGCCTGACCCCATTTCCCAGTGTCTGACCCCATTCCCCAGTGCTCGACCCCATTTCCCAGTGCCTGACCCCATTTCCCAGTGTCTGACCCCATTTCCCAGTGTCTGACATCATTCCCCAGTGCCTGAACCCATTTCCCAGTGTTTGACCCCATTCTCCAATGTCTGACCCATTCCCCAGTGCCTGACCCCATTCCCCAGTGCCTGACCCCATTCCCCAGTGCTCGACCCCATTTCCCAGTGCCTGACCCCATTCCCCAGTGTCTGACCCCATTCCCTAGTGCTCGACCCCATTTCCCAGTGTCTAACCCCATTCCCCAGTGTCTGACATCATTACCCAGTGCCTGACCCCATTCACCAGTGTCTGACCCCATTCCCCAGTGCCTGACCCCATTCTCCAGTGCCTGACCCAATTTCCCAGTGCCTGACCCCATTCATCAGTGTCTGACCCCATTCCCCCCCAATATCTGACCCTTTTCCCCAGTGTCTGACATCATTCCCCAGTGCCTGACCCCATTCCCCAGTGTCTGACCCCATTCCCCAGTGCCTGACCCCATTCTCCAGTGCCTGACCCAATTTCCCAGTGCCTGACCCCATTCCCCAGTGTCTGACCCCATTCCCCAGTGCCTGACCCCATTCCCTAGTGTCTGACATCATTCCCCAGTGCCTGACCCCATTCCCCAGTGTCTGACATCATTCCCCAGTGTCTGACCCCATTCCCCAGTGTCTGACATCATTCCCCAGTGCCTGACCCCTTTCCCCAGTGTCTGACCCCAGTCTCCAGTCCTGACCCCATTCCCCAGTGTCTGACATCATTCCCCAGTGCCTGACCCCATTCCCCAGTGTCTGACCCCAGTCCCCAGTCCTGACCCCATTCCTCAGTGTCTGACATCATTCCCCAGTGCCTGACCCCATTCCCCAGTGTCTGACATCATTCCCCAGTGTCTGACCCCATTCCCCAGTGTCTGACATCATTCCCCAGTGCCTGACCCCTTTCCCCAGTGTCTGACCCCAGTCTCCAGTCCTGACCCCATTCCCCAGTGCCTGACCCCATTCCCCAGTGTCTGACATCATTCCTTAGTGCCTGACCCCATTCCCCAGTGTCTGACCCTTAATTAAGCTTTATTAACCCTTTGAAATTAAGATTTCGAAGAAAGCTCGTGCATCATCTCCCTAATCACGCCATCCCCGCAGCTCAGCAAGACTCCAATTATAACTTTCGCTGAGCAATGGCAGACCTCGTTGACCTTGACGTTGATTCACTATTTGGCGATGTAGCAGCTGGCAACGATGGCGTCGATGACGAGCTGCTGGAAGAAGCCGGCGAAGACGACGTTGAAGGCCAGGAAGGCCCTGCCGCGGCCAATTCCACCCAGGTCGGTGGCGCGGCAGACGAAGCCGAAGACGTGGAGATGCTGGAACGCCTGAACAAGCTGGCCAAGGAGGGCGCCGCCAAGCGGAAAGGCCCGAAACAGCCGCAGCTCCGGCTTGACGCCAATCGCCTGCTAGGGGACCGCGGCCTGCCCTGCCTGCTCGAGGCCATGCAGAAAGCCCCGGTCACCGGTAAGCCCGGCCGCGAACTGGACGATCTGAACTCGATTATGCGCGCCTACGAGCTCTGGCTGCACCGACTGCATCCGCGATTCGCCTTCGACGACGCCGCTGAACGACTCGAACGTCTTGGCCGCCAGATGCCAGTGAGGAATGCGTTGAAGCGAATGCGGGCGGGACTGCCGCCCAATGCTCAGACAGGCCTGTGCGGAGGAGAGGCTGAGGACGATGAAGAGGCTGATGATGAGGCTCGGATCGCTGCCGCGCCGCCGTCTAAGAAATCTGTCGATAATCGCTCTGGGGATGACAGCGAGTCGGCTGTGGCAGGCGTTGATGATGATCGAGCAGATTCCGCTTGCGATCAGCCGGCAGCTGCTGACAGCGATAGCGGAGAGTCCTTCGACTTGCAGCAGCAGCAGCAGCAGCAGGAGCCTCAGTCGCCGACGAAGACTGCAAAAGATGATTCCTCATCAAATGTTGAGGATGCAGATAGCGATGCGGAAGAGGAACTGGAAGCGTTTGATAAACCAACTTCGACTCAGAATCCGAGTCAGAGTCAGAGAGGTCGCCGAGCTCAACTAGTCGACTCGGATGATGATGAGGCCGAGGTTGACGACACTGAGAAATCGACCGGCTCGGACGGAGAAGTCCCGACGGATCAGGGTAAGAGTCGGCGGCGACCAGCTGTGATTGACTCCGACGAGGACTGATCGCGTTGTTGATAAAAAAATTAGTAGAAAGACCTTCTACTTTGATTTGCTCATGTATTGGCATACTACTGTAATAATCTGTATTAGTAGTGTGCGCGGCATTTAAGTAAACTTTTTTTAATCATGATGGTAGCAAGCATTTATTGAACTCTGGCTGCTTAGACTGGTCACGCTTCTACGATACTCTGTCTATCAACTATAGTGATGGTTGAACTTCATAAGTTTTTAAGCAATAAAATACACCAGTTTATGCCGCCTCTGATAGGCCAAAAATAAAGCTTTTTTTTCTAAAAGTTACCATTTCCTCGTTCTTGTAAATCATCTCATGACTAATTACGGTGTTTTGGAGTCAGTCATTTAGCAGCTCGATATTTTGTAGTATTTAACAAAAGCCAATTTCCTGATCTAATTTTAAAGCGTTTTAACAAAATTGTAGATTTGAAAAACACACTTCATTTAATAATGCGGTGTCTGTTTAGATTCAAAAACGAAACTTATAGTTTTAAATACAGAAGTGCACGTCTGTCGGGTGGTTAACTTGTTGCTGACAAAAGGATGGCAGCGGTGTCTTGGAATTTTTGTTATTGAAAAGAAAACAAAAGCAATAAATGATTCACGGATGCCGTCTCGGGTGGGGGAGTTCGGAAGGAAACAGAAAACAGAGTTAGCAGCGCCGGCAGCAGTAGCCGGCCGCTCTGTAGCAATTGGGCATCGCGCACCGATTCCTGCAGCAGTTCGCCGGAGGACACGGCGGGCAGCAGTAGATGACGGTGGGCTGCGGCGGCAGCGATATCGACCTCGCAACCGGTTCCAGCCGGCTCGATCGCCGGCGTTTCCGTCGACGTTGTTGCGGTTTAGTCACAGCAGGGACCGGCGCTCGGGCGGCCACCGACTCTTTGGGTTTCGACGCTCTATTCGATAGGTGTGGCTTGGGCTGCTGCTGAGGCTCCTGCTCGCGCACCTGCTCCAGCGCCATTACGCCTTCGCTATCGCGGCGCTTCTCCTCGGGCTTCGGCAGCTCGTCGCCTGTCATGGGAGCGACTTCGTTGTGGTCTGGCTCCTTGTGCGACCGTCGGAGCTGTTCTCCGAGGCTTTCCTGCTGCATCACGGGCGCCACGTCGTCATCTTCGTCCAAGTCTGAGACGGGAGCGACAGGGGCGACCTGGCCAGTCTCTTTGTTCTCGCGTCGCTTTCTGCGCTCTTCGTTCTTTCGCTGGGCGCGACTTTTGCAGGCTTCGATGTCCTCCACTGACAGAGTGTCCTCTGGCTTAATCTGCACAGCGCCGCCCTCGGTAGCTGGTAGTCGGCTGACCGACTTTACCAGCGCCCTCTTTTCCTGCGCTGCAGCGGTTGGCTTCTCGTCTTTGAATTTTGAGGTAGCAGCTGCGCCCGGCTTGCTAGCCTCCTTTTTCGCGTGGTCCGACGCCGAGTCGGGCGCTTCCGCCTCGGCTTTTTTCTGCTTCATCTGGTCCTGATGCTGGAAGAATCTGCGAGCCAGCAGTTGCACTTTGCCGCCCGTCTCTGGTCGAAGCGCGTATGAGCCTTGAGGCGGCTGGGTACTTCGCGTGTCCGAATCTGTGTCCCGCGTATCGTCAAGAACGCCGCGATGCTCGGAGTCCTGCGTGTACGAGTCCGGCACCGCCTTGTTGTGTTTGCTGCGCCAGCTGTGCCGCTGAGTAGGCGCTGTCGTTGTCGGCTCCTCATCGCCTTCCAGCGGCTGCTGTAATCCGGTTTGCTCGCCAGCAATGCCCAACTTCATACTCTTGTTGAGACTTTTCACCCTCAGTGCCGGCTGTACATCAGTATCTGTGTTGTCTCTCAAAACGTTTTTCGACTGTAATTTTTGTTGCTGAATCGCCGATGCTTCAGTTGCGTCCGTCGACTCGATGTCTTTGTCTGACGTCTCGGCATCGAGCTGACTTGCGTCAGAATCAGCGTGCGCTAACAGTTTAGCTGCGTCAGCAGCCTTGTTCGAATCCTGAAATCTCGAATCTACATTCTCGTTTTCACCGGCTTTTGTCTCAGCTGCAGACTTGATTGACTTTTCCGATTGTCTGCGAGGTCGACTCGATGGATTCTCATCTGCGCCAGAGTTCAGTGTTCTCGGCGGTTCGTGAGCCTCGTCTTCATCGTCGCCAGAATGATTGTCCGGATTTCTGGACAGATGGGATGCTATGGAAAGCTTAGACGGTCTTCGGCTTTGCTTTCGTCTAATTCGACGCCGCCTGTCCTCGTCCCAGTTTTCATCGTCGTCCGAATCCAGAACCACCGGCTTTGGAGCCTCTGGCAGCTTGAACATCTTTGGCTCACTTTTTCGCCCCTCGTTTTCGTCAGTGTTGGTGTTCTCATCGCTCGGGCTTGGGTACTGCGCCTGTACAGGCCGCCCTGACCATTCTTCAGGCATCGAGTCCATACCATTGTCTGTTGAAGTCGGCCTTGCAGCTGCTCTGTTGCCAACGAATCGACTGCTTTCTGGCAGGTATTTGTTTCCTCGGTCTGCTTCAGACGGAGAACTGCTGCTTTTAATCGGCATCGGTCTGCTCTGGTCATAGTTATCCAATTCGCTGTCATTTCCAACTGAACGTCTTGGATTCGACCTTGGCAAACCCATGGGGTTTTCGGATTGCTTTTCGGAATGTCGCTTTGATCTGTTTTGGTCAGCATAGTCCATTTCGTCTTCGTTTCCAACTGAATGCCTTGGTTTGAATCGAGGCCTTCTCTCGAGAACTTCGACTTGCTTTCCAGTGTAAACTTGTGGCTTGCTTTCCTCATCATCATCCGCCAGTTCAACATCGTTTGTAGCTGACCGCCTAGGGTAGGACTTGGTGCCTTCAACTGACTTTTCTGATTGTCTCCTCTGTCTGCTCTGGTCAGCGTAGTCCATGTCATCCTCGTTGCCAAAGGAGCGTCTATCAGGAGCAGCTCTGTTGCTACCGGGTAAGTGTTTTTCCGAGTTCACTCCTGGATATTTGTTTTCGCCTTGGTTTATTACTGAGGACCGTCGGGAGCTAATGCGATTCTGCATCTCAGGATTCGTTTGCTCAAATCTGTCCTTATCTGACGGGGATGTCGGGGGCGGGCCCTCGCTTTTTCTTTGCTGAGCCAGCCGCTTCTGCCTTTTGATTTCCAACTGTTCTTCCTCGCCGCCGCTCTCTTCGCTGCTTGAGAAACTGACGTCCACCTCCATAGCGCTTCTCACGTTATAGCCTTTTGATGAGTCATCTGAGTCCCTCTGCGATTCTTCTAGCAGCCGACTGAGGCCCATGCCGATCGGGCGACCGCTGGAGGATGACATGATCAAAGCGGGCGAATGTCTCCGTCTGGAATCCATGCGCTCGCACGATCTGGACCGGATCCTATGGCCATGTAGTGGACTTTTTGCAGCCGGCATTCTAGCGAGATTTTCGGCCGCTAATTTTAGTCGGCCGTGTTTTGCATGAAAACTCAAATAGCTGCAATCTTTCTGATGTTGCAGTTGTCTGCTGCCATCGCCCGTGTCTCGCTGTTGCTGAGGTCTGTCATAATCCACGCGACTCCTTAGACGCCGTCCCGTTTCCTGCACCGGTGATTCGTCGGTCTCACCTGAGCCTCCTCGACTTTGTACGTTTTGAAGAGTTAGATTAACAGCTGCATTGTCCACTAGCTGCATCAGGGATGATTGGTTCCTGAAAGCGTCACCGATCTCACGTGCCTGCCAGTTGCTCCGTGCTCCTCTACAGCTCTTTTGTCTTTGCTGCTGCGGTGAATTCTCCGATCGTGAAGATACGTCACTGTCAATTTCAGACTCAGACATTAGAGCCAATTGCCTTTTTGTTTTTTGCTCTCTCCTTACTAGTCTGTCTTCCTTGTCGCTCACTCGCAGTCGCTCATAGTCAGCTTGCTGCTTCAGTGACTCCAGTTTTTTAATTAGCAATAATTTATCCAACCGATCCTTTTCTTTGGCAGATTTACTGCGCATTTCGTGGAGCATTTGGTCCAGCGTATCGGTTTCTAGAACAGACTTGCTAAAATTGCGGCTCTGTTGGTCAGACTTCTGCGTCTGATGCACTCTGCTCTGCTTTTCTACCGGGCGCAGCTGCTGACCAGTCTCTACCTGAAAACGCGCGGTGTCCAATTTAGGATTGCATTCTTCTTCATCCAGTTGCGAGTTCAAATTTAGTTCCAGAGCCAACTGCTGGATGGCATCTTGCCGTTGCTTCAGACGTTTTTCCAGCTCTGCATTTCGTTGTCGCTGAAGCTCCAACTCTTGACGAGCCTGGGTTAGCTGCAGCTCAATGTCCTTCTCCACTTGAGCTTTCAACATCTGACTGCGGTCCTTCTCCTGCTGTTGAGATTGGTACAACTGTTGAAGCTCCAACTCTTTGTCAGCGAGAAGTTTTTGTCGGAAATCGTAATTTTGTGGAGTCGATGCTTGCTCGCTTTGAACTCCTTCAACTACCAATTTGTTCCATGCTCCATCTTGCTTTTCTTGACTGCATAAATCATTGTGTTGTTTTGATAGGCATTTAAGCCTCTCCAACTCGTTTCCCATGGGGCTATACATGTAATTCTGAGGTTTGCTTGGTTTAAAATTCTGTAGAGGCACAGGCCGCAACGTTCGAGGCTCGCTTCTGACAATGTTAGACGATTCTTCCATAGATTGATTTATAACTTTGGTGTCCGAATATTTACTATTTAAAACAGGTGCCACCAGAGTAGAGGCAGTCTTGCTTGGTGTGGCAGCACCACCTGACATTGGGACGTAATTTCCAGGTCCACAGTTGATCATCTGGTCGTCCCGCCTGGCCACAAGTGGCCGAAGTTGTCTGTTTGGCCTGGCAGGAGCATAGCTGGTCTGATTTACGTACTGTCCCGGCAAACTGGCATCCGGGTTGACGACTGACTTGGCAGTGTGCATTTCCCTGCTGTGGAGCTGCAGGCCGAGCATCTCCTGAAGCTGCCGCTGCTTGTTGCTATCTGTCTCCATCTGTTTGACGAAAGCAGCTGATTTGACTTTCAATTCACTAACTGCTGCCTTTGATATTTCTGATGAGCTGCTTTCACTGCAGCACTAGCCGACCGGGAATTAAAGAAGCTGAGACTTCTTGGCGTGGGCTTTTTAACGGCGAACTCTATGGCAGAAACTAAAACAAAATTGTTGACAGATATTTAAATCAATGGAGCCAAATTTAGCGTTGTTTTTTAGCTCGTAGTCGCACACGTTTATAAAAATATTCTGATAAAAAAACGATTCCATATTCAATTTTGTGGAGACAGTTCACGATATTGCAACAATTCTTTACTTTTAGTGACTATCTTCAAAAGAAACAGAATATCTGCAAAGCATTTAATGTTCAGTGACTCTTGAATCAATAATATATAAGCCAATTTAAATCAACTCGTCCGTTGCAGATATATTTGTCAGAAAATTCATACAACACGATCGCAAAATAAATACATTTTTTTGAATTGTCAAGAAAGTGACGTGAGAAAAAAGTTTCCAAAATAAGATCAGTGTATAGAAGAATGGTAATAACAAGCTCAAATAAATAATTCAATGTGATAGTTAAACAAATTGAAAAAATGTGACGCTGTTCAAATCGGCCTTGCGTGACATCAATGTTTAGTCGTGCTGCCAGTCGATTGCTAAATTAAAAGTACATTTTACTAAACAGACTAGTACATGATTGATTGAATAATAAGAAGCTCACGTGAAGACGAAATTCAAGTCATAATAAATAAACATAGGTGAATACGCAAGGTTGCTTGCTACACAGTAAATTACTAGATTGATTTTTTGTGAAGTGTGTGACACAAAAAAGCTGATCAATATTCAAAATCCAGTTAGTATATTTTCTCAAGCTTTTGGCGTCTTCCGTCCTCTGACGCCGGTCTGCACTCGTTTGCCCCTGTCCTCCCAGTCTAAATCGGCGTCCTCTTCAGCCGGCACTTTCAGAATTTTCTTCTGCTGCCTGATGCTTGCTGGCTGGGCATCCGAGTCTCCGGACAACTCGCCCACTGCCGCCACCACGTTTAGGGTCTGGGGATTGGGAACGGAAAATATGTATATGGATTTTGCACTTCCGAGGACCAAAAATAATGTTCTTGTAAGTGCAAACAACGGGCCGAATGGTTTCAGCTTTCCCACGCATGCTTTTGCAGAGTGGCAGAGTCTACCAGCAAATTACTAGAAACCTAGCAATTTTCTTCGCTCAGTATTAATAAGTAAGTAGTAGAGTCTACGACTTTGCCTAGAACCGCTTGAAGAATCTACCAGTTTACCTAGGACCTCCTACAGAATCTACCAGTTTAACTAGAACTTCATGAAGAATCCACCAGTTTACTTTGAATCTCCTATAGAATCCACAAGTTTACCTAGAACCTCCTACAGAGTCTACCAGTTTACCTAGAACCTCCTGCAGAGTCTACCAGTTTACCTAGAACCTCCTACAGAGTCTACCAGTTTACCTAGAACCTCCTACAGAATCTACCAGTTTATCTAAAACCTCCTACAGAATCTACAAGTTTAACTAGAACTTCATGAAGAATCCACCAGTTTACTTTGAATCTCCTATAGAATCCACCAGTTTACCTAGAACCTTATGAAGAATCCACCAGTTTACCTAGAACCTCCTACAGAGTCTACCAATTTACCTAGAACCTCCTACAGAGTCTACCAGTTTACCTAGAACCTCCTACAGAGTCTACCAGTTTACCTAGAACCTCCTACAGAATCTACCAGTTTATCTAAAACCTCCTACAGAATCTACAAGTTTAACTAGAACTTCATGAAGAATCCACTAGTTTACTTTGAATCTCCTATAGAATCTACCGGTTTAGCTAGAACCTTATGAAGAATCCCCCAGTTTACCTAGAACCTTATGAAGAATCCACCAGTTTACCTAGAACCTTATGAAGAATCCACCAGTTTACCTAGAACCTTATGAAGAATCCACCAGTTTACTTAGAACCTCCTACAGAGTCTGCAGTTTACCTAGAACCTCCTACAGAGTCTACCAGTTTACCTAGAACCTCCTACAGAATCTACCAGTTTTACTTAGAACCTCCTACAGAATCTACCAGTTTTACTTAGAACCTCCTACAGAATCTACCAGTTTTACTTAGAACCTCCTACAGAATCTACCAGTTTTACTTAGGACCTCCTACAGAATCTACCACCAGTTTACCTAGAATCTCATACAGAAGCTTCCAGTGAATTCACAAAAAAATCATATAATTATACCCACAAATTCTAAACTCTAGCAGGCACTGGAACCACTCGAAAAAGCCCCTCTACCATGCATCAGCAATCCAGGTCATTCGGTGCACTGCCGTCTGCCTCTTAATTTGTGATTTTTAGTGCAATGAATTCTTAGCGCTCACCCAGTCAAAAAATGCAGCAGCGGCCGCACTCTTCAGAGCCACTTCCCGGATGTCGAGGTTGGCGACAATCTCTTTGCTGCGAGCTGCAATAGCCGGATGTACATCAGTCGGATCCAATCGGTTAAAGTCGGCAACGCGAAGTGTCTTCACGATGGGCTGACAGCGTTTCCATTTCTGTTAAAAGAAAAAATTTCTGAACAGTCTGAAAAGATGGCCTAATGGAAGTTGTGTCTGGGTAAGAGATGGAAGTGGTGTCTGGGTAAGAGATGGAAGTGGTGTCTGGGTAAGAGATGGAAGTGGTGTCTGGGTAAGAGATGGAAGTGGTGTCTGGGTAAGAGATGGAAGTGGTGTCTGGGTAAGAGATGGAATTGGTGTCTGGGTAAGAGGTAGAAGTTGTGTCTGGGTAAGAGATGGAAGTGGTGTCTGGGTAAGAGATGGAAGTTGTGTCTGGGTAAGAGGTAGAAGTTGTGTCTGGGTAAGAGATGGAAGTGGTGTCTGGGTAAGAGATGGAAGTGGTGTCTGGGTAAGAGATGGAAGTGGTGTCTGGGTAAGAGATGGAAGTGGTGTCTGGGTAAGAGATGGAAGTGGTGTCTGGGTAAGAGATGGAAGTGGTGTCTGGGTAAGAGATGGAAGTTGTGTCTGGGTAAGAGGTAGAAGTTGTGTCTGGGTAAGAGATGGAAGTGGTGTCTGGGTAAGAGATGGAAGTGGTGTCTGGGTAAGAGATGGAAGTGGTGTCTGGGTAAGTGAGATGGAAGTGGTGTCTGGGTAAGAGGTAGAAGTGGTGTCTGGGTAAGAGATGGAAGTGGTGTCTGGGTAAGAGATGGAAGTGGTGCCTGGGTAAGAGATGGAAGTGGTGTCTGGGTAAGAGATGGAAGTGGTGTCTGGGTAAGAGATGGAAGTGGTGCCTGGGTAAGAGATGGAAGTGGTGTCTGGGTATGAGATGGAAGTGGTGCCTGGGTAAGAGATGGAAGTGGTGTCTGGGTAAGAGATGGAAGTGGTGCCTGGGTAAGAGATGGAAGTGGTGTCTGGGTAAGAGATGGAAGTGGTGTCTGGGTAAGAGATGGAAGTTGTGCCTGGGTAAGAGATGGAAGTTGTGTCTGGGTAAGAGATGGAAGTGGTGTCTGGGTAAGAGATGGAAGTGGTGTCTGGGTAAGAGATGGAAGTTGTGTCTGGGTAAGAGATGGAAGTTGTGTCTGGGTAACAGATGGAAGTGGTGTCTGGGTAAGAGATGGAAGTGGTGTCTGGGTAAGAGATGGAAGTGGTGTCTGGGTAAGAGATGGAAGTGGTGCCTGGGTAAGAGATGGAAGTTGTGTCTGGGTAAGAGATGGAAGTGGTGCCTGGGTGCTACTTAAAGTAGCAATAAAGAATCTAAAGCACCTAAAACAATTGACACCCTAATAGTCAAGTACGAGCATAGAACTTGAAGTAATGAACAACAGATCCATAAACCCTCAATGAATTAATTCCTAAATAATTTCATTACAGAACTCACCCGAGTCCTCTTCTCGTAGAAGCCCATAATGAGCAGCACCGCCATCACCGTAGCGTGAATGTCCTGGTCAGGATTGGCATAGCAGGACAGCTCGAGTTTGGACTTCTCATCCAGATTCAACGGTTTGATGTTGATCTTTTCAATCCGGTCGAATCTTCTGTAGACGTCCAGAGCTCGGCGCATGTCGGCGCTGAGTTCCACTAGAATTTCTTCCGAGAAAAATTCATCATCAATTTCTCTGAGCACCTCAGCGATCCTCTCCTTGTTACGGCTGGTCTTCGCTTGCTCGATGCTGTTGTTCAGTTCTGGAATGTTTTGGTACAAGTGAGCTTAAATCTCTAAAATGAAGTTATGAATATACAAAAGCTTCAAAAATCATTAATACCAAGCAAAATCACTAGGGAGTTTTTAAAGGAAATTTTGAAGGCCTACCTTTCTGTAAAAAAGTGTGTAATCAAATGCAGACAATATTAAGCTTTCCTATTTACAGCTGATTAAAATCTGTCTGTCTATACTGTCTGGCAAACTCTGGCCATATGCGGCTCGCGAAGCCTCTCTATCCGGCCCTCGGGGTCCTTTGAAACTTAGCAATAGGCTAGTGGCTCTTTTCAGTTCTCTCTTCTCTCCCCACTTCTCTCCACTCCCTCCTCTTCCCCCTCTCTCCTCTCTCCCTTCTCTCCCCTCTCTCCTCTCTCCCTTCTTTTCCAGCTCTCTCCTCTCTCCTCTTTTCTCTCCCCTCTCTCCCTTCTTCTCTTCCCTCTTTCCTCTTTCCCATCTTCTCTCACTCTCTCCTCTCCCCTCTCTCCCCTCTCTCCACTTTTTTTGTCTCTCCCATTTCTCTCCTCTCTCCCCTGTTCTCTCCCCTCTCTCTCCCCTCTTCCCTCTCTCTCCCCTCTTCCCTCTCTCCCCCCTCTGTCTCCACTCTCCCCTCTGCTCTCCTTCTCTCCTCTCTCCCCTCTAAACCTCTATTTCCTATCCTCTTCACTCGCATCTGGTCTACAGCCATAAGCTGGATTCTTTTTCTACCCCATGAGGTAAAAACGTTTGCCGATCCGTGGTTTATACTTTGTCAAAACATATTTCACAAGTAGTTTCAAAAGATAAAAGTTACTCACTATCCTTCAGCTGCAGCATTCTCAGAAATCGTTTAGCAAACATGTACAACTCGTCATCCTGAGACTGTCCACTATCGACCCATTCGTCCATGGCGGCTTTGATCAGCTTGGCTCGTTTCAAACGAAGCGCCTCGCATATCTGAATCCGACAGTGCCTCTTCACGGCCCCTTTGAATAATAGAGAAGGAGAGAGTTAACAGCTGCCTAAGGAATAGAATAGAATAATATAATATTGCAGGAGGACTTTCTATTATAATCTATCTATCTTTCAAACACTTTTTAACCCTTTGAACCCTTTAGGTATTGACACTGCTGGGTGTTAAATCAAACGACAACCAGCGAACGGAATCGAACCAGGGGTGGTGAACGCACTGGCCCCGCACTCACGCCTCTCTTTGGCCTCCCTTCGTCGACGCTGCTTCTCTTCCGCTTTTGATGACGACGCCGTAGCTGTGGTGCCGCCTCCGCTGCTGCGACCGCGACCCGAAGTGGATGCCGCTCGCGAGGAGGCTGACGACGAGGATGAAGCGCGATGAGAGCCAGAATTGGACCGGGATCGGGACCTAGATCGGGACCTAGATCGTGACTTAGATCGTGACTTTGATCGTGACTTTGATCGGGACTTAGATCGGGACCTAGATCGGGACTTAGATCGGGAATTTAGTCGCGATCTGGAGCGAGGCGGTGTTCGAGAGCGGGATCGAGAGCGGGATTGAGATCGGGACCGTGAACGGCAACGTGACTCAGGACGATTGTCTCCTGTTGTTGTTTCTTCATTCTTCTGATTTTCTTGTTGCGCCTCCTGCTGCTTCTGCTGCTGTCTGGGTGTCGACGATGGTGACTTTCTCGATTCTTGCAGCGAAGCTTTCGAACCTGGCTTTTCTGTTTTATCCTCATGCTTGGCAGCGTCTTCTCTGATTCTGCTAACAACCTCAGCAGTGGTGACGGCGTACTTTAACAGGCAGCATTCGGTGCCATCCGCATAGCAGCACATGACAGAGTACTCATCTCCAGGTAAGTCAGTTGGCAACTGCCCAGATACACACCCGTCAGATCCGATGTCGAATGTCATAAGAGGCTCCGCGGCATTGTCGACTCCATCAGTTCTACGCAGCATCACGGATTTGACCGCTGAATCAGTGCCAACTACCAAGCCAAGCTTTGCCTCCGCACCGTGCGTCAGCAAGCCCTGCAGGCCATCGAACAGACGGAACGGCGGCCTCCAGCCATCGCCAACAGCGGGGAACGGCACGGCCAGCTGATGTAAATCCATGGCACCGCAGCTGCGGATCAAATAGGTGAACAGCTGACGCTCTTCCGGACTATCCGGTCCCGAACCAAACACCCGGAGCACGTGACTTCCAGTGTCGCGGAAGCGCACCCGAAATTCCGTGCCGGAACCATTTTGACCGGCCTGAGCCAGGGCAAAGTTTGGTACGGCTTCCAGTTGGCCATGCGAGTAGTGCAGCAACTCGCAGCGCAGTCGGGTTGTTTCCGGGTGACTCCAGGACAGGCTGAGTTCCGGCTGGTCTGTCTTGATGTAGGGCCGAAGGCTGCTGCTCTCGTTGCTACTGCCGTCAACCATCAGATCTGGCTGAGCTTTCAGCTGCTCAGCAGCCGCGATCATCTCCGCGTCAGTCGCTCCAAGCCGGCCTCCAAGAAGCTTGGAAGGCGGAACCGAGCAGTCCACATCTCCGACTTTGACGACGTCCGTTGCTTCGACAAGAAAGTCGCCAACCAACTGGTAGGACGACTCCTCCGACTCGTCGCCGTGTCGCTTAGCCGTGATTGACAGGCCAAACTGGCCGCTCTCCGGGGCCACCACGTGGATCATGTCCAGCTCGCCTTCGCGCCACACCAGCGGCTCATTGTCAGCCAGTGGGTTCGGGTCCTCGCGATTGCGCAACTCGCAGCGGTAGTCCAGCTCGCTGTTGGCCTTCAACTGCAGGGTCTCTTCGCCGCCGCTGAGCCGGATGTCGGCGCCCTGGTGGCTGACGGTGGTCACGCCGATCTTCTCGGCCCGGGCGCCGAGGCCCCACTCGTCGGCGCGAGTCTCCGGAAGCGGCGCCACGTCCTCGCCGATGCGGTCGCAGTGCAGCACGTAGTGGACTAAGTCCACTCGGGGCGATGACGTCACTTCCAGCTCGTTTTCGTTGCTGTTGTTGCTGTTGATGCCCTGCAGCACCAGAAGGTACTTGCCTGTCCTAGGGGGGTACACCGCCACCTCCAGCTGTTTGCCTTGCCGTTTCAGTGCCGCAAATCTTGTCAGCTTCATCTTGCGACGCTGGAAATCGACCGTGTCGGAGTTGGTCGCCAGGCTGCCGGTGTGAATGTACAGCAGGGCCGCGTACTCGCGCAGGATGGGACCCGTCTCTTCGAACTGCAGCACGAGCTCGCCAGACTCAGGCACGAGGGCCACAGCCTTCAGGTGGCTGACAAGACGCAGGCCGAAGGACTCCATGAGATCGGGGAACATGTAGGGCAGCTGCTCAAACTGGCGTTGGCTCAGCGCTTCTGGGAGCAGCTGCCACTCGGGCCGCTCCGGATAGTGCTTGAAGATCATCTTCCACGGGTCGGTGAGGAAGTAAGTCTCGTTGCAGTTGTACACCATGGTGCCGCGGCTTGGCGTCGCTTTCTGAATCCGGCCGTCGTCGGAGATCCGGTTCCACTCGCCGCTGTTCTCGCCGGCCACGTGGCAGCAGCCCCAGTGGGCGTCGACCAGTCGCCATTCGCCGTCAATCAGCACGGCGAACCAGAGGCCGCGGTCGCGAGCTTCGTCGATGCGTTCGCCGATCCGGTAGGAGGTGCCCTTCTTGTAGCCACGAATGAGCTCGAACTCCACTCCTGCGTAGCTGCGGGGTGGTTAGAAGGGTAATTGGAGAGACGTTTTTGCATCAGGACGCGCAATCTGTACTTTTTTACTTTGCTCCACTGCGGAGCACACGCGTTTGAGCTTCTGCAAGGACTGCAGTTCTGCTTCGGATCACTCGTGAATTAATTTTGGGGAAAATGCTTTTTGCTAAAGCAAAGTTCCATGGATTTGAAATTATGCTATTAGAGATCAATTATATGGAAAGGTAAATAAGCTAGACAGGACAGACAGACAGACAGACAGACAGACAGACAGACAGACAGACAGACAGACAGACAGACAGACAGACAGACAGACAGACAGACAGACAGACAGACAGACAGACAGACAGACAGACAGACAGACAGACAGACAGACAGACAGACAGACAGACATACAGACAGACAGACAGACAGACAGACAGACAGACAGACAGACAGACAGACGGACAGACAGACAGACACTAAGACAGACAGACAGACAGACAGACAGACAGACAGACAGACAGACAGACAGACAGACAGACACTAAGGCAGGCAGACAAACACTAACAGAGACAGACAAACATTAAGACAGACAGACAGATACTAAGACAGACAGAGACAGACAGACTGACATACAGAAAAGCAGGCAGGCAGGAAGACACAAACAGGCAGACAGACGGGTAGATATTTTTCAAATTGAAAAGCAACAGCTAAAGAATTGAGACTAATAATGTCATTTGTTTTGGCATTTTAGTTCGTCTCTTACGATGCTTTCAAAAGCAATAATTTTTTATGATTAAGAAAATTTAATTTAACTTCTTTGCAACAAATGCTTGCTGGGTTTCCGCGTTGATTGAACCAGTCCAGAGTATTTGGCAGATCAATTTGAAAAAAATTTTGACCAGTAGACCTGTTGCTGTGAAGGAGAGAGAAGAGTAGAAGTGGCTTCCCTGTATTTTAAGGCTGTGCAGTTTGGCGAGAACTTTTTTCAGGAGAGAGAAATGAGAAGGAAATGCAGCACAACAGTTTCTTTTGCAAGACAGCCAGCACTTGCTCTCATTGAGAGGGGTGGGAATATAAAGGGTGATTGGGTCGATGAAGACTGACTCTATTTCTGAGTACATGCATGAACTGTACGGCTCATACGGGAAGAATTGGCAGCAGGTTTCTGAAATGCATGCAATTCAGTCTCTTATTATACGAGGTCTGTCCAGGGACTTCCGCTTACACTTTTGCTGAGACTGGGGGGTCGCCACACGCACCCTCAATTACCCCAGCTAATGCTGGCACCCATTTTATAGTTAGGTGAACTGAAGCAATGCAGAATTAAATGTCTTGCTCAAAGGACAAAAATTGTTCCGATTACGTCGAGAATCGAACCCCCGACCTTTCAGCAGGCTACAATCATTCGAGGACAAGGTCCGCGGCCTTGTGTGTTGCTACAGGTGGAGACTGTGCTGAGACGGCTGTCTTGAAGGCTGATGAGGATGTCGAAAGACAGCAGTTAGTTTCTATACTCGTGAGAATAAGAAATTATTAGAAAGCAAAAACGCTTTGAAATTGCACCAAAGTTGCTTTTACAGCTCAGAGATTAAAAGTGTCAGAACTTTCCGGAGAGCCTTTGTAAGCACAGTGAGTCTATTTTTAACACTATATAGCAGTTTGCTAATATTAAGAAGTAAGCTGGATTCTGTTGGCCAATGTTGAAAATTTTTAAAAGGAATTGTTATGCTTTTCTTTGAAGGCATACAGCCCACTCAGTCACAATGGTCGCTTTACTCATAGTCATCGGAGGGTCCGCTTCAGGCTTTGCTTCTTTCATAACTGTGCAATCTGGTTCGAAAACACGGCTCTTGACCTATTAAATACTTTTGAATTCAGACTGCCAGCCATCTTCATCCACAGACTCTCAGATTTCACTGTCACATATAGAGCGAAATGCTATTATGCTTATAAATATATGCTAAGACACTTGTACGGTTTCTCAAATTCACTCACAGACTCCCACTCCACTCACAGACTCTCACTCTACTCACAGACTCTCACTCCACTCGCAGACTCTCACTCCACTCGCAGACTCTCACTCCACTCGCAGACTCTCACTCCACTCGCAGACTCTCACTCTACTCACAGAATCGCACCCCACTCACAGACTCTCACTCCACTCACAGACTCTCACTCTACTCAGAGACTCTCACTCTACTCACAGAATCTCACTCTACTCACAGACTCTCACTCCACTCGCAGACTTTCAATACCCTCACAGACTCTCACTCTACTCACAGACTCTCACTCTACTCACAGACTCTCACTCCACTCGCAGACTTTCAATACCCTCACAGACTCTCACTCTACTCACAGACTCTCACTGTACTCATAGACTCTCACTCCACTCGCAGACTCTCAATACCCTCACAGACTCTCACTCTACTCACAGACTCTCACTCCACTCAAAGAGTCTCACTCCACTCACAGACTCTCACTCTACTCACAGACTCTCACTCCACTCAAAGAGTCTCACTCCACTCGCAGACTCTCACTCTACTCACAGACTCTCACTCTACTCACAGACTCTCACTCTACTCACAGACTCTCACTCTACTCACAGACTCTCACTCCACTCACCGACTCTCACTCCACTCGCAGACTCTCACTCCACTCAGACTTTCACTCGACTTAGACTCTTAATCCGCTCAGGACTCCAAATCATATAATGAACACTTTCAGCACACTTCACGACACTCTCAAACTCTACCAACTTTTCAGGCCCATATCGAAAGACTAACTATACCCTGTAGTAAGAAAGTAAAAATGTCCTCTCAAACAAACTTTAAGTTTATGCAACGACTTTTATAGGCTACAACTACACCAACAACTATGAGAGGTCCCGAATTTAATGATTAATATTTTATGAACATCGATCCAGTTCCCCAGAGACCATCGAACTCACGCTATAAGCCGCTGAAACAGAGCCGAGAACAGTTTCTCCTGTCGGCACCGAATCAAAATATCCAACGGCGAATCCCGTTTCCTTCTATCGGCCTCGCCGCCCTCACCATCCGTGACCTTGATCGGATCGGCTCGGCCCACCCACTCGAAAGCGGCTCGAACTTTCTCCAGCTCGCTTCGACACTGGCATTCGCGCATCATCCTGTCTGTGAAGCTCTGCCAATCATCTTCAATAGTTGGCAACAAAGTTGACACGGTGTCGGCGATATGGGCGAAGCTGCTGGGCTGGAAGACGGCCTCTTTGCGCCGGTTACTGGGGTAAGGCAGCGGCGGCTGCTGGTCAGTCTGCTGCAGCTTGGAGGCTGGGTCAAGACCTTTGTCCAGCTGCAGCTGACGGAGCTGCTCAAGAGTTTGACCGCTGGAAGGGTCTTTGAATTCGTCGAGGTTGATCTCCATAGTTTTAGCGCTCGGAATCAGGAGATACCCAGCATGGCAGAGTTGCAAATCCAGCTAGACTATAGCTTTATATGTAGGCGGTTATTGTGACCACCGCAGTTCTGCCTTCCCCACTATACCTTCCCTCCCTCCCGATGAATCGCAGCCTATAGCTGCTACAGCTCAACCAGTCAGTCGGTAAAAAATTGCAGAGCGGCCATTAGCCAGCCCAGTGGAATTCTCGCTGGTTGTCAAGGCGACTCACGCTGCAGACAGACGGCAGGTAGCGGCGGAGGAGGGGAGGGGTTGAGTTGGATGAGCGGACAGGGAGTGAATCGCGGGCGGGCTGCTCAAGCATGGGAGCTGTATACGAGGGTATGGCAAAGGGGTAGGGCCTGGGATTCGCGAGCGTGTTAAGGAGGAGAGGTGGGGAGTATAGGAAGAGTGAAGAGAAAGAGGCTGACGGGGAGCTGGGCCAAGGCCGGATAGAATGCATTAGCAGCTGCGACTGAAGACGGAAAAATGCTTGAAACAATGGAAGGAGTTTATAGCACGAACTGCGGGTATAAGACGTTGAGTTGGGATAAAGTGCAATTCTGTAGTGAAGGCAGGCAGCCTTGGGTTGCTCAGACAGGAGTATTTAAAACTTTTTAGAAAACTGACTGAAGGTAAACAGCGCTTACCATGCCTAAAGCATATGCCGTGTTAAAACATCTTCAAATCCGATGGTCAGCGTGGCTGACCATGCATCACTTTAGCTAAAATCCAACTCGTATGGCCATAGACTCAATTTTTGTCTTCACTTAACAGCCCATCACGAAAACCCATGTGGTCAGCTTGGCTGACCATGGCTGTAAGTAGTCTATATGAAGTATAATAACGAGAAAACATGCATTCAAGCATGTCAAAAACTCAAAAATATCGTCAAAAATATCAAAAGCATGAAAATTTATTTCACAAAAAACATGAATTACTAAAATTCCTTTTCTCACTCTGCTAAAAGAGTGAAAGTGCATAGCTCAAAGCTGTCTGCTCAATCGCACCTGAATAGTAGGGTGCTGAACTAGTAAATAACGTTCTGTTTTCGACTTTTTGAAACTTTTTCAAGTTCTTAGTAGTTAAAACTTTGAAATGGTCTCAATGTTTTGAATTTCTAGCTTCCAGATGTAGCATTGCTTTGAGTTCTTGTTTAATAAATTTTGTAAAAGATCCAGTAAATTTAGCTTTACTTCTGTTGCTATTACACTACCTAACTTTTATGCATTGTGAGGCAAGACAATAACAGGTAGTCAGCAGGAGTAAAACGAACAAGTCTCCTCTCAGCCTACGAGTGCCAGGCTCGAAAGCAGTCAGGGATGCACAAGCCGGGCTGACCCGGGCACTGCTGACAGACGAAGACGGTACGTTTGGTAATGCCATTGCGATAGCAGACTCTGCAGCGACGTGCAGGCCGCTGGTTACCAGGTGTGGCAGGCAGCTTACTGGGCAAGTGAACAGCATCGGCAACAGGACGCGATGGGTGGACGCACCGCACCGTCTTTTTCCTCTGTCATCTTCTCCGTCGTTGACAATTGTCCATTCGTTTTCCTCATCCTCCATCTCCAAGGTTGGCTCCTCAATTACTTCAATAACTGAGTCCTGATCTGACTCAGTCGATGAGCTGTTGGACTCGTCGCTTGTAAGAAGTTGATGAAGACTCATTACTTATCCGTCGAAATAGCAAATTATATGACAATTCTTCTTAAAATGAAGAGGTAAACAATCTAGATTGAATGCAAAGGAGAAAAATCTTACTAGGGATAGTGATACAGTACGAGGAAGGAAGGGCAGAAGCAGTTCACAGTGATAGGTTCTATGGCTGAAACCCCAAAGAAGGGGACAGTGTTCCAAACACACTCTCTCAAGTAACGGGTTTTGGCGATGTTAAAGCAGCACTATAATTTTACATAGCAGTAGTCTATGGTCAGCCCTGCTGACCATACGGGTTTTCGCTTAATGTAGAGAAAATGCGCGGTATGGAACTATGGCCACCTATTATGTACATAATTATCCTTTGCTGACGGCTGTGATAAGCTCTTTTTATCGTGGCAGATCAAGACTCGCAGATTGATGTCAAGCATGATATATAATTCCGTTAAAGACAAAGGCAGCAGACAGGAGCCGACTGGAACGGGCAATTCAACAATAGGGGACATAAAAGGAAGATGTTTTTGAAAGGATGTAAAGCGTTGTCTAAAACTATGTATCTGATATTCTGCACGTTAAGAACCGAAGTTTAAGCCGTGAAATTTTGCGCTAGTTCTGTCTAAAATTGGCTTGCTAAGCCAGAGGAGCAAATAATAACTAATACGAGTAATCATTGGAACTGTTTTAAATTAATTTTGTACAAATTTACAAACTGATGTTAAACCCTTGATTGCGATACTACATGTAAGAAATTAATAGCCACTGCCTGGATTTATGACAGGAATCTTCACGCGCCGATTGGAATGAGAAATAGCCTGACTCCAAAAATGAACACAAAAAACTGCTTATATCCCAATATTTCTACTTCGAGTAGGATTAAACTGTTAAAGCTTGAGGAATTGGCTTGTATAATCAAAATAATTTTAACAGCAAACAAATGCATCGTAAAAGCGAGTCCTTTTGATGTTTGATATTTATGAAAAATGGATAGTAATTTCACATGTATATTATATAGCAAACGGCTTCAGCTTTTGAAGCAAAATACATGCATCCGATATTTTTGTGAGTTATTCATCGGTAATTTACTGCGAGAACCATGCTCAAACAATTTGAAGTGAGATGGTTTAGTAACACGGTGTAGCGGAATTTATAAGATTTTAAAAAGCATTACAAGTGCAATGCAGGTCAAGTACACATAAAAATTTTGTTAAGCATCGACTACTGTCACATTATACGTGTTAAACACATTATAACGCATTGTGTTTGTCTTCTCATGCTCGCCTATTGCCCGATCCAACCCAGGATATCAATTAAGGTCTCTTGCCACCATGAATCATATGACGCCCACCGCACTCTTCCATCCACCACAGCCTCCTTGCTTTCGTTCAAAATAATCTAAGCGAAACGCACCCAGTGAAATCCCATTCCTGTAATATATATTTCTCCAAGTCACGTGACATCCCATTTTGATTCCCATTCCATTAACCAATCAGAGCAAGGCAGGTGGCGTCACTCGGCTGCGCAGGTCAAGAGGCAGTTCAATGTCGTTTTTGTCACATCATTCGAATTTTATAGAAACGAGCAATTGCGTGCCTATCAGTCAAGAACTGGTACTCGTACCCCTCCACCCCATTAGAATTCGTGATTTGCTCCCCACTATTTTATCTTGACCAAAAGTTCATTCTGATCTCTTCCATAGAAACTGTTATTCCGGCCCTCTTCAATTTAATGTTGCTTGTCGATTCCCCAGATCTCAAACTCTCACGAAGAAACCGAAGCCTGTACTGTCTGGATCCGCACCAGAGCCGAGTGACCCATCTAATTGCCAGCCGTGCCAAATTAAGGCATTTCATTATCTTACTACTTTTGTGAGATCTTTACTCAAGATTTTGACAATTCCTCTAGATCCTACGCACACTTCAGCTAGCCAGTCTGTGCCTGGGTCCTGGGATATATTCTTAACGGCAGCAAAATACATACAAACTCATTTGAAGAAGAAATTTTGTTTTAGCCACATCTCTATCGCAGCACCGGAATTCCAGCGGAGATCACTGAGGAAGGCTACGCGACTCCGCGCCCAAGACAATAGATTTCCCCTATCGCAAAATCACATATCCCTATATCCCCGCTCCAGCATTTAGCTAGACTATCTGACGTTGTCATCGTGAAATCCGATATTAATACGCACCCAAGATCCTCAAAAGCAAGAAGGCTAAAAAACAATTTGTAAAGCCAGCAAAGATTGATTGTGAGAAATCAGACTTGGCGCTCAGGTCTGACTATCGATATATTTTATAAGCCGACGATTGGGGTGGGGTTTGGGTTTTGTACACGCACGTTGCAAATAACCCCCCCCCAAACACAACCACGTACAACATAAAATATTTAGGTGCATAGAAAGCGCGAACTTCCTAAAATATACTATAACAGGACAGGACCCATAACAAGTAATAACAATGAAAAATAGAATAAGTTTGGTCAGCCAATCGGAGTTAGCGGCGCCCCAAGACTGCCTGCCTTGGGCCTATGTTTAGGAGTTGGTGCGAGGCAGGGGTTTGCTGTACGTGGGAGAGGTGGTTGGTGCGCTGTGCAGGTGACTTTTATACCCGTGTTTTATAGCTTTGCGTTGTCTAATCAACTCTCGCTGGCCCAATTTAGTTCTTTGTATTCCCGATAATTGGCAAGAGGTTGTTCACGTGCTGTCTGCAATCATCTGTATTCCTGTGTTTCTTCCTTCGACCAGTCCTATATTGCAAAACTGACTCAAAGTTAGTACGTGTATATGCAGTTGCATGTAACTAAACTGAATCAGGACGAAAATCCACGCGCATTCTGTGAAAAGTCAAACATTTTTGAGTAAAAAAACTCAAAATATATCAAAGCCTAGCCAAAAGTGATAACAGACTAAAGCAAAAGCAGAAACTATTTAAAGGATATTTGAACAAGAAAAACATCGTTATAGCAGCAAAAAAGTTCTGCTAAAAGAATAAGCACATTGGATGATTGAAAATATGTTGAGCTACAACAGATACACTTCATATTAGAACTGCTACAACATTCTCCGCACTGCAACTCGAGACCAAGCTGTTTGGAGTCGAATTCTCTAAGACACCGACCCATGCGGCTGAAAACTTCAGCAGAGCCCACAGCAGAGCTACACACGGTAAAAAATCCAAACCAATGGCAGTAACAAGCCGATCCGGGCAATCCATTAACTTGACTGTATCGCCGGTGCTTAAACTCATCCGGTGCACAGCTGATGGGGTGGCCAGAATGAAGCTGCGTCCTGAGACTGTCACACTACGAGCGTCCTTCACATGATCAGGCAGCTTCAAGCTCTGCTGCAGCTCAAGCGACTCCAGAGAGTGGCAGTTGACATAGCCGTCACTGAGAATGTACAGCTTCTCCATGTCATGCGTAAGACTCGGTTTCTCACCGAACTGCACATCCTGGACAGTTTGCAACTTTGCACCCGTCAGGTCAGTCATGATTATAGACATAGACAGAATTTCTTCATCTTTGCCAAGCAGGAATATTCTCTTAATATGGTTTACAAGTCTTCCGGAAATTAATTTGATTCCGTTGTTTGGTATTTGCAATTGGCAGATTACATCATTCAAGTCCATGCTATCGATACGAAACCACCAATCATTCATAGTAAAGCCATTGGCAACAGAAAGAATACAAGAATGAGGAAGGGCATAAAAACCATCCTGCAGTGTAGTGGATACTGATTGTTTAGAGCAAAATAATCCATCCGTATTAGTGATTACATCAGTGAAAATCCAATCAGAATCCGCACAACACTGCGTTCTCTTAGCTACGCACACTGCAGATTTCCATCTGCTCTGCAGATCGTCATCAGATTCCTCAGCTTCAGCTGCAAGAGTATTTACCGCCTGTTGAAGTCTCTCTACCTGTTGCACACCGCGGTCAACAATATTGGCCCACGGATTTGTGTTTGGAGCATCTACCATTGACATATTAAACTCCTTTCTCAATCGAAAACTGCTCAATGCGTTTCCTTCAGCATCTGCAGCACTGATTTCAGCCGACAGTTGCTCCACAGAGCTTAGAGATCTCAGACTCTGCTCCAAATCGGCGATCTTTGAGTCCAGTCTACCGATCACATTTTCTCTGCATTGTTTCACTCTCTCCATGATTGAATCGAACATGTCAGCTGCATCAGCCCTGTCACTTTCCAGATCAAACTGGGCCCCTCTGGTGTTTTTGATTAGCTGGGACACTTTGGCCAATGACTCATCGGTTTCTATTTTGATGGCGCTCAATTGCAGCTGGAACTGTTTCTCATCTTTCTTCAAGTGCTCAGCACACAGAGGACCTTCCCAGTAGAGCCCATGACCGGAAGCTTGACTGTAGCAACTCCTCAGGCTGCACTGCTTGTCCTGCTCAGAGGTTTCATCGTTCGGTAGATCGCTATGTGTGCTGCTAGTTGCCATGGCATGCATTAAAGAAAAGTGCATATCATAAACTGTGCTATCATAGGTAGCTAACTTTCCTCTACCATCTTTAAGTGTCGATGAGTTATTTGCTAAATTATATTCAGGGATTGCCAATACTTCAGTCTGTTCGATTCTATTTCAAATAAATACTATATCGCTGTATTGCTGGAATAGATGATGTCAACTAACCCAAATGAGACATTGAAAACAAAAAATGGAAGTGCTTCCCAGCACGCCATGTAACAAAGACTGAGGATATTACGAGTACATTAGTATGGAAAAGATATTGCGAATAGCTCTACAACTATTTGTAGTTAAACAAGACATCATTCAAAATATAGGAGGTAAAATGGTGTACCAGTTATAAGACATTAGAAAAGAGGAAGAAATCTTTTTGTCAGAAGTTAAAGCTACCATCAAAGAACTGAAGCAGAAAGAGGCACCAGGAGAAGACAACAGCAAGACATAACTCATTCAAGATGGTGGGGAAATCACAGCGAAAGTGCTGGACAACCTTTGCAACAAGAACCTGAAGACAAGAGTCGCCAAATTAGTTGGCAGAAAGTATTCCCATCATCACCATACCAAAAGACTAACAGTTCATGTAGAACCATCAAGCTGTCAGTCACACGTCAAGTGATAATAAAAGTAATTTTGAAAAGGATCACACCCGAGATAGAAGTTCTAAGCGAGGGCCAAGCTGGGTTCAGAAGAAGATTCTTCTTCTCCTTGAGAATTCTAAGCAAGAAAGCAAGATAATGATAGCAGGAGGAGGGACGCGGAGAGTTTGTTGGTGAATGTGAAGGTTAATCGTGTACATTTGGAACACGTGTATGAGAAGCTTTACCTACCTTGGATCGGGAATAGAGAAGACAATGAAAAGTCAAACATGGAAATTCGGATACGAATTGGAAGAGCTGCAAAGCGCTGGCAAAACTGGACAACATTGTATCGAGCAAGAAAACATTCACATGAAAAATAAAATTGATGCGATCGGTAGTAATGGCAAATCTTCTTCGAATGATGATGAAGACCTACAGAAAAATGCCGTGCCAAGCATTTTCGGTGAAAGGAGGTGGAAGGCTGTGTAGGTCTGATCAAGAGAAGGAATTTCCGCTTCTTCGGGCATGTTGCGAAAAGCGATGGAGTAATTGATGGTGGTGTTAAGGGAAAAATGGGCAAAGCCAAGCCGCAAGGTGACTGGACAGGCAATCTGAAGGACTGGGGAGTGAACAGATGCTGCAGCTGAGCAAGATGGCCTTGGATCGAAGGAGGTGGAGAGTCGCTGTCAAGAAATGGGGTGCATCAACGACTATAATGACCTGATGAGAAAAATAAACATACAAAGGTAAAATTGAGCTGGCTAGTAGGTACCCAGAGCGAATATATAAACTACCGGTATATGTTTACTAATCATTCAAATAACTAAGAACTAAGCAGTAAGGAACGTTTTAAAAGAGACAATTTTTTGTGACGTAATCCGCCAGTTTATGTTGAGTTTTAGAAGAACACACATGAAAAACTTTATCATTTTTTCAAGTCGTATAGTTGGTTATTAAGTACAGGAAGTAACAAAACCTAACAAAAAGATACGCTGCATACAATTGAAAGGCTAAATTTTTCGTGAGTAATTAATGTAAGATAAAGTGCAAAGTCATAACAAAAATTTACTTGAGCAAAAACAACTAAAATATATGCGCTAAATTTCCTGAAAAATGGCTAGCTATAAGATAGAATTTTTAATAGCTTTAATCAGAGCTAGTTTTGAGCTCCGAGTAGTATTGCAAAACATCAAACTTCGATATCCCTATGAAGGCTTTTGCACAACACAACAATTAGACGGTTATTGTTTGCCTATAACAATTTCTGTCCTCTACACAAGGACCAAAGCTTTGGAATTCACTTTATGTGCACCTTCTGTAGACTTGGGGGCCTGGGGGATTAGAGTGCTTGCTTGCACAAACGTAGGTACGTGAGATTAGGGAAATATGAAGGTGATCCTTAATATTAAGAAATTAAAACAATGGTGGAGTGCAAAATCAACAACCTTCAGATAAAACTTTCCCCAATGATTCATCACTTACTTGAGAACTTATAGATGGATAAAAATAAAAAACTAGAAATTGCATGGCTCAAAACTTTGAGTTTACTACTCCAAAGTAGCCATTAACTATTACAATAAGTATTATAAAAAACATACCAAAGCTATATAATTTATTCATAATAAATTTAATTGAAAACGAGTATAAGTAAATAACTAGGTACATGTAATTCAAAAAAATAATAACGTAAACATATTGAGCTGTTTTCGACAGTAGAAAAGTAGAAACAAGCTGTAGCACTTCTCGATAAATTTAATTTATAAAAAATTGATAACGCCAACACCACAATGCTTCTATAAAAATACATTTGTGCATTGGTAACACTAAGATGGCACCGGAAATTAGACTGGTTTATTGAAAAAATACTTACGAATGAAAACTGCAAACAAAAAGTAGCTATTCGTTCTCATGAACTGTATCAATCGGCTTTCATCATCGTTCGATCGAAACATTCATTGTTTTGTTTTTAATTATTAGCTCTATTTCATTCGAAAATCAACTCATAAGGCAAACGCCTTATGCGACTAAAGAAAAGCAACAATGATACGCAATCCAAGATTTACACTGATGCCCACAGCCATAGAGGCACTGCTAGCCCAGACCACGTACTGATCATTTAAAGTTTTTGAATCTTAATTTTCAAAATTGTCAAAAGAAAGCCTCATAGGAGCCTGACTTTATTAGACGATGAACAACAAAATAAACACTTTTTTAGAATGGTGGTACTTACTTTTAGAAACACTATAAGAGCTTCATCGTCTATAGAAAATCAGCCGCATAAACTTTCTTAAAAAACAGACAACTCGATATGTTGAAAACACGTCCTGTTCGTTTGAAAAATTAAAGCTAACAGAAAAACGCATCAGCTTAAAAAGTCATATGACGTTACCTAGGAGATGCAGAGGCGCACTAAAACGCGATGGGTGCAGGACAAGCTGAGAAATAACAGCAAAGTGCTCGTCGACTCCCTGCTAAAACTGCAGCAACGAACCGACTCGAGGCGGTAATTTATACCACAGTTCTGGCAACGAGTGAAATAATTCGCACCTAACGACACCAACTCAATTACCTTAATCTCTCGTCCGTTGCCATCCAGAATTTTCACACTTCCATCACTATCGCACACAGCCAGAAATTCTGAGCAGAGTTCAGCTACACATCTAATATTCGAGCTACCGCTCTGATACAGCTTCGAGAATTGATGAGTTCTAAGACTCATCCGATATACTGCTGACGAGGTGGTGATGATCAAACTGCGGTTTCGATGCACGATGCTATGAGCCTCTTTAATATCATGCGATATTTTTATCTTCGTCTGCAGCTCGCATGTTTCCAAGGACATGAACTGGACACCACTATGTCCGAGAATGTACAGCTTATCCATGTCGTGAGTCATGCCGAGTACACTTCCAAGCTGCACATGCTGAATAGTGCGAAGCTGAGTTCCCGCCAGATCAGTCACTGTCAAAGACTGGCTGCCATTGAGCAGGAAACACTGCTGCAGATGATTCACCAATTCGCCAGACGCAACTTCATACGGAGTGCTCCATCGACTGAGAAGAGCACCATCGAAATTGTAAACTGAAACGCATCTAGGATACCTACTTGAATTGCAAAAGACGAATACACAAGCTCTTGGAAGGGCCTGAAATCCCGGCTGACACGTCTTAGAGAGCGACTGACCAGAGTAAAAGTATCCATCAGTCTTGTAGCACAAACCGACGAAAGCAATTAATAATCTAACATCCATGTGGATGGCGGATAGACTTGGTTGGCACGTCTTAAATCTCTCTACCATGGCAATAGAAGAGCTTGAAAAAAATTAGACAAAATTTTTGTCGATTTTGTCAATTGTCTATTAGCGCGGATGCTAATTACGAGCTATAATAGATGGTACTATGATATCTGGGACCACTAAGTATACTAACGTCCGTTGACAAGTGTGGCAATTGTTCACATAGTTGAAAACTAATTCCTCATTGATTATTTCTTCGTGAAAAGTTATAACCACGCGCTTAATATTACAATCACCTTGCAAGAAAAATTATGGGGTTTTATTGTAGGTGTTGCAATTAGCAACGTAAAGACATGCTCCTAGTCTTTGTTAATTTTAAACGGCGTCAGTAGTGAGCTTTTTCGAAATGATACCTTACTAGATTAAAGTAAAAGTCTCTTAAAAAACGGCACAACAGCGATTGGATTAACCAATAGAAACGCGCCCAAGGAGTCGGTGTCCGCATGACATGTGCATAAGAAGAACGAAACAGCTTGTGGAATCTAAATAGGCTCCGCAGCAGATGACAGAGTCACAGATGATATTATTGTATCTACTCCGTCCACACGCTTGACAATAGTTCACGTAGTTGAAACCATAGTCTGAAAGAGTGAAACTTCTCAACCGCTGCCCTGAGCTGCTCACAAAAACCACATTTCCATTAGTTTCGCAGACTGCAATAAATATAGAGCCAATAACAGCGATACAAAAGTTCTGACTGTCTATCAGCTTCTTCACACCACCGGTGCCGATGTTTAATCGATGCACAGTTGATGGAGTAGCCAGAATTAAGCTGCGTCCTGAAGCTGTTACACTGCGAGCGTCCTTCACATGATCGGGCAGCGTCAAGCTCTGATGCAGCTCAAGCGACTCCAGAGAGAGGCAGTTCACGCAACCGTTGCTGAGAATGTACAGCTTCTCCATGTCATGAGTGAGGCTTATTGGAGCTTGGCACTGCACATTCTGGACACTTCGCAACTGGGTGCCAGTCAGGTCAGTCACAATTAGGGACTGATTGGTTCCAAGAAGAAATATCTGCTGAAGATGATCAACAAGTGTGCCTGAAGCTAGCTGCACTCCGTTGTTACCAACGTTCCACTGACTGATTATTTGCATGTCTGATCTACAGACCATGAAAAACCAATACTGCGAATTATTAGCCACACAAAAAGTGCTTCCGCTAGGGAGAGCTTGAAATCCGTTTTGGTTTGTCTTCGTGACTGCTTGAGCTGAAAAATAGTATCCAGCAGTATTGCTACAAACAGCAGCAAGAAGATAGAATACATTGCTGGCCAAATTAGGAGACACCTTAACAGTGGGCACGGCAGACTCAAGTCTAGCTTTTAGTTTCTCACCGTCAGGATCCTCAGCCTCATCTGCGATAGTCTCAACAGCCTGTTGCAATCTCAGTACCTGGTGCACACTGTTGTCTACCGGATCGACAAACTCTTCTGATATCGGGGCATCCTCAAGCGAGATCTGGACCTCTTGATGCAGCCTGAATCCTTTAGTTGAAACACCTTTGGCTTCCTCCTCGCCGATATCGACCGAAAGTTTCTCTATGAAGCCGAGAGTTCTCAAGTTCTGCTCTACATTGTCTATTTTGGAGTCCAATCTGCTCATCACATTTTCTCTGCACTGCTGCAATCTCTGAAAGATTGCGTCAAACAGGTCAGCGGCCTCAGCTCTGTCGCTGGTCAGATCAAACAGAGCTCCCCTGTTTGCTTTCAACAGTTCATCTGTCTTCGATAATACCTCAGTGTTCTCTGATTTAACATCGGCGTATTTCTTTGCGAAAATCTTTTTATCTTTAGCGAGATGTCGCTCGCAGAGTTGCCCGCTCCAGTATATTCCAAGACCTGACGAAGGCTCTGTGCAATGCGTCATGGTGCACGTCTGTGCATCGGATTCTGCATCGACGCTATCGGTTGTCATAGCTGAAAAGAGAAAATATTAGCTACTGAGCATACGAGTAATACTAAAAATATATATAAAGACTAAATGCTAATCGCTGCTGAAGCTGTAATAGAAGTGATTGTTGATAAAAAACGAATTGTCTATATATGCAAGCGCTTGGGCTTGCTACCATACCATGCTGTACTGCATCGGAACCTCTCATTGGTCAGTGCCTTCGGTTGGTATTGAGGTTGCACATATTTTTGCGTCTAGGAAAGCAAAAAAATAGTCATGATTTGATGGAAAGCATTGATTCGGTGTTGAGACGATTAAGCTCCTCGGGAAGGGCTCAGTATTTCACAAAAATTCAGAGAGAGTTTTAGTAAATAAGATGCTTATAAATTGAAATTATCTAAAAATTTAGAAAGTAATTAGCCTGACAGTTTTCATATCGTATAATCATGCGAATAATCACAGAAAGTGAAAATGAGTTACCTAGTACCTACCTAAAATGAGCTTACATAGATACTATCCACCTAGCTCATATACTAAATATTTAAGATCTTTATGTTTACTAATATTCAAATAACTAAAAAATGGAGATAAAAACGTTTGAAAAATAAGAAACTTATTTGTGACGCAATCCGCCGTTTATATTGTGGTTTAGAAAAACAAACTTAAAAACCTTGGAGACTGCGAAAGCATAGCAAAACTTACGAGTACTTGAGCATGCAATGGCGGGTACAGCACGCCTGTGTAGCATGAGACAGACTAGGCCTACGGGCTAAGGTCTGCGATCCTACACACCTGCACCCCCTCTATTCTGGTGCAGGAATGGCAGGAGAACTCTCTCCAAGCTGACTCGCAAGCCGACCCAGGGGTTCACGCCCCGCATGTGTTCAAGGCAGCTCTAGGGCTGCTGGACTGACTGGGCTCCGGCGGCGGCAACCCATCCGTGGCCTGTTGGCCAAGTTGGGTACGGGCTCCGCCCGGAAGTGCACCTGTGCGTATCAGGTACCTCTGGCCACGGCTCTGAGGAACAGGTACCACCCTCTGACCTTAACAGGGTATGCGGCCAGCCGCAGGCTCCGGAGGCAGTCCTCCTGCTTCCCTCAAGGACCCAGTGTAGTACCGTGCTGATGGTCCTTTGGTTCGGTCTCTGGTTTTTCCAAGCCGGGCTCTTAGCCGGGGAGTTTCTCGGTTGCTAGCGGTCGGGCCGGTACGGGCTTAAGCCACCCCCCGGTCGCTACCTCTTGGCCTGGTTGTTGGGTTTGGGGTTACGGCCCAGCGGCTTCTCACCTTTAGTCCCCACTCGCCTTTCAGCGACTCATGGAGTATTCACTTACCTCCGACACGTCCGAGGCTGCTGGAGCACCAACCGAGGTTGGCACCGCGGCCCAGCCGGACATTCGCAACACCGGAACCCCCGGTGCCTCTCAATCTGCCGCTGCCGCCGCTCAGGATAATACCGGAGTGGCTGGACAAGACAGCGGACCTCAGATTTCAAAAAGAAGGCCCGTAGCATTGCTCGCTACAAAGCCTTTCTCCAGCGCAAAGCGGAGGAACGGAGGAATGCGAAAGCCGCCCCCCGGCCACCTCTGAGGAGGGTGCCGGTAACTCTGCGAACCCCGCGGAGGAGCCGACATCCGACAAGGGGGTGGACCCCGCGCGCCGGTCTGATGCGTCAGGTGCCGCCGAAGCTCCTGGTGCGGCTGGCCCCTCCCGTGACCGGACCTCTGCCCGTGTGGAAGCTCCCACGGCCGTGGAGGGATCCAAAGCGGGGGGCGCTGGCCAAACCACAAAGCCGAAGCGAACCTACGCGGCTATGGCCAAAAGGCAGCCGGCCCTGGTTATCCAAGGCCAGGAGACGCCTCTTACGGCCGAACAGCTCGACCTTATCTGGCGCAGGTTGGACTCCCACCTGGTCAAGATGGCCTTGAGCGGCACTACCATTCGAGTCCAAAAGACGAAAGTCGAGGACCAAGCCCTCTATATCCAGCCCACCGACAGCCAGTCAGGACAGCAGCTCCTCGAGCTGCTGAAAACCTTCGACTGGGGCACGGAGCTGGAGAACCTGTTCATCTACAGGGAGGACGAGCGACCCCGGACACACCGGCACCGTGCCTGGATCCCGGCTCGCAGCTGCATCACCAAGGCCGACGAGCTGCGTCACCTGCTAGTGGCTTCCAACCCGGAGCTACCGGCCAACGGTGTCGTAGTTCACGAGACCATCTCCAAGCCAGGCGGAGACGGTTTCACGGCTATTCTTGGACTGTCGGATAGCTGGATGCTCCGCTACCCGGACATGTCCATCATCTCTGTCGGGCTGTTGCAGATTCAGCTCTTTAGCTTTGAGTCTGACGCCACCCGCCCACCGCCCCGGAGAAGCGTAAGCGGGCAGTCGGGGGCTCTGCCGGGCGGAAACGCCCAGGAAAAGAAGCTCCCGGCCGTCACGACCCCTCCGAGGACGTGGACCCTATCAGAGGGAAAGCCGCGAAAGCTGCAGCAACAGGCGGACGTGGGAAGGGCCGGAAACCCGCCCGGAACACTATCCGCTCTGGTCTGACTCAGCGCGCGAAACAGCTGCTGGACACCGCCAAGGCCCCCAACCGCAGCCACCACCAGCCCAGTGTCACCACTGCGGCCCCCCAGGAAAACCGGGCCGAGAGCGAGAATGCCGCCCAGGTAGCGACCCCGCCCTCGACCATGGAATCCATCCGGGAGGAGCCCATGGAGCTGGAGCCTGGAGCTATCGGCGAGGCAGAAGAGGCAGCTCTCCTGCACAACTCGCCTTGAGCCGGCAGGAAGCTGCGCGGACCACTCGTGGAATTCCCGGAGTGGACATCCTGCAGCTTAACCTGCACCACTGCATCGCGGCCTCGACCAACCTGATGCGGGTGGCAAACTTTGCGAAACCGGGCATCATCCTACTCCAGGAGCCCTGGACAAAGAAAGGTAAGATTCCGAATATTCCTGCTGGTTTTGACTGTTTTCAAGACCCCCAAAACCCCAGAGCAGCCATTTTCGTATCTACCCACCTCAAAGCTTGGCACAGACCGGACCTCTCTGACAGAGACCTCTGTGTCATTCAGTCCAACCACATTATCACCAACCGCACGGTCATCATCGCCTCGATCTATATCCCTGGCGATGGCCCCGCGGTTCCACCTAACCTCACCTCCCTCGTGGACTACTGCTCTAACCGTAGGTTCGAGCTGCTGGTGGCGGGCGACATCAACGCTCACCACACCCACTGGGGCAGTAATACTTCCAATAGCAGAGGCGAGGAACTCCTTGCTTACATCTGCACCACCAACACTGAGTTTTGCAACATTGGTGGAACCCCCACCTTTGACAACGGGCGATGGACGGAGGCCCTCGACGTTACCCTCGTCTCCCATGGCTTGGCTCCTTTAGTCAAGGACTGGGAGGTGTGGGACGAAGAGGAGTCTCTGTCTGACCATCGCTTCGTTCGTTTTCGTTTGCAATCCTCTTGCCCCAAGCCTCACATTCTGTGGAAAAGGAACGTCCGGAACACTGATTGGACGGCTTTCACGGAAACCCTGAAATGCCAGACAGATCAGCTGGCCACCGTCGCTCCAACCACCTGTCAGGAAGTGGATGACCTTGCAGACCTGCTCAGCAAGACCGTCCTGACAGCCCATGAGGCTTCCTGTCCTCTTAAAGCCTACAAAGGCAAGAAATCCGCCCCCTGGTGGCACCCGGCGCTCGGATCCCTCCGGCGCAAGGCAAAGTGCCTCCAACGGAAAGCTCGCAAGAGCAAGGACCCAGCTGACCTGGCCGCCTATCAAGACGCGATCCGCGACTTTAAGCGTGAAACCAGGAAAGCCAAGTCCGACAAATGGCGCCAATACTGCGCGGAGTTAGAAGGCACCCGTCCTACTTCGCGCGTAGTTAAGGCTCTCACCCTCGACAAAATGTCAAAGCTCTCAGTCATTAAAAGACCGGACGGCCGGCTCGCTGAGAACCCTGGGGAATCGCTGGACATTATGCTCACCAGCTCTTTCCCACGTGCCGCACCGCAGCTAGGCCCACCGGACCACTCTCCGGGCGGACAGATCCTGGCTTCGACCATCATTACTAGAGAGAGGACGGCTCGCGCCGCAAAATCCTTCTCTCCTTTCAAGTCTCCGGGTCCTGACAACATTTATCCTGCCTTCCTTCATGAGGCAGTTAAAAATGACAGGTTTCTCGGCCTCCTCTGCAACCTCTTCAAGGCCAGCATTACCCTCGGGTACGTGCCAAAAGCCTGGCAAGAGGCTACGGTAGTCTTCATACCCAAACCAGGAAAGGGAGACTATCACTCCGCCAAAGCTTACCGCCCTATCAGTCTGACGTCCTTCTTCCTCAAACTGATGGAACGGCTGGTGCTCTGGCGTCTTCTCCTTGTTGAGCTGAGGAACTCCCCGCTCTCCCCTAATCAGCACGCCTTTCGTCCTGGACGTTCCATCGAAAGTGCGCTGCACGCCATTGTCGACAAGCTGGAGCGCGCCGTGCTTGGCAGTGGATACGCGCTGTCGCTTTTTCTCGACATTGATGGTGCTTTTAACAACGTGCTCTTTGAAGCCTTTAAGCGAGCCCTGGAATCCCGGGGCACGCACGAGCACCTCACCCGCTGGATCATGTACATGGTCTCCCATCGTACTGCCACCTCGCACCTCCTGGGACACTCACGCTCCGTGGAAGTCCAGAAAGGCGGACCGCAAGGTGGAGTCCTCAGCCCGATACTCTGGAATTTAGTCATGGACGAGCTACTTTGCAGCCCGCATCCGGACCCTGTTCAGAAGGTCGGCTATGCGGACGATGTTACCGCCACTGTGGCTGGACCATCGCCCGCGGTCCTCAGGGACCTCCTTCAAGCCTTCATCCACCGTGCCGAGCGCTGGGCACATAGCTGCGGTCTCAGGTTCTCTGAGTCTAAAACCGTGGCTATCATGTTCACCAGCCGCCGAAACTGGAGGATCGAACCGCTCTCCCTCTATGGCAAACCTGTTGCCATGGAGAAACAAACTAGATGTCTGGGCGTCACCCTCGACCACAGGTTGAGCTGGACCCCGCACGTCCAAACTAAAGCCCGCAAAGCTCTCGCGACTCTCGCGCAGATCCGCAGAGCTTTCGGTGCTACCTGGGGCCTCACCCCCGCCGCCTCTGGTGGATTTACACTGCCATTGTTAGACCGGCCATCTCCTTTGCCGGCCTCATTTGGAACAGTGCCCTAGAGGTGAAAGGGGTTCTTGAGGTTTTAAATAGGGTGCAAGGCCGCGCTTGTCGAGCTATCATGAGCGCGGCTCCCTCAACGCCCTTCGCTGGCATGAACTCCTTCTTGGACATTCCCCCCTCGACCTCTTTGTTAGAGGGGAGGCTATGAAAACCACCCGTCGTCTGCTTGACGCGGGTGTCCAAATCCAGAAGCAGTTTGCCTTCAGAAAGCGGAACCTCCGGCCGCATGGCGACCTCAGCCTGCGAGACCTGGAAGCAGCGAGAGGCCTGCTGACCCTCTCGGACGGAATCCCGTCCACGCTCTGCCCTCCGCTCAAATTCAAAACCAGCATTCCACCACGTCATGAAGCGAGAGACAACTGGAAACCCCATGAAATCCACTGCTTTACTGACGGGTCCCAAATCAACTCCGCCTCTGGATACGGCTACTGCATCGTGTCTGGAGGGAGAACTGTGGCGACCTTCTCCCAACACACCGGCACCTGCTCCACCGTCTTCCAGAACGAAGTTCTCGCCATCAGCTCCTGCGCCATGGAGCTGTACAATCAGCACGTCTGGGGGAAGGAAATTACCCTCCACTCGGACAGTCAAGCGGCGATTCACGCCCTTGAGCGCACCACCACCTGCTCGCGTACAGTCCTCGACTGCATCGGGCAGCTCAACCGCTTAGGCGCCTCCAACAAGGTGTCCCTAAGGTGGATCCCGGGCATTCGGGCCACCCCGGCAACGAGCTGGCCGATCGCCTGGCCAAGGCTGGCTCGACCGGTTCTTTTACTGGTCCCCTGCCCGTGGCCCCCACCCCCATCGCCGTTGTCACCACTCGGATCAACCAGTGGGTGGCTTCTAAGCACAGGGAGAGGTGGGCTAATGCCCCCGACTGCCGGCAATCCCGCGCGGCTGTCCCCTGTCCCTCCTCCGCCCTACGCAGGGCCCTGCTTGGACTCAACCGCAGGGACATCAGGGCGGTTACCATGGCCCTCTCGGGTCATGGCTGCTTTGCCAGGCATCGTTACCTCCAGGAGAAAATCCGCAGTGAGGAATGCCCTTTCTGCCTCTCCGGTGTCGAGAATGCGGAGCACTTCATCTGTGAATGCCCCGCCTTTACTCAGGACAGGCTCACCTACCTCGGCCCAAACCCGGACCTCTCCGACGTTTTCAGGCCCGAGAATCTCTGCCAGCTCGTCCGCTACCTAAGGGCTACCGGGCGAGCGACAATCCACCTCCTGGACTCTCCGGAGGGGGACCGCGCTGCGGACGCCGGCGCCACCGGAACTCCCTGCGCGACACCGCAGCACTAGCTGCCCGTGGTCGCCAGGGGTTAGCGAAATGGGCGGCAACGCCTCCTCGCTGTTTCCGGACGCACGGAGCCCCCTGCAGCTAAGTCAAGTCAAGTACGAGTACTTGAACAAAAAACAACAAAATTGCGTGGAAGTTCTTGAATAATAAGGCTAGCTATAAAAAACGAACTTTGATCGGCGCTAAATTTGAGCACTGGAAATTACAAATTTTGCAGATATTACGAGCTAACAGATTTTACTAACATAGAATTTCGAAATCCACAGCCAGAAGCCTGTTGCTTACCCATAAAAATTTCTGGCGCGCAAGGATTTTTTAGGATCTATATGTGCACTTTATGTAGAGTTGCGGGATTAAAGTGTTGCTTGCAAAATTTAGGGAAGTGAGTTTTCGGTAATATAAAGTTATGCGATCTCAAACTTGGGCGTCGTTAAGGTTAGGCAATTTAACAAATTGAAAATTTGTGGTGTGAAAGCAACAACCTTCAGACATAAAGACAGTTACCTATTAACGGCACATTGTTCAAGAATCGAACGAAACTTTCCCCATGACTATCACTAATTTGAGTACTTTAACAGATCGTTATTGAAAGAGATATATGAAATTGACAAAAATTACACGTCATATAGCCTCAGAATTCTGGGTTTAGTGCTCAAATAGACAATAACTATTTCAATAATTTTTACAGAAAAATAATAAAAGATTTTGAGACTTCTAGGCCAAAACTACATACTCGTATTTATGCATATCTATACGCCCGTATAATAGAAAAATATTCTAAACAACAATTGGGTACGTAAAAATAATAGCATAAACATTTAATAGTTTCCGACAGTAGTAAAGTAGAAAAATCTGTAGCATGTCTTGATGAATACTTTCGGAAAATTTTAGGAATGCCAAAACCACATTGCCAGTATAAAAGTATGTTTTTACATTGGTAACACTTACATGGCAGCGGACATTAGGTTAGCTGATTTATCGTAAATTAGAGTGAGCAAACAAAAATACGATTGTAAGTATTAAAAAACCTCAAATACCAATCGTCTACTTCTGTTCTAAATTGGACGGCTCAATTTAAAAAAGCATAAGAGCTATGCAGAAAGGTTGAAATGCTGAAATCAGATGGAATCTAAGCTTTATACTCATGCACACAGCCAGTAGCGTAGCCAAGGTCAAGAAGGGCTTAGAGTCCTGACAGAAAAGCTAATAGGAACATGAATTTCTAATAGCCAATGAACAACGCAAGTTTTTATAAGGTACAAAAACACTAAAGTTGTATGGACTATAAAAATTCCTATTAATCTTATTTGTACCGCCATTCAGCTATATCGGCTGTCTCAACACAAATCCAAGAGGATCGAACTAGAAATGTATTGACACTCCCTATCATCGAATAAGTTTAAGACTCGGTAGCTCAGTTTTAAAAACTTTCACTATTTACAAAGTTTTAGTACTAGTGGGCTGACTGACTTCTGATATCAACCCAAAGTTTCTCTGCACAGCTGAGAGACCTCTGGATCTGCTCCATATCTGCAATATTCGAGTCTAATCTACCAAGCACTTTCTCCCTGCACTCATTCACTCTTGCAATGACATCGTCAAACAGGTCAGCCGCCTCAGCCCGGTCAGTCGTCAGCTCGAATTGAGCAGCTCTAGCGCGGTTTGTGAGCTGCGAGGCACTAGCGAGTATCGAATCGGTTTCATTCTTAATGCTGGCGAACCGACTTTTAAACTGCTCTTTGTCACTATCCAGATGCTCAGCGCAGAGAGGCCCGTCCCAATAGTGTCCGCGGCCCGAAGCCGGGCTCTGGCAGTGGCTGAGGCTGCACAGTCGGCTTGCTGGTCGATCCTGCTCGTCGCTTGTTGCGCTTGATTTACGTTTTGTTGCCATCGTTCAAGCATATATGGGCCCAGTTTTCAAAAAAGAAGTCCATGATATTGTTGTGTCAATCAAAAAACAAAATTTCAACCAGATTTTCCAAAAAATTGTCGGTACTTGTCACTTCATAATTTTCCTACACATTCACAGTTCTTAACCAGAAAGCAAACATAAAATAATTGAATTAATTTAAGCAAAACGAAGAACTGGTTCAGTCTGCTTAAAAAAATTAAAAAGTAAACGCAGAGACATTAAATATACTCAGCAACATTGAAAAGTCGCCATTACAGAGGATTCCATCTGTGGTCGCCACTTTTGAGAGAGTGCAGTTAAAGTCTCTCAATCTTTGCGAGTGACGCAACTTAGCTACGCCACGCGGCAGACTTGAGTTGGGGAATGAAGTGGGGGGAGCGGTGTGCGAGGGTTGGACGGATTAAAGCTACCCCGATCAGTTTTATAGTATCTTTTATTTCATTCATTCAGATTAGTCCAAGAGAAATTGCTCACTGGTGCATAGAGTGATAACTTTTCAATGTTGCTGAGTATAATATGTATATTTTAAAAAGTGCCTGCTATAACACAACAAAAGGCATACATGTAGTGTATGAGGATGATATAATACATACTTCGTATGATGATACTATAGAGGATCATATACCACACAGCTGACGAGCCAAGTAAACTGAATTGTAAAATAAATTTACGATAAAACTGGGTACCAGTATAAGCTATCTTAGAAAAATATTCTAATTAAAGCTTACAAGCTAAAAGTAAACACTTACATGCTTTAATTGGTAGATATTGGTAGAATCAATGTGCTATCTTTAATTTTAATATACAAATTTGACGGTAAGAAATTGTCTTTTTAAAAAACATTTTTTCTAATAAAAATGATGGAGCGTGGATTCATTACAGAGTAAAAGTATTGAAAGAAAAAGAGCCAAACAAAAGGAGACTAAGCCATTGAAGTGTTTTGAAATGGAAATTAGTATCAACATGAAATAAATCATTGCACGATAACGAAGCACTGCCGCAGATGATAGATTGGCAGGTACTATTGTTTTTGAGCCCCATATATGCTAAACGTCCGTAGAGAAGTGTGACGATTGTCCACAGTGTTGCAACCTATTTGAAACAATGACAAAAATCCTTGTCATTTTATCACGCGCATAATATTTCAATTCGACGCGTTCAATTAGCGATTTGCTTCACGTACACACGGTTAGTTTGCCAGGCTGTCACCGACTCGATCGCTTGATCTACGACTAGTCGCTGGACTCTTTCTGCAGTTGCTTTTCTGTCTTTTTAAGAAGCATAGCTGAAATGCGTAATTCGACAGACTGCCACCGATTGTCACTCAATAGATTGGTCACCTTTTAACTAGAGTTGATTACAAGTGTAATAGCTGATAACAGTGCATTACCGAAATTAGGTGAAGATAAACCAGCTTTAAAGGAAATCCGGTCAGTACTGTCTCCTTTTGAGATGTTTGACAGAATACTGTGTATTTTGGCTAAGTAAACTATAAAAAAGGTTTTGTCGAGAAAGCTGCACCAAAATAAATACAAGCGTAAAAGTAAACGATACCTGTAACAATAAAGAACTCAAATTTTGCAAAAAACAAGGTGTACCACAAATCTATCATTACTACAAGTGCAGGTAGCTACTTGAGATAATGCTGATACACTTTCTCGATAAATAAAAACCAAGCAAACACTAGAAAGCTAATCTAAAACCAAGCTGAAATGGAACACAGAGCAACGCCCCGTACTAAACAGGTTATACGAGCATTCGATAGCTGGTCGGACTAGTTGCCTATAAACGCTGAAATATTCCGTCTGGGTCCCTCACTTTCAGGTCTCTAACAGCAGAGTGACCCTGATGCAAAAAAATCGGAATGGGATCGATGGTCAAAAACACGAAATTCTTCTGGTGAAGCCTAGCACGTAGCATCCCCAGCTTGGGATGTCCAGTATTCACCGTGTCTCACTACGGCAGTACGCAGCTGGGAGGGCAGCTACAAATCTTGTGTCCTAAAAGATGGAATATGGAACAAGCTGGATGACACGAGAGTTATATAGTACTGCTTCGTACAATCTATTGGTTTATATGAGCAATTACTGATTACATTAGTAGCCCTGTTAGAAGAGTAGAGGCCCATGGGATTATCTGTGAACATATTTACTAACCATCGTTACTGCCAAATAAGTAATCTAAAAAACACCATTGCGCTTTATCACCTAAAGAAAATGTACTGAGAAACATTGAAAAGTCGCCAATCTGTGCGCCAATGAGAGATTTCTCTTGGACTATTCTGAAATCTGAAATAAAAGACGCGAGAAACTGAGGGGTAGCTTTAATCAGTTCAACTCACATACACGGCTTCCCACACTTCATTCCTCAACCAAAGTCTGCCGCGTGGCGTCGCTAAGTTGCGTCAGTCGCACAGATTGAGATACTTTACCTGAATTCTCAAAAGTGGCGACCACAGACGGAATCTTCTGTGATGGCGACTTTTCGATGTTGCTAAGTATATAATTGTCAAGAAAACAACTACTAATTTTTTAAAAAGGGAATGGACCACGTATAAGAGATATATAAAAATTTGGGCGCGGTTAAAAACTTACCAAAAAACATACATCAGATTAAAACTGCATGCAAGCATAATAGTATAGGTAGCAACTAAAAACATTCTCCTTGTCTTTGATCAATTTTAAAGAGGGTCCTTAGTTAAATTATTCGAAATCATACCTTAATATAGTAAAAGTATCAGAACAAAACGAGCAAAAAGCTCCATGATTAACCATAACCAATAGAAATGCGCCCAAGGGATCGGTGTCCGCATGACATGGGCACAAGAAGAACGAAACAGCTTGTGGAATCTAGGTAGGCACCGCTGCAGATTATAGATTGCCAGATGGTATTGCAATTGCCCTGTCGACAAGTTTGGCAATAGTTTACGTAGTTGAAACCCGAGTTTGTCAGACTGAAACTTTTCAACCGCTGCCCTGAGCTGCTAAAAAAAACAGCATTTCCATTAGTTTCGAACACTGCAATCAATCCAGAGTCAATGACAGCGACACAAAAATTCTGACTGTCTATCAGCTTCTTCACACCACCGGTGCCGATGTTTAACCGATGCACAGTTGATGGAGTAGCCAGAATTAAGCTGCGTCCTGAAGCTGTTACACTGCGAGCGTCCTTCACATTATCGGGCAGCGTCAAGCTCTGCTGCAGCTCAAGCGACTCCAGAGAGAGGCAGTTCACGCAACCGTTGCTGAGAATGTACAGCTTCTCCATGTCATGAGTGAGGCTTATTGGAGGTTGGCACTGCATATTCTGGACACTTCGCAACTGGGTGCCAGTCAGGTCAGTCACAATTAGGGTCTGATTGGTTCCAAGAAGAAATATCTGCTGAAGACGATCTACAAATGTGCCTGAAGCTAGCTGCACTCCGTTGTTACCAACGTTCCACTGACTGATTATTTGCATGTCTGAATTACAGACCATGAAAAACCAATACTGCGAACTATTATGGTTACCCACACAAAAAGTGCTTCCGCTAGGGAGAGCTTGAAATCCGTTTTGGTTTGTCTTCCTGACTGCTAGAGCTGAGAAATAGTATCCAGTAGTGTTGCAGCAAACAGCAGCGAAAACATAGATTACATTGCAGGCCAAAATAGGCGCCACCTTAACAGTGGGCACGGCAGACTTAAGTCTACTTTCTCGTTTCTTATCCTCAGGATCCTCAGCCTCATCTGCAAAAGTCTCAACAGCTTGTTGCAATCTCAGTACCTGCTGCACACTGCTGTCCACCGGATCGAGAAACTCTTCTGATATCGTGGCATCCTCAAGCGAGATCTGGACCTCTTGATGCAGCCTGAATCCTTTAGTTGAAACACCTTTGGCTTCCTCCTCGCCGATCTCGATCGCGAGTTTTTCTATGAAACTGAGAGCTCTCAAGTTCTGCTCCACATTGTCTATTTTGGAGTCCAATCTGCTCATCACATTTTCTCTGCACTGCTGCAATCTCTGAAAGATTGCGTCAAACAGATCAGCGGCCTCAGCTCTGTCGCTGGTCAGTTCAAACAGAGCTCCCCTGTTTGCTTTTAACAGTTCATCTGTCTTCGATAATACCTCAGTGTTCTCTGATTTAACATCGGCGTATTTCTTTGCGAAAATCTTCTCATCTTTAGCGAGATGCCGCTCGCAGAGTTGCCCGCTCCAGTATATTCCAAGACCTGACGAAGGCTCTGTGCAATGCGTCATGGTGCACGTCTGTGCATCGGATTCTGCATCGACGCTATCGGTTGTCATAGCATGAAAGAGAAAATATTAGCTACTGAGCATACGAGTAATACTAAAAATATATATAAATACTAAATGCTAATCGCTGCTGAAGCTGTAATAGAAGTGATTGTTGATAAAAAACGAATTGTCTATATATGCAAGCGCTTGGGCTTGCTACCATACCATGCTGTACTGCACCGGAACCTCTCATTGGTCAGTGCCTTCGGTTGGTATTGAGGTTGCACATATTTTTGCGTCTAGGAAAGCAAAAAAATAGTCATGATTTGATGGAAAGCATTGATTCGGTGTTGAGACGTTTAAGCTCCTCGGGAAGGGCTCAGTATTTCACAAAAATTCAGAGAGAGTTTTAGTAAATCAGAAGATGCTTATAAATTGAAATTATCTAAAAATTTAGAAAGTCATTAGCCTGACAGTTTTCATATCGTATAATCATGCGAATAATCACAGAAAGTGAAAATGAGTTACCTAGTACCTACCTAAAATGAGCTTACATACAAACTATCCACCTATACTAAATCTCTAAGATCTTTATGTTTACTAATATTCAAATAACTAAAAAATGGAGATAAAAACGTTTGAAAAATAAGAAACTTATTTGTGACGCAATCCGCCGTTTATATTGTGGTTTAGAAAAACAAACTTAAAAACCTTCGAGACTGCGAAAGCATAGCAGCTATAAAAAACGAACTTTGATCGGCGCTAAATTTGAGCACTGGAAATGACAAATTTTGCAGATATTACGAGCTAACAGATTTTACTAACATAGAACTTCGAAATCCACAGCCAGAAGCCTGTTGCTTACCCATAAAAATTTCTGGCGCGCAAGGATTTTTTAGGATCTATATGTGAACTTTATGTAGAGTTGCGGGATTAAAGTGTTGCTTGCAAAAATTTAGGGAAGTGAGTTTTCGGTAATATAAAGTTATGCGATCTCAAACTTGGGCGTCGTTAAGGTTAGGCAATTTAACAAATCGAAAATTTGTGGAGTGTGAAAGCAACAACCTTCAGACAAAAAGACAGTTACCTATCAACGGCACATTGTTCAAGAATCGAACGAAACTTTCCCCATGACTATCACTAATTTGAGTACTTTAACAGATCGTTATTGAAAAAGATATATGAAATTGACAAAAATTACACGTCATATAGCCTCAGAATTCTGGGTTTAGTGCTCAAATAGACAATAACTATTTCAATAATTTTTTATAGAAAAATAATAAAGGATTTTGAGACTTCTAGGCCAAAACTATATACTCGTATTTATGCATATCTATACGCCCGTATAATAGAAAAAAATTCTAAACAACAATTGGGTACGTAAAAATAATAGCATAAACATTAAATAGTTTCCGACAGTAGTAAAGTAGAAAAATCTGTAGCATGTCTTGATGAATACTTTCGGAAAATTTTAGGAATGCCAAAACCACATTGCCAGTATAAAAGTATGTTTTTACATTGGTAACACTTACATGGCAGCGGACATTAGGTTAGCTGATTTATCGTAAATTAGAGTGAGCAAACAAAAATACGATTGTAAAAATATTAAAAAACCTCAAACACCAATCGTCTACTTCTGTTCTAAATTGGACGGCTCAATTTAAAAAAGCATAAGAGCTATGCAGAAAGGTTGAAATGCTGAAATAAGATGGAATCTAAGGTTTATACTCATGCACACAGCCAGTAGCGTAGCCAAGGTCAAGAGGGACTTAGAGTCCTGACAGAAAAGCTGATAGGAACATGAATTTCTAATAGCCAATGAACAACGCAAGTTTTTATAAGGTATAGAAACACTTAAGTTGTGTGGACTATAGAAATTCCTATTAATCTTATTTGTCCCACCAATCAGCTATATCGGCTGTCTCAACACAAAGCCAAGAGATCAAACTAGAAATGTATTGACACTCCCTATCATCGAATAAGTTTAAAACTCGGTAGCTCAGTTTAAAAAACTTTCACAATTTACAAAGTTTTAGTACTAGTGGGCTGACTGACTTTTGACATCAACCGAAAGTTTCTCTACACAGCTGAGAGACCTCTGGATCTGCTCCATATCTGCAATATTCGAGTCTAATCTACCAAGCACTTTCTCCCTGCACTCATTCACTCTTGCAATGACAGCCTCAAACAGGTCAGCCGTCTCAGCCCGGTCAGTCGTCAGCTCGAATTGAGCAGCTTTAGCGCGGTTGGTGAGCTGCGAAGCACCAGCGAGTATCGAATCGGTTTCATTCTTAATGCTGGCGAACCGACTTTTAAACTGCTCTTTGTCACTCTCGAGATGCTCAGCGCAGAGAGGCCCGGCCCAATAGTGTCCGCGGCCCGAAGCCGGGCTCTGGCAGTGGCTGAGGCTGCACAGTCGGCTTGCTGGTCGATCCTGCTCGTCGCTTGTTGCGCTTGATTTACGTTTTGTTGCCATTGTTAAAGCATATATGGGCCCAGTTTTCAAAAAAGCAGTCCATGATATTGTCGTGTCAATCAAAAAACAAACTTTCAACCAGATTTTCCAAAAAATTGTCGGTACTTGTCACTTCATAATTTTCCTACACATTCACAGTTCTTAACCAGAAAGCAAACATAAAATAATTGAATTAATTTAAGCAAAACAAAGAACTGGTTCAGTCTGCTTAAAAAATGTAAGTAAACGCAGAGACATTAAATATACCCAGAAACATTGAAAAGTCGCCATTACAGAGGATTCCATCTGTGGTCGCCACTTTTGAGAGAGTGCAGGTAAAGTCTCTCAATCTTTGCGAGTGACGCAACTTAGCTACGCCACGCGGCAGACTTGAGTTGGGGAATGAAGTGGGGGGAGCGGTGTGCGAGGGTTGGACGGATTGAAGCTACCCCGATCAGTTTTATAGTATCTTTTATTTCATTCATTCAGATTAGTCCAAGAGAAATTGCTCACTGGTGCATAGAGTGATAACTTTTCAATGTTGCTGAGTATATATGTATATTTTAAAAAGTGCCTGCTATAACACAACAAAAGGCATACATGTAGTGTACTTCGTATGAGGATACTATAGAGGATCATATACCACACAGCTGACGAGCCAAGTAAACTGAATTGTAAAATAAATTTACGATAAAACTGGGTACCAGTATAAGCTATCTTAGAAAAATATTCTAATTAAAGCTTACAAGCTAAAAGTAAACACTTACATGCTTTAATTGGTAGATATTGGTAGAATCAATGCGCTATCTTTAATTTTATTATACAAATTTGACGGTAAGAAATTGTCTTTTTAAAAAAACATTTTTTCTAATAAAAATGATGGAGCGTGGATTCATTACAGAGTAAAAGTATTGAAAGAAAAAGAGCCAAACAAAAAGGAGACTAAGCCATTGAAGTGTTTTGAAATGGAAATTAGTATCAACATGAAATAAATCATTGCACGATAACGAAGCACTGCCGCAGATGATAGATTGGCAGGTACTATTGTTTTTGAGCCCCATATATGCTAAACGTCCGTAGAGAAGTGTGACGATTGTCCACAGTGTTGCAACCTATTTGAAACAATGACAAAAATCCTTGTCATTTTATCACGCGCATAATATTTCAATTCGACGCGTTCAATTAGCGATTTGCTTCACGTACACACGGTTAGTTTGCCAGGCTGTCACCGACTCGATCGCTTGATCTACGACTAGTCGCTGGACTCTTTCTGCAGTTGCTTTTCTGTCTTTTTAAGAAGCATAGCTGAAATGCGTAATTCGACAGACTGCCACCGATTGTCACTCAATAGATTGGTCACCTTTTAACTAGAGTTGATTACAAGTGTAATAGCTGATAACAGTGCATTACCGAAATTAGGTGAAGATAAACCAGCTTTAAAGGAAATCCGGTCAGTACTGTCTCCTTTTGAGATGTTTGACAGAATACTGTGTATTTTGGCTAAGTAAACTATAAAAAAGGTTTTGTCGAGAAAGCTGCACCAAAATAAATACAAGCGTAAAAGTAAACGATACCTGTAACAATAAAGAACTCAAATTTTGCAAAAAACAAGGTGTACCACAAATCTATCATTACTACAAGTGCAGGTAGCTACTTGAGATAATGCTGATACACTTTCTCGATAAATAAAAACCAAGCAAACACTAGAAAGCTAATCTAAAACCAAGCTGAAATGGAACACAGAGCAACGCCCCGTACTAAACAGGTTATACGAGCATTCGATAGCTGGTCGGACTAGTTGCCTATAAACGCTGAAATATTCCGTCTGGGTCCCTCACTTTCAGGTCTCTAACAGCAGAGTGACCCTGATGCAAAAAAATCGGAATGGGATCGATGGTCAAAAACACAAAATTCTTCTGGTGAAGCCTAGCACGTAGCATCCCCAGCTTGGGATGTCCAGTATTCACCGTGTCTCACAACGGCAGTACGCAGCTGGTAGGGCAGCTACAAATCTAGTGTCCTAAAAGATGGAGTATGGAACAAGCTGGATGACACGAGAGTTATATAGTACTGCTTCGTACAATCTATTGGTTTATATGAGCAATTAATGATTACATTAGTAGCCCTGTTAGAAGAGTAGAGGCCCATGGGATTATCTGTGAACATATTTACTAACCATCGTTACTGCCAAATAAGTAATCTAAAAAACACCATTGCGCTTTATCACCTAAAGAAAATGTACTGAGAAACATTGAAAAGTCGCCAATCTGTGCGCCAATGAGAGATTTCTCTTGGACTATTCTGAAATCTGAAATAAAAGACGCGAGAAACTGAGGGGTAGCTTTAATCAGTTCAACCCACATACACGGCTTCCCACACTTCATTCCTCAACCAAAGTCAGCCGCGTGGCGTCGCTAAGTTGCGTCAGTCGCACAGATTGAGATACTTTTTACCTGAATTCTCAAAAGTGGCGACCACAGACGGAATCTTCTGTGATGGCGACTTTTCGATGTTGCTAAGTATATAATTGTCAAGAAAACAACTACTAATTTTTAAAAAACGGAAATGGACTACGTATAAGATATATAAAAATTTGGGCGCGGTTAAAAACTTACCACAAAACATACATCAGATTAAAACTGCATGCAAGCAAAATAGTATAGGTAGCAACTAAAAACATTATCCTCGTCTCCGATCAATTTTAAAAAAGGTCCTTAGTTAAATTATTCGAAATCATACCTTAATAGAGTAAAAGTATCAGAACAAAACGAGCAAACAGCTCCATGATTAATCATAACCAAAAGAAACGCGCCCAAGGAGTTGGTGACTGCATGACCTGTGCACAAGAAGAACAAAACAGCTTGTGGAATCTAAGTAGGCACCGCTGCAGATTATAGATTGGCAGGTGGTATTGTAATTGCCCTGTCGACAAGTTTGGCAATAGTTTACGTAGTTGAAACCCGAGTTTGTCAGACTGAAACTTTTCAAACGCTGCCCTGAGCTGCTTAAAAAAACAGCATTTCCATTAGTTTCGAACACTGCAATCAATCCAGAGTCAATGACAGCGACACAAAAGTCCTGACTGTCTATCAGCTTCTTCACACCACCGGTGCCGATGTTTAATCGATGTACAGCTGATGGAGTAGCCAGAATTAAGCTGCGTCCTGAAGCTGTTACACTGCGAGCGTCCTTCACATGATCAGGCAGCGTCAAGCTCTGCTGCAGCTCAAGTGACTCCAGAGAGAGGCAGTTCACGCAACCGTTGCTGAGAATGTACAGCTTCTCCATGTCATGAGTGAGGCTTATTGGAGCTTGGCACTGCACATTCTGGACACTTCGCAACTGGGTGCCAGTCAGGTCAGTCACAATTAGGGACTGATTGGTTCCAAGAAGAAATATCTGCTGAAGATGATCAACAAGTGTGCCTGAAGCTAGCTGCACTCCGTTGTTACCAACGTTCCACTGACTGATTATTTGCATGTCTGATCTACAGACCATGAAAAACCAATACTGCGAATTATTATTAGCCACACAAAAAGTGCTTCCGCTAGGGAGAGCTTGAAATCCGTTTTGGTTTGTCTTCCTGACTGCTTGAGCTGAGAAATAGTATCCAGTAGTGTTGCAGCAAACAGCAGCGAAAACATAGAAAACATTGCTGGTCAAATTAGGCGCCACCTTAACAGTGGGCACGGCAGACTCAAGTCTAGCGTTTCGTTTCTTATCCTCAGGATCCTCTGCCTCATCTGCAAAAGTCTCAACAACTTGTTGCAATCTCAGTACCTGCTGCACACTGTTGTCTACCGGATCGACAAACTCTTCTGATATCGGGGCATCCTCAAGCGAGATCTGGACCTCTTGATGCAGCCTGAATCCTTTAGTTGAAACACCTTTGGCTTCCTCCTCGCCGATCTCGACCGAAAGTTTCTCTATGAAGCCGAGAGCTATCAAATTCTGCTCCACATTGTCTATTTTAGAGTCCAATCTGCCGATCACATTTTCTCTGCACTGCTGCAATCTCTGAAAGATTGCGTCAAACAGGTCAGCGGCCTCAGCTCTGTCGCTTGTCAGATCAAACAGAGCTCCTCGGTTTGATTTTAGGAGTTCGTTTGTCTTCGCTAATGGTTCAGTGTTCTTTGATTTTATATCGGCGTATCTCCCCGCAAAAATCTTCTCATCTTTAGCGAGATGTCGCTCGCAGAGTTGCCCGCTCCAGAATTTGCCAAGACCTGAGGATGGCTCCGTGCAATGCGTCATGGAGCACGTCTGTGCATCGGATTCTGCATCGACGCTTTCTGTTGCCATGGCTGAAAAGAGAAAATTAGCTAGTAAACATACGAGTAATATTAAATATGTATAAATAATGAGTTCTATGCGCCGCTGAATCTGTGTTATGGACCTGATTTTATGAAAAACTAGTCAACATATTTTTAATCCAAATGGCAATAGTAGAATACTGTTAATGCATAGACACTATCGAGAAGTTGTTGAGGTTTAGGTGTTAAAATATGATGCCTTAATTTTTAAGTCATAAACATCAATTATAAATGCATTACTGAAAATCGAAGGTGACTAGCTACTTTCGTGTTCTAATTTACCAACGGTTACGATATGTAGCTCGTAAAACAAAAACTTGTGTAGACTTATTCAAGCTGGTAAGCAATAGCAGACAGTGCTTCCAGTTTCTCGCGCGCGCGCTGTCTCTCAATAAAAAAGGCTACTGTCCACTGGATCGACCCCAGTTATTTAAAACCAGTGCACCTCGAACCGATATCTCAGGCTTCATCCTAGTCTGGAGACTGGAGGCTGCCAACAAGATTTCTTTGACTCCGTAACTCTAGTTTCAGCTAAAATATTTTCTAGAAAAACTGTCTGACCCTCATCAGCTCAGTATGAGATTTTAAAATCCAGATTTTGACATTTTTATTGAGAAACCCAGCCTAGGAGCGTATACGTCTTGAGAGTTTATTAGTAAAAACAGCTCTAAAGTAGACAGGTGTTGACGAAATTAGCTATTTTTATTGTCTAAGCCAACAGTGAACTCTAAGCAAAACTCGTAAAAGACTTAGGCTTAGGGCAAAGGGCAAATAGAGCAAAACAGAGCAGCTAACAGTTATAAATTTTGCTAGCTGAGACGACACTATAGCGAGCAAAAATTTGAAAGCTTTCTGAAGTTGAAGCTGAGTCAAATTCAAAGGTTTCCATGCTTTTCGGCACCCCAGTTTATGGCGCCTAAATTAGAAGGTAATCTAAATTTTGAATCTGGGGGAATCACAGAAAAAATACCCACTAATCCGGGCTTGTGTACAAACCCTAATGCTGCAGTCAACGCAACCTACTACTCAAGTGATTCCCGATTGTCTCTCCAAATCCCAGCTAGATTCTAAACCAGTCGAATCCAAAAACACGCGGGGGACAGCGGCTTACGTGGCGTTTTTCAGCAGCGGAGAATAGTCGCTCGTATATTGGCAGATTACGATTAGGAGCGCTGACGAACAGAGCAGGTGTACGCGATCGAAAAAGGGGCAGCTGAAGATCGCCAATTGAACACAGTTTAAGCCTAAACGGGAGGACAGGAAAGCAGTCCGGAGAGGGCCGAGAAAGTGGCCTGTAAGGGATCTCAATAAATAGAGCTGCCAGGCCGGGCGCATGGGGGAGGGGAGAAAGAACTTGGGAAAAGAAAACCGGGAGTTAAGTAGACACAACAAAGGCCCAGCCAATCAATTAGAGCAAGATGACTTAACCCTGGGCATCCAATCACACGCGAGACGGAAGTAACACCACCACAACTAGACTACATTAGCAGAAGGTATAAAAATGGGTGACTATTTGGGGGCGGGGGGTGACTAAGCAGCCAGACGGCTACAAGGGTGGGTTGGGGCCGACAGTGCACTAAAATCAAGCAAGGCTGGCTAGGTGGAGAACTACACGTGTAGCCCATTCACTACATAAAAATAAATGCTCTACAACACCTAAAAATAATTAACTATAGTATCATTCATTTTGATAAGCTGATGTGCTTGTTACTGACATTGCAGAGTCTCTCATTAAGAAATTCATTAGCTGTACCCAAAAACTGTAGGAAACCTGCGTGTTAAGAAGGCTTAGTGGCCAAATGATGAAGTCTATAACCAATACTATGTACAATCAAAAGAACGATTACAAAAATATATTTTTTTCTCATTGCTCCGTTATGGAATCACTAAATTTCTTAGAAAATCGAAACATAAAAAACAAGTTCTACTTTTTTAGTATTCAATAAAAGTAAAACAGAAACTTAAAAGGCTAAGTACATGTATATTAAAATATCAAAATTGCTAACGAATCAATTAAATCAAACTGTAAAAAATTGACAAGAAAAATAAACTAAGTACAAGAACATATAAAATTGCACACAATGTTGCTAAAACATAAAAATTGATCAGAAGTTAAATTTTGCAATTGGTAAGGCACACAAATAGGTGCACAAAACTACTATTACTGAAATCACAGGTAAATAATGGCTATTCTGGATATACACTTTCACCATAAAATCTAAGCAAAAGACCACAAGCTTGTGTAAAACCAAGCTGAGGGAGGTAAAATCAAAACAGACATAAAATAGAAAGCTTAGCTAATCTTAGTTCTTATTTTAAATTCCAATAATTTCCACAAGGATGTCACCTTAAAGCTCTACAATGGGAAGCAAAGCTAGGTCCCGCACCAAACCGACTGGAATGCATAACTGTTCGGTACAGTTGCCTAAAATCGCCCAGATCCCGTCGCGGTCTCTCCCTTGATGTCTTAGAGAATAAAGTGCATAAAATGGGGATATAACGTCAATTTAGGACATTAAAGAACCCAAACCGAAGCCTTAAAGCTACTGGAATCGGTAGCTGGTCCGACCAATTGATTAGAAACGCGAACATGTCAATCCGGTCTCCTCTTAGAAACATCAGGTCTGCTCAACAAATTGTACAAGTAGCAAATCACGAATTGCATCACTTTATTTTTACTTTCATTCCAGTACTTAGTTAGACCTCCCATATGTAAATATAAAAAACAGATGGAAATAGACGAAAACGGCCCATATGCTCTATGGCAATAGTTGGAGTACATAAAAAACAATAAAAAGTGAGTTGACGGAAAAATGAGCATTGGAAATCAGCATTGAATTTTTTTTTACTTTTATAGCGTTTACTGAAATAAATTCTAATTCTTATTTAAAGCAATTCAAATTACTCAAATCACTGTTTTAAAATTCTATCACAGCATGTTCTATAACATTCGATAGCTTGGCCACAGCGGGAAATATGGTTTAGAATCAAAAGCACCACAATTAAGCGCCAACTAACTTATCACGCAAATTTTCTTAGACAGAATACTGAAGGGGCCACAACAATACAAACTAATTCCAAGAAAAAGTAATAACTTAGATGTACAGCTCGTCAAAAATCAAACTGAACTGCAAACAAGCAAACTCTAAAGTGCAAATAAAACGGAAGATTTTTAACTTATTTTATAAATTTTTTGCATAAACATAAATTTGACTAAGCAAACATAAACTTTAGTAGACTTGCAGATACAGAAATAACTTCATATTTTACTTTCAAGACCATACTATCACTAAAAACCAGCCAAAGCAATACAGTGAGTGACATCTCCGGTGGATATTAGTGACTGCTTTTCAGAAAATACTCGTACAAAAAAATACGGAAAAACTGCTTTGAGTTTTGAGTTTTTAGTAAAATACACTGAACTTCAGATTATTTATGATCGATGGGCACGTCAAAAAAAGTCGAGGGTTGAAACCGCTTAACCACAGCTATGTATAATACTATATTAAAACAGCCAACAAACAAAAACTGTTTGTTCATATAAACTTAAATTATGCTCTTTCTTTCCGATAGATTTTAAACATTGTCATTAGTTAACTTATTCCAGATGATATCTTGCAATGAGTAGCAGTATCTGAAACGAGGTAACAGCTCAATATTCACCAACAGAAACGCGCCCAAGGAGTCGGTGACAAAATGGCATCTGCACAATAACAACGAAACAGCTTCTGGAATTTAAATAGGCTCCGAAGCCGATAATATAGTAGGTGACAGTATTCATACTACACTCTGCACCAGCTTGACTATTGTGATTCAATTTAAAACCAGAGTTTGACAGAGTGAAACTTTTTAACTGCTGCCCTGAGACATTCTCAGCTGGTCTGCCCATGAGGTTTGCCCATTATGTAAGCTTGATACGAAAAATCGGACATATTTGCAACAGAATGTTCATAGTCACTTGGTGTAACCTGTTGAAGGTGCCGACGGCGTCCGGGTGTTGACGGAATGCTCAAGAGACTAGCTGAGGATGTCCAGCAGTTGATTCTTGCCCGCTGTCGAGGCTTGATCAGTGAATCTAGAGAAATTCTAATCAGGCTGTCCATAGTCACCTGGTGTCATCTGTTGAAGGTCCAGAAGCTCCGCCTGGGTGAAGGCTAGTGACCAACAAAGACAGAGCTAATGCAGACACATGTGGTCGACGTGCTGTTGAAATTTGGAGACTTGGCAAGGCTGCACTGAGGCGCAGTGCTGATTGGCGCACAGGGGTGTACTGAATACACTAGCGCTTATGGGAAAAATCCGACCTTCAGGTAGAATCGTCGAATATCTCGACGGTCCGGAGGGCTGGCGACTTGATTCTTGTTTGAGAATGTGCGCAACAAAAAGTTAGTCCGTGTTCTTGAATTTCGTGTGCCTGCGTTGCTTCGTTCGGCGCAGCAAAAAAATTGTCTTTGATTTCCCCCCCCCCTCTTGGTAGTTCTACTGTTAATTGGTCTTCAGTTCACTTTAGAATCAATCAATGCAATACAGTAGCCATTGGCGAAAGTCTGCTGGCGTAGTGACAACTTACATTATGTTAAAACGCATTTCCGATAAATACATTTATATGATTTAAATCCTGACCAACATATCAAAAAGAAGACGCCGTTTGAGAACAAATGACCGGAAAACATCTTAAGATCTTAAAAATCTCAAAACATCTCAAAAATTGCAAGCAAAATTGTGGGGTTTTATTGTACGCTCGTAGATGTTGCAGTTAGCTTCATCTATAAAGCTACTTGTCTTCGATAAATTTTAAACTGCGTCGTTAGTTAGCTTTTTCGAAATGATACCTTACTAGAGTAAAGTAAAAGTCTGAACAAAACTGCATAACAGCGACTGGATTAACCAATAGAAACGCGCCCAAGGAGTCGGTGTCCGCATGACATGTGCACAAGAAGAACGAAACAGCTTGTGGAATCTAAGTAGGCACCGCTGCAGACTATAGATTGCCAGGTGGTATTGTAATTGTTCTGTCGACAAGTTTGGCAATAGTTTACGTAGTTGAAACCCGAGTTTGTCAGACTGAAACTTTTCAACCGCTGCCCTGAGCTGCTCACAAAAACAGCATTTCCATTAGTTTCGAACACTGCAATCAATCCAGAGTCAATGACAGCGACACAAAAGTTTTGACTGTCCATCAGCTTTATCACACCACCGGTGCAGATGTTTAATCGATGTACAGCTGATGGGGTGGACAGTATTAAGCCGCGTCTTGAAACTGCTACACTCCGAGCGTCCTTCAAATGATCAGGCAGCTTCAAGCTCTGCTGCAGCACAAGCGACCCCAGAGAGAGGCAGTTCACGCAACCGTTGCTAAGAATGTACAGCTTCTTCATGTCATGAGTGAGGCGTAGTGGAGGTTGGAACTGCACATTATGGACACTTCGCAACTGGGCGCCACTCAGGTTAGTCTGAATTAGGGACCGATTGGTTCCAAGAAGAAATATCTGCTGAAGATGATCGACAAGAGTACCTGAAGCTAGCTGCACTCCGTTGCTACCAACGTTCCACTGACTGATTATTTGCATGTCTGAATTACAGACCATGAAAAACCAATACTGCTTAGCCACACAAAAAGTGCTTCCGCTAGGGAGAGCTTGAAATCCGTTTTGGTGAAAAATGACCATGACAAACAGCAATATATTCATACGACACAAAAAAGTGCTTCCGCTAGGCTTTTAGATTCTTGTTTTTTGAGACTGCTTGCCTGATGAGAAACAGTCTACCATCGAGTATTGTTTCTGATATCGGGGCATCTTCAAGCGAGATCTGGACCGCTTGATGCAGCCTGAATCCTTTAGTTGAAACACCTTTGGCTTCCTCCTCGCCGATCTCGACCGAAAGTTTCTCTATGAAGCAGAGCTCTCAAGTTCTGCTCCACATTGTCTATTTTAGAGTCCAATCTGCTCATCACATTTTCTCTGCACTGCTGCAATCTCTGAAATTCAGCGGCCTCAGCTCTGTCGCTGGTCAGATCAAACAGAGCAACCCTGTTTGCTTTTAACAGTTCATCTGTCTTCGACAATACCTCAGTGTTTTTTGAAATCGGCGTATCTCTTTGTAAAAATCTTCTCATCTTTAACGAGACGCAGAGTAGCCCGCTCCAGAATTTGCCGAGACCGGACGAGGGTTCCGTGCAACGCGTCATGGTGCACGTCTGTGCATGGGATTCTGCATTTCAGTTGCCATAGCTAAAAAGAGAAATAATAAACATAGTATTAGCTATTAAACATATGAGAAATACAATATTGTCTTGATAGAAGATACACCGGTTGTGCCAACAGAGAACTCTGTATATTATTTGCAGATAGCTGCTCTTCGTAGCAGTACAATGTCATTAGAAACAGAGAGAAGCTAGAAGGAAGATAGCTCAGAGGCAATACAGCAATTGGACTTTATTGGCTCCAAGGCGTATTCAGCATACCAGTGAGGTATGAGACAAGCTAGGTCTGTGGGCTAAGGTTGGCGATGCTGCGCCCATCTCAGTGAAATATGCGGTCAGAGCCGCAGTCACCTCGCCTCAGCTCTGTCGCTGTCCTAGTGAAAGGGCTAGCGCTTTTGGGCTTTACCCGGCTGTGGCTTAGGAACTTGGCTACTGGCCGCCACTTAACGTACTCTACCCATGCCTAAGGTGTTGACAGGGCAGATGGGCTGGAAGGCCGGGGAGTAGTCCGGTTGCTAGCGGTCTTTTTTGTCAAACCGGCTGGCTTAGGAGAGTCGGCTACTCGGGTACTCAACTTGCGTAACGAGTAGCCGTCCTCCCGCTTTTAAGCTATAGCCACAACGCCAAACTGACCCGATCGCCCCTGGCCCACCGCGATCAGCTGCTTTGGCAGCTACTCCTCGCCGACCATGAGGGTTTTCGACAGGGACAGCGACCTGACGCCTGAGCAACCCGACATCGCGTAGACCATTGACGAGGGCCTATTAAAAGGTGCCTTCGTGGACATCGCGAAGTACACCAAGACAAACGGGTGCATCCTCCTGTGGTGCATATCCGAGGAGAGCCCCCAACTCCTGCGGGCAAAAGTTCGGCTGGCACAGCGACCCGGGTCAGCTGACTTTCCCCTTGGAGAGGGAGCGGCCCTAAATCATCCATCATCGGATTTGGATCCGGACGCCAGCGCGATTAAGTCCAGGCAGCTTCTGCTCACGCGGCACCCGGATCCTGACGCCAGTGGTCTTGTATACTACAACACGGTCCGCAAGGGCACGACCAGGGCCACCGTCATCTTCGGACCAAATGGCTCGACCCTCAACTTGGTCTCCATCAACTGATCATCCTTTGCTGAGGAGGACAAGATGGAAGTCAAGAATGTCAGGAAGCGCACTGCAACCGCAAGGGGAGCTGGGGCTCAGGCTTCGCCGGCCAAGCAACATCAACCAGACCCAGAGCCTAATAGGGCAATCCGCGCTGCTGAGTCTGCCTCGGGTGAACGTAGACCTGCCCGTAGAAGCCGACGGTCCGGGCTAATTCAGCGCGTCCTTATCAAAGCTTAGTCCCCGAGACTTCACCTCGAGCGGACTCGTGCCGCTCGTCAAACTGCTCAAAGCCAGCCAAAGGAACTGGACGATGGCACGGCACGGCTCGGCCATCCAACTAGTGGGATTGCCACCAGGATGCTGCCGACCGAGTCTAGACTCCTGACGGTGGGGCGCAAGGCGAGGGCAGCAGCCATACTTCAGTCGCTGGAGAGTAAGGCGGTGCAGAGCGGCCAGGTCTCACCTGCCGCGGGCGCCGCGTACACCACGGCGGCTGGGGAGGCGGCTGAGCCCAAGCCAATGGAAATAGGCAACTCAACCTTTAACGATGTGTAGTATCACACCCGCCTTATAAAGTGTTCGATGGAAAATAAAGTCCGAGGATGCGTTTTCATCAGGCCAAGGCTTCACCATTCTACGAGTACTTTCTACCATAGAACATTTTATGTGCAGGTGATGAAATTAATTCTCCAGTTTTTATATCGAGGGTGTAGAGACAGGGCTATAAATAATATTTTTCTTATCTTCGCCATAGAAAAAATCTCTAGAGAACTTATAATGGGTACATATAGATTAAGCTGTTTATTAGACCAACTAGGACAGGAGACAAAGAGATGGATTTGCCTGAACTTGGATTTAAGTTGATCGATGCTTTGTTTGCATCCACCACTACTGCATCTACGATTACAGTTATTCTAGCTGTTGCTGACTCTGACGACACTGTTCGGGCATCAGCATCTAGACGTTTTGCAGTCGTGTCTTTTGACGACATCCTACGAAAGTTAAATGCTTCTATTCCCGACACGCAAGACGCAAAAAGGAACTGGCGCTCAATCTATTCAACCGATGACGAGACGAGGGACAAACAAGCATTCCCTCTGATGAGAGGAATGACCTGATGGTGACAAAGCCTATGAAGAATTGGAGGTCCTGGAGGCTGGAATTTTTTTGTTAAGTCTTCGTCTTTGAAGTTCGTAAGAAAGACGGCAGCCAAAACAACGTTTCAACACTGAAGGACTGTGTTTGCAATGCTTCAACACCACTGCGCATCAGCTGAAAATAAATGTTTCGTTATGGAAGGACCCGCAATTTGTGAAGACAAGACGGACCTAGGATTGCTTCCATGAAGACCGTCTGCAAAGGAAACATACCCGGAATGCATGCCAGCGAGCCTATCCCAGCTGCTTTGGAACACGAATTGTGGCAACGAGGACCGTTAGGGACTGAAAATCCAAAATAGCTTTTGAACACGCTAGTGTTTACATTGGCAAGTGCTTCGCCCTCCGGTTTGAACTGAACTCTACAGCTTACACTACGATAAAGACATTGTAGTTGAAATTGACGCGAATGGAGAAGCGCTCGTTTTCAAGGAAAACAAAGCCAACAAGACTAATAATTGTGGAATGAAGGCTAAGAAAAGCTTTCCACCACGAGAAAGCTTTTCTAAAGGCTTTATTCCAAAGGCTATATTTGGCTGTATTCTTGTTACTTGTAGAGAACAGAGATTCTATCCAGATGTCCCCCATCGTGGGGCGAAGATTGCTAGTCTCGTACTAATATGCTAAATTCTAAATGCTAAGCGCTAATGAAGCTGCGCTATGGACCAGATATAATTAAGTAACAAATTAACTACTTTTTTAAATTCAACTACAAGACTGCTTAATGCATAAAATTTTAAGTTCATCAAGTACGAGCGTAAATATTTTAAAGTATTGGCGTTTATAGCGACGTCTTGAAAATTAGATTTTTCTAGTCATTAAGTCAGTGCCAATAAATAATTTATTACTTTAAATGAAAAGTAACTAGTTAGTATAAAAAGAGTATAACGATTGAAATAACACACCTAAGTATGGAGAGAATGCACCAAAAATATGCACAATATAGTACATGATTATTGCTTTGAACTCGCTCCAAAATTTGCCGAGAACGGATGAAGGCTCTGTGCAACGCGTCATGGTGCACGTCTGTGCATCGGATTCTGCATCGACGCTTTTATTTGCCATAGCTGAAAAGAGAAAATATTAGCTAGTAAATACACGAGTAATACCAAAAGTATATATTAATTCGTACTAAATGCTAATTGCTACTAAAGCTGTCATAGGACTGATCGTTTATAAAAAGCGAATTTTATATATATGCAATAATGGCTTGCTACCATACCATGCTGTACTGCATCGAAACTTCTCATTGTTCAGTGCCTTAGGTTGGTATTGAGGTTGTACATAGTTTTGCGTCTAAAGCAAAAAAATTAGTCATGATTTGATGGAAATCATTGATTTTGTGTTAAGACGTTTAAGCTCCTCAGGAAGGGCTCGGTATTTCACTAAAATCCAGAAAAAGTTTTAACAAATTAGATGCTTATAAATGGAAAATATAAAAAATTTAGGAAGTCATTATCGGACAGTTCTATTTTTGTATAATCATGATAATAAGCATAAAAAGTGAAAATCAGTTACCTAGTAGCTACCCAGAGCTGAGATACAAAATAATATGCTTATAATTATTCGAATAACTAAAAACTGGCGTCAAAAACATTTGAAAAATGAGAAACTTTATTTGTGACGCAATCCGCCAGTTTATGTTGTGGTTTAGAAAAACCAACTTAAAAAACTTCGGCAAAAATTATAGTAAGTAACATAAAATAACAAAAAGATACATGCGGTGAATACGATCGAAAGGCAACATTTTTTATGACAAATATACAAGCTAGACTGGGGAATCATAACTTTCGAGTACTGGAACAAAACAACAACAAAAATTAGGCTAGCTAAAAAAATTAATTTTAATCCTATATACTAAAAATCGGTGCTAAATTTCAGCCCTGGATATTACAAATTTACGCTCGTAGGGTAAGCGAGATTTCAGTAATATGAATTTTATGAGATCATAAATTTGACATCGGTAAGTCAGGCGATTTTACAAGTTGAAAAGTTATGGAGTGTAAAGGCAACAACCTTTAGACAAAAAAGGTACCTACTTGCATTGTTTAGGAATCTAACAAAACTTTCCCCATGACTTATCACTTAGTTGAGTACTTTAACAGGTCTTTATTGAGAGATATGAAATTGACAAAAATTACAAGTTATATGGCTCAAAACTCTGGGTTTACTCGTACTGCTCAAAAGTAGCCAATAACTATTACAATTATTTTTTATAAAAAAATAACTATGGAAAAAATAACTAAAATAACTTAAAGATGTGAAGACTTCTAGAACAAAGCTATATATTTATGCATATCTATACGCCCTAGAGGGGGCCGTAGCCCAGCGGTAGCGAAGGCTCTGGTGTGCCAGCGACCCAGGCTCGATTCCCAGTGCAGTCACATTAATTTGGGGCTGAATTGGAATCTCGGCTTGGCTCTGCTCGTGCAATTAACGGCCTTGAGAGCCAACCCCCAAGGCGCAGTGAAGTGTACATGCCTAACAATTGATAAAGTTAGGGCCGCTGTACACTCCTGTGTGAGTGTGTGCCTGCGTACGTATCCGCGCGCTTGTATGCCTGCTCAGGGGAGTCGGCGGAATGGGCAGTAATGCCTCTCGCCGGTTGTGTGCCTATGTCGCTTAATGTGCGCCAGGGTGCACACACCCCTGCCTCTAATAAAAAAATCTATACGTCCATATAGAAAACGATTCTAGACAACTGGGTACTTAAAATATTGGCATAAACATAAAAAAAGTTTCCGACAGTAGTAAAGTAGAAAAAGCTGTAAGCATGTCTTAGTGAATACTTTCGGAAAATTTCGGGAATGACAACACCATGCACATTGCTAGTATAAAAGTACGTTTCACATTCGTAACACTAAGATGGCAGCGGACATTGGGTTAGCTGATTTATCGTAAATAAGAGTGGGAAACAAAAATACGATTGTACATATTAAAAAACCCAAACACCAATCGTCTTCTTCTGTTCTAAATTGGACAGCTCAATTTAAAAAAGCATTAGCGCTATACAGAAAGGCTAGCTACAATGAGATGGAATCTAATTTTTATACCAGGGTTTTTTACCACAATTAGTACCCCATGAGGTATTAGTCAACTGATTTGGGGTACTATTTTGCCCATTAATACCCCAGAAAAGGGTACTAATTTTTATCGAGTTCAATTGAAACAAGTTAAGCTTTTTTAAATTAGCAATTTAATTAAAATTCTGGCTGGCCCGGTATGGGTCTTGTATATCCAGGCACCTGTGTGGTGAGTCAGACTGTCAGGCTAAAAGTAAGAGAGGGTTGGAAACTTGGAATATATTTGTCAGTCTCGCTCAACCCAACTCTCAGCCCCAAGGACTGGCTCAGCCTTGGGGTGGGTGGGCCCAAGGCCCTGCAGAATTAGAAATTTCGTGGGGTATTACTCCTCCAAAATGGGGTACTACTTAGAGGCTTGATACCCCAATTCGGGTACTAATCAGCAGTGAAAAAAGCACTGGTTTATACTAAGTAGCATAAGCTTTATACTCATGCACAGTCAGTAGAGTGGCCAAGGTCATGAGGGACTTAGAGTCCTGACAGGGTCCTGACAGAAAAGCTGATAGGAACATGACTTTTGAATAGTCAGTGAACAACGCAAGTTTTTATAAGCTTATAGAAACACTGGAGTTGTATGGACTATAGAAATTCCTATTGATTTTATTTATCCCGCCATTCAGCTACGAGTATACCGACTGTCTCAACACAAAGCAAAGACGTCAAACTAGAAATGTATTATGACACTCCCTATCATGGAATAAGTTCAAAACTCGGTAGCTCAGTTTTAAAAACTCACTTTAAAGTTTGAGTCTTAGTAGAGCTGAGTGACTTCGTTAACAGGGAAAAGATGTGCTGTATTGAATAGAAAGATATGCTTCTAAATAAATCGGTTTCGGTTATAGCACTAGCAGATCGACACTCGCACTAAAACGCGATGGTTGCACGACAAGCTGCATATCAGCAGAAAGGAGCTCGAAGATTCTCGGCTGGCGCCACAGGAGCTAATTGACTGCAGAACATACGATACACCACAGTTAGCACACGTCTTGAGATAGTTTACGCCTAGTGGCACCAGATCAATCACTTTAATCAGTTGTCTGTTGCTGCTAAGAAGTGCAACGCTGCCATTATTTTCGCAGGCAGCCAGAAATCCAGATCCAATGTCTACAACGCACAGCACATTTTGACTATTGCTCTGCCAGACTTTTACGCATCTTTTCGTGCCGAGACTCATTCGATACACTGCTGACTGGGTGGCCAGTATTAAACTACGACCAGAAACTGTCATATGACGAACATTCGCAGTGTCTTTCGAGAGTTTCATGCTATCCTGAAGTTCGCAAGTGTCCAGCGACAGGCAGTTTATGCAGCCATCACCGAGAATGTACAGCTTCTCCATATCGTTGACTATGATCGGCATTTCAGCTTGAAACTGGACATTGTCAATAGTTCGAAGCTGTGTACCAGCTAGGTCCGTCACAATCAAAGAATTGTTATTACCAAGCATATAGATTTGTTGCTGGTGATTCACAAGAGCTGCAGACACTAATACAACATTGTTCGATGGCTGATTTCTTTGGCTAAGTACCACGAGTTCGTTGCTATAGAAAGCGATATGCCAGTTCGCACCATAGTTACCTACTGCAAGTACGCAGGAGCTTGGCAAAGCCTGAAAGCCATTCTGTTGCGTCTTGGAAACCAGCTGAGCGGAGTAAAAAAATCCATCCGTACGATTGCAGTTGAAAACGAATTGGATGTAGTTTGTAAGAAGAACCTTGGCAGTTGGCACAGCTGACTCCAGCAAAGATCGCATTGCTGCCCCGTCTGCATCCTCGGCAATTGCAGCTCGAGTCTTTGTCTCCTGCAGCAGCTTCTGGACCAGTTCAACGCTGCTGTCAACTGGATCAGTCCAAGCATCGGAAATGGGAGCATCTTCAAGTGCGAGTTGCATCTTCTTGCTCAACTGGAAACTTTTAACAAGATCGCCAGACATTTCAGTCCCGTTGATATCTGCTCGAAGCTTTTCAAAGAAGTGCAACGACTTCAGACTGGCGTCCATGCTGTCGATCTTGGCGTCCAGCCTGCCAATGACGGTACTGCGGCAGCGCTGGACAATCTCGAGAATCTCTTCAAACATGTCTGACGCATTGGCTCGGTCGCTGGTCAGCTCGAACAAAGCGCCGCGCGTCAAGTCCATCTGCTCGGCAACGCGGCGCATTGCACCATCGATGTTCGCCTGACGATAAGAGTAGTAGCTCTCTCGGAATCGGTCGGCGTCTCGCTTCAGATGGGCGGCGCACAAGGGCCCGTCCCAGTGGCTGCCCTGACCAGCAGCGTCTTGGCCACAGTTAGGCAGACTGCAAACATCGTGCTGCTGCTTGTTGTCGCCTTGCTGCTTTCCTGACGTTGCTTTTTTGGCAGAAGACATTGTTTTCGGCTCGTAATCTTAAAAAGAAATGTTTATAGTATTTCTAATATTAATAAAGCGACTCTGAAGAAAAGATATTAACTCTGAGTTGCTGTGAAAACACAGGGTGACGTAAGGACTACTCAAGTAGGACGGGAAACATCGTTTCTTGGAAAAATAGATTCAAAAAACCCATTAGCCGAGCCGTGCCATTTTTATTGTTTTTTTAGACACAGGACATGTACTATAAAACGCAGCATATAAAATTAACATGGAATCCTAATTTTATAAACAAAAATCTCTATATCAATAGAGATATAAGAAAGGCAAGGCATATAAAGATAAACATTAGATTTGCCTCTTATCAAAAGCAATAACAACTTTGTGCTGAAAAATGAAAACCTACTATCTCCGTAATGTATTTTTCGGAAAAACATGGTTTGCCGTTGTGGATGGAAGTTGCGGCCTCCACAAACAGTGAACAAGCATTTCAAAATCTACAAAACAGATGCAGCCGTTGCCACAACCACAAGGGGAGTGCCGATGAGATACCCAGGCCAAAGGAGAAATTACTGAGATGTCAATGCTCAGGGAATTGTTGAGATGTCATATTTAATTACAATATTGCATAGGCAGTTCTGCTAACTCCTCAGCACATACTATACTCAGACACGCGCTCACACGCGGTCACACCTTGAATTTTAGATCATCCAAGGCATGCACACTCGTTGCCTCGGGGGCTGCCCCTCATGATTGGACAGTTTTTGTACACAAGCCTTAAATATCCTCGCGAAAAATGTAAACAGGTCGCGGCTGGACGAGTTGCTGGTTTGTTAAACTAGAAAGCTGAGTTGAGGGGTCAATACTTTTCTGCTTTAAACACATCAATTTTTATTAAGAAACTTACAGGGGGTTGTAGCCTAGTGGTTAGAGCGTCGGACTCACGACTTGAAGGTTTGGGGTTCGATTCCCGATCCCACTGGAACAATTTGCGTCCTTGAGCGAGACCACTTAACTCTGCATTGCTTCAGTTCACCCAGCTGTAAAATGGGTGCCAGCATTAGCTGGGGTAATTGAGGCTGTGTGTGTGGCGACCCCCCCCCCAGTCCTTGGACTGAACAGCCGTACGCAGCCTTCAGATGCGCCGCGCAATAGCTGCGGCTGAGCTGTGCCATTGGGGCAGGTGCAATCCAGCTCGTATTATTACTATGATTTATTATTACAGTTGCAAGTTGCAGGGCTTTCTAGAAAAATCCTATTACTTACTTTTTTGCCTATACAATGAAGCCTGGAGTCAAAAAGCCATCATAGACTTTCACTAAAAAATCTAAATGATTTTAAATTAAAGAAAATAAAGTAAAACCAAAGCTCCAAAGCTACGACAACTATTGATGTTTAACAACTACCAGTTTATTATCATTATATACACATGTACAACACAAAAGACAAGGGAAAAACGCAAAATTGATATCAAATGCAAAGAAATAAATACGAAATCTAAGCAGACAAAAGTTGAATATTAAATGATTAAAGTTTCAGGACATTTAATCCTCAGTTACTTACCAACAGCAGTTTTCCAAAATCACATTACACTCGTATCAGCGTATAAAACATTTCAGTCATTCAACACACAAGACACATTTCTACGGTAACTAGCTACTGTAGGTAGTAAGATAAAAAAAACTCGAACTAGCATCCTAGGTATCCTCTACAGCAGCGCCAGCCAGCGGCATCTCCTGGCGCCTCCGCTTGAGCAGACTTCGCCGCAGGCGGGCCTCTCGCTTCTCCAGCTCTTTGCGTCGACGTTCGTCGCGCAGTCGTCGGAATAATTCCGACAGCAGTCGGATGCTCTCCAGCTTGCGTTGAGCGGCCACAATGCGACGCTCCTCGGCGGCAATTCGCGCCGCCAGAGCCGCCTCCTCGGCTCGACGTTGCCTCTCGGCAGCGCGCTCAGCGGCGCGCTCCAAACGGCGCCGTTCCCGATCGCGCCGGCGACGCTCAAGTTCGGCGGCCGCCTCGGCTCGACGTCGGGCGGCTTCTCGACGACGAATGGAGCGAAGTGAGAGGCGGCCGGTTCGGTCGAAGTCGAGAGTTGGCAGAACCGACAGCGCCGCGGGGGCGGATGACGAACCGTCGGACTGCGTTATTATAAATAAATTATAAAACACATTAAGTCGTTAAGGTTACATCAAACAAACTATGTAACCTTAGATGATAGATTCTAAAACTAAAAAGATGCCTAAAAGGTTTAAAATTCCGCCACGAGCAACTGACTATTGAAATGAAAATGAAAATTGACCAGGTTTTCGTGTTATTTACACACATCAGCCAGCCTCCCCCCACAAGTGTGACGATTTAAAAGGTCAAAGTCAAAGTGCCGCTTTATACCATTGTATGAGTACGTGTCTGTTATCCACATATTGTGGACGTATTTCACACTTGTATACCCGATCCCGATGAAAACGGTACCTGGCCAAGAAGCCGTTTGAGAGTCGTTGAAGGTAACACAGGTATAAAATAGGAATAGGACTCTAGACGACTCTATACCAACGATATGTCACGGTACAAGTCGCCAAAAAGTCGTCAAAGTGTCAATTTCAGGCTTTGCTTTTATTGTCTGCGACTCTACAATGACTTTGGGGCCGAAGAATTGTATCCAAAGCGTGCAAGAGTCGCTGAGTTGCGTCCGACGTGCATATGTGCAGCTGTATGAAATAAACGTATTTCGCATTGATATTTATAACAACTCTATTTATTCTACTTCAGTTAAGTAGACAGTTAAGCGCTATACACAACGACTCTTAACAACTTTTTTGTAACTCTAAAGATTTTGCAGTTCACATCATGCGTTCGGGACTCAACAGTTGCCTCTCTGTCGCATTGCAGTCGCTTGAGTCTTTAAAGAGTCGCATTAGAGTCACTACAGTCATTGGTGAGGTGTGTGCAATGGCTCTAGCGATTCTTGCATACATGCGCAAATGCTGGCCAACCTGGCCGATCTGGCCATTGTAAATTGCGGTGGACCAGGGGTAGGTCACAAAAATGCCCAGCCTAAAAAATAGACGTAGTACTAATTAGATGACGAAGCATTTAGCCCTTATAAGACAGTCATAGTTACTCCTGCCGTTTACCCGAAATTGCGTTAGGTTTCTTTTACAGGTAACTTGGTAAGTCGCATGGCCAGTGTAAATCAGGGGGGTTGCGCATGTATGGATTCTTGTCACGGTAACGTTGTTCTGTATGCTTTGCAGGCTTAAGAGACAATCTTTGCTTTTAACTTAGTAATTCGCTTCAACAAGCAAAAGCTGAGGACACGACCCCAGCCTCAATAATGATAAGTAGACCTGTACCATCTAAATCATTACTCAATGCGAAAAACAAAAGAATAATGTATAAATCCTTGTTTCAACCAAGCAAAGATCTTCCTGGCTCGAACATTTGCCTCTTTCACTCTCGCTATTCTTTGATTCGAATTTTTTTTTATTAGAGGCAGGGGGGTTGTGTGAACCCTGGCGCACTTTAAGCGACATGGGCACACAACCGACGAGAGGCATTACTGCCCATTCCGCCGACTCCCCTGAGCAGGCATACAAGCGCGCGGATACGTACGCAGGCACACACTCACACAGGAGTGTACAGCGGCCCTAACTTTATATTATCGTTAGGCATGTACACTTCACTGCGCCTTGGGGGGTTGGCTCTCAAGGCCGTTAATTGCACGAGCAGAGCCAAGCCGAGATTCCAATTCAGCCCCAAATTAATGTGACTGCACTTGGAATCGAGCCTGGGTCGCTGGCACACCAGAGCAGCTGCGCTACCGCTGGGCTACGGCCCCCCTTTTGATTCGAATAGATTGTCCGAACCTAACTAAACCACCCAGATAAGAAAAATAGATACTTCAAACGCCATGAAAGGATAACCGATCCTCTCCTTAGAACAGATCAAACTATCGGTTCGCCCCAAACAACAGAAACTTATAACAAACTTAAGCTAATTGAAACTTCGTACTTGGAATATCATAAATATAATCTTGTGATTGCATCATCAGAACAAGGGACACAGTAGTGAGAATGTCCAGAAGACCAAGGAAGGACACCCAAACATAACATAACAAAATATTTCGCTACTCAGAAAAGCCCTCACCGAACCGAGCTGTGCCGGCATCAGCAGCAGCAGCAGTTTGGCACCACGAAGCGCGGTCATGCACCGCTCGAATCCGGCGCAATCGACAAACTGGACGAAAGCTTCGAACCGGCCCAGAGGACCCGGAGCAGCGGCAGCAGTAGCAGCAGCAGAAGCAACAGAAGCCGAACCAGATTCCGAATTCAACAATGGAATATCAATTCGTCGAACAGCGCCAAACGATTCGAAAGCCGATCGAACAGCCGATTCAGTTGGCAGATCGACTGAAGCACCACTCGGCTCAGGAATTTGTTGCGATTGACCTGCTGAGAGGCCTGGGACATCGTCTGAGAACCATGAGCAGGGCAATTGGCCAATACGAACTGTGTCCGGTCGTTCGCCTGGCTCCATGGCGTCCAGACCCTGTTGACGTATTTGGAAAGCAAAGTAAACATTGACCATACTTATAGTTTATCCTTTGCGAGTTGGGTATGGGGGCTTCAGAAACCCGATACCCGAAAAATCACAACATCAAAAGCCACTTACCATCATAAACCAGAAATATCATAACATAGAAAATCATATTTTGCTAGAATTTTCGGCGCTATGTTATTTCAAGTTTACGATAACGACCTCTTGCGACAGACGCAGGCACAGTTCACATAATGGTCCTGATCGAATTTTTCATCGTCAAGAATGTACACTTTCTGTGCAAGAATCGCATCAAGCAATATCCACGCCAATGTTTCGCAAGCCTTGAATGGCAGAGAATCGAATCTGGGACATCTTTGGCGAATTTGACTCGCAATTTATTGTCTCAATGCTACCAAAGCGTTCATAAAAGGGTTTATATTCGGAATAAGGCATCAGAACAGCTCAACTCGGGCGAAGAAAAATGACGAAATTCAAGGCTTTTATTTTCAAGTTCCTTATTATCTGTAGTTTGTACTCGTATTTTATGAAACATTAATATAGTTTCGTGATTGCTTGGGATTTTTAGGTTGAGGCTTACAAATGTCAAGCGTAAGGACTTTTACACAATGTGACATCCAGCAGGTTTTCACTTTTTGGAATCCTAAATTCAGACCCAGGATACAACAAAAAGACAATGTGATTCTGATTTATAAAAAGATCCAGCCGGCATAAACTTTGAATCAGACCGAGATAAAGGAGCTCAATTGAACGCTTGACGACCGCCTGGTACGAGATATGGCGATAAGAATTAGCCGAGCTTAAGAGAAAACACATGGAGAGAGAGCTCTACGAAAAAAACACCTAAAGTCGACTGACCGATAAAACAGTGGCGCTACAGCTAGTGCTGCTTCTAGACCTGCTGATAATGGCTGAAAGAAAGCCCCAAAAAATGCGTTTTAACTTTTAATCTCTAGGCATAAGGGATCCAAGGGGTCCAGTAACTTTAGCGCTTCATGTTAGGGTTAAGTTTGACACCCATGTTTTTTGGCTCATCCTCACATGACAATAAGGTTGTGGTCAAGTGGTTAGAAGAGCGTCGACTGAAGAAGTCTGAAGAAGAAGAAGTCTCACGATTGAAAGGTCCGAGGTTCGATTCCCGATCCCACTGGAACAATTTGCGTCCTTGAGCAAGACACTTAACTCTGCATTGCTTCAGTTCACCCAGCTGTAAAATGGGTGCCAGCATTAGCTGGGGGATGTGTGTGGCGACCCTTCAGTCCTTGTACTGAACAGCCGTACGCAGCCTTCAGATGCACCGCGCAATGGCTGCGGCTGAGCGGTCGGTTGCACATCTGCCCATTAGGGCAGGCGTAATCAATTGTTATTATTGATTGTAAAACATTGCAGTGACTCAAAAAGACAAAACTTTTCAAGGGCCTTGACCTCACAGATTAACGCTGCTTCTCGTCCATATCATAGAAACCCTTTGGAGTACTTTTTGATTACATTTTCCTATATGAATGGCTATTGCTCACTAAAAATAAATAAATTAAAGCCATAATTACATGCCCGAATACTCACCTCGGCGTCCCTAAAGAACGCTTCCCAATCGTATTTGGTAGGACACGGCGGCTTTAATTGCACAGCCCGCACTCTCAAGAAGTCAGAAAATCCGGCCAGTTTAATTCGGCCCCCGTCCAGCTGTTTGACAGCTCCGGCCAGAGCTCGGCGATTGGGCAATTCGCAATCGAGTCGAATCACGGACAAACTGGATGTCTGGACGCGCAGGTGGCTGAGCTGATGAGGCTTAGCCATCGATCGCAGCTGCTCCATCACCTCCCAGTTGGAGATAGAGCGGCATTTGTCGGTGAGCTGGGGCAGGTCCACTGCGATGCCTAAACAGGCGGCTGGCTTCAGGCAGAGCCGCAGCTCCGGGCACAGAGGCACAGCCTCAGTAGCGTCATCGCAACGGGTCACTACGCCAGCGCGGGGCGGTTGAACTGTGCAGGGGATTTGAAGGAGGGATCATTGTCAGTGATGGGAAGTCGGTGTTAGTCACCCATAGGTAAAGTAACTGATTGAGTTACCTCATTATCTAGAAAAGAGAATTCGTAATTGAATTTAGTAGTAGAAGAGAAGACGCATGATTAAGTTTACCTGGAAGAGGCACCTGATTGAGTTTACCCGGAAGAGGCACCTGATTGAGTTTACCCGGAAGAGGCACCTGATTGAGTTTACCCGGAAGAGGCACCTGATTGAGTTTACCCGGAAGAGGCACCTGATTGAGTTTACCCGGAAGAGGCACCTGATTGAGTTTACCCGGAAGAGGCACCTGATTGAGTTTACCCGGAAGAGGCACCTGATTGAGTTTACCCGGAAGAGGCACCTGATTGAGTTTACCCAAAAGAGACATCTCATTGAGCTTTCCTGGAATAGAGCCACTTGATTGAGTTTACCTGGAAGAGACACCTTATTGAGTTAACCTAGAAGAGACATCTGATTGAGTTTACCTGGAAAAGAGACTCCTGTTTGAGTTTACCTGGAAAAGAGACACCTGTTTGAGTTTACCTGGAAAAGAGACACCTGTTTGAATTTACCTGGAAAAGAGACACCTGTTTGAGTTTACCAGGAAAAGAGACACCTGTTTGAGTTTACCTGGAAAAGAGACACCTGTTTGAGTTTACCAGGAAAAGAGACACCTGTTTGAGTTTACCAGGAAAAGAGACACCTGTTTGAGTTTACCTGGAAAAGAGACACCTGTTTGAGTTTACCTGGAAAAGAGATACCTGTTTGAGTTTACCTGGAAAAGAGATACCTGTTTGAGTTTACCTGGAAAAGAGATACCTGTTTGAGTTTACCTGGAGAAGAGACAACTGTTTGAGTTTACCTGGAAAAGAGATACCTGTTTGAGTTTACCTGGAGAAGAGACAACTGTTTGAGTTTACCTAGAAAAGAGACACCTGTTTGAGTTTACCTAGAAAAAAGACACCTGTTTGAGTTTACCTGAAAAAAGAGATACCTGTTTGAGTTTACCTGGAGAAGAGACAACTGTTTGAGTTTACCTAGAAAAGAGACACCTGTTTGAGTTTACCTGGAAAAGAGACACCTGTTTGAGTTTACCTGGAAAAGAGATACCTGTTTGAGTTTACCTGGAGAAGAGACAACTGTTTGAGTTTACCTAGAAAAGAGACACCTGTTTGAGTTTACCTGGAAAAGAGACTCCTATTTGAGTTTACCTAGAAGACACCTGATTGGGTTCACTACTAGGCACTTAATGAGTTACTAGAAAAGGGAAACATAATTGAGAAAAATTAATTGAATTTGCTTTCAGCAATTTTTTTCATCAAATACGAGTATACACAGTAATAATAAAATAACTATCAGATATGGCTTTATTATATATTATATAATAATAAGATTATCTTTTGTATAATAGTCTACAAAAGTAAATTTAAGTTGAAAAATTAAGTTTTTGATATTTTATTTTAGTTAACTTAATAATAATCAACCTATGCCTAGACCCAGAAACCAACAATACTTAATATATTTAATGTGATGTTGATTTAAGGAAAGGTTACTAAACAAGACATTCAAAGAAAAGGACAGAGATTTACCTAAACAAAAAATGGGGAATTATATAACATATAGAGATTAGTGATTTGATCCTCAAATCTTTGTAATACCAAAAATTAGAAAGAAAAGATTTATTCTACTATTAATGTTCTTCTTAGGCTAGACTTAAAAAATTTTTTTTTAAAATATTAGATACTACTAATAAGAACTAAAATGCTGTTTATAATTCTAATAGTACTACTTTCAATAAACATAAAAATCCCTACACAACCTTGGTGGCCATACATGGGCAACAGTCGGCCGAGTTGGCCAATCTAGCCGACCGATTTGGCGACTAACCAAGGAAGTCGCAAAAATTCCCACCCTAAAAACACCCAAGTAGTAGTACTAAGTAGCTGACGAGGCATTTTGGCTTAATAAGAGAGTCATAGTTACTCCTGCCGTTTACCCAAACTTGCGTTAATATTGCTTTACGGTTTTTTTACATGCAAGTTGCATTTTTGGCCAAAAACTACGTCGCATTTTTGTTAAAACTAAGTCGCACGGCCGACCGAATTTTGGAGGTTGCGCATGTATGTTGGTGGCATAATAACACTAATAAAACATTTGTATTAGCAGTTAGAAATAGAGACCAATTACTTTATAGATAGCCATGACAGGTTTTTAGGTGCCAAATGTATACAGACTATTGAGTGTTTACTTGCTATTTTTAAAGTTCATAAATAACAATTTATTATTGTTTCCTTATTGTATCCTATATAGTGTATTCCTGTTTATTATATTGTTTATAGCAGAGGTATAGATATATAGAAACTTATATGCTATTGTCAAAGCTACCCCATATTTCTAAAGCTAACTAGCCCATCATTAATGTTTTTTCTGCTTCAAATTTGTGATATTATCTTTATGTTTTACAATAAGCAAAGCTTATTTAACTTTCCCAAAATTAAGAATCACACAAATTAAGAATCATAGACAAGCTATATATGCACTTACAATCAAAAGCCTTTATATACATTTGGCACTACAAAGGCCATCACTGAAATGGGTGGCCTTGAAATGATTATCACTAAAGAAACTATAACTCCTAGAAATTTAAAAGACAAGGGTTTTTGATTGTAGCATAAAGGCATTTTGGTACTAGGCATTTTGGACAATATCTAGTGCAAATCAATCTTGCAATGTTTATGATGATATAATGCAAGGAGGGAATGTAGGATTACATGAAAAAGGGAGTGTGGGATACTTATAAGAGAGATATGAGAAACAGATTAAAAAGAAAAATGTAGGATACACAGCAAGAGATGCAAATCATATATAGAGGAAGGGAATAAGGTACATATGGGGAAAATAGAAATACAAGAAAAGGGGTTCTAATGCAGATCTAACCTATGCAATAGTCAATAGAGATAGATTTAGGCATATAAGTACAGTAGTCTTTGGTACAATTATTCTAAAAAAGCTAAAAGCCTTATTGCAACATTAGTAGCAATGACCAAGGTTTAAATTTAAGTTAGCTCTATAAACAATACAATGGAGATTGGTAAATGTATTAGAATTTATTATAAAAGCTTTTTTCATTCAAAATAAAAATAGCCCTAAAAGCATTGATCAAATATTATGTTTGATAAGCCAAGGATTATTGCACCTGGATAAACAAAGATTATTACACTAGCCATGACATGGATTATTTCATTAGGCCTACTCCATTAATGCAATTATTGCATTAGTGGAAGAAATATTTGCACTAGCAACTTGTTGTCTAGTGGATACTTGCTGTCTAGTGTTGCATCCCGGTGGAGTCTTCAACAGGTGGTGTTGCGTCGCAGTCGCGGAGTCCATGGTTTTGATTAGTAGTGTTGCAACACTATTGCAGTTGTCAATTGCCACAATTAATAAACATATAGTCAGAAACCATATTTGGGTAAGATATCAAACCATATTCCGGGTTTTTGTTAACATAAATATTGTTATGTCAAGAGATGAGCTTCTTGTAATTTTTTGTTTTATCTTGTTATTTTTCATTTCAATTTACTTTTATGTCATTTACAATATAACATGTGAATAGACAATATTTGCTGTTGCGGACTTGAAGTTAAAGTTTCTTGTTCTCCAGTTTTGATTATGACATTTGTTTTGCTAATGACAAACATTAAGAATTGAGTGAATTGAACTCAGATGAAATGACTGCTAGGCCAGCTGCTAGCCTGCTATGAATTATTAAAAACAAGTAACAAGTAATACTTGTTAGTTACAATGTATGCGCTGTTTTTTAACTGCTATACCTTTGTTGTTTTACTTTTTATTGTTTTTAAATTTCATTTCTTTTTCCACGAAATTGAATGGAATACTTTTGTCCCTCACTCCATGGTCTTAGGAGTGAATGGCAGAATGGTAATTGTCATTTTAAGTGAATGCTCTCCCCTTTCACCCCCCCCCTGGTCATTTGGTCAACAAACATTGGTGTTGCGTCACCAAGTCGCATCATACCCCCAGTCAACAAAATTTTGAGGGCACAATTTTGGCACCCATTTTGTGTGTCCATGGGTTTTTGAAACTTATTCCAATAGGGTTTGTAAGATACTTGCTATTTGCAATTGTTTACTATTTGTTTACTATAATTGTATAAATATGTTACAATACAATAGTGTTCCGCTATAGCCGTAAATATGGTAAAATAGGTGCCTATGGCAGCTATGGATACACCTACGGTAGCTAGCTGCTCTTATGGCTACGACTACTGAAATATGGTAGTTGCTGTCACATTCCGTAGATTCCCGTAGCCGTAGTTATTATTGTTAAAAATTGAAAAAATATTAGAAACAGGTAGAGTAAAACAAATATACTTTTAGTAAACTGTATTATCAACCTAGAAACTTATAAAATATACCTAAAAAAGTACAATAAAACACTAGCAAACTCTAATTTTTATTAATGTGAAAAAGTTTAGTGTTAGTACTTTCAATAATGACTAAGTATTGTTGCTTTGAAAAAAGACAAAATATAATCTTACAAAGACAATTAGGCCTGTGTTTCTTTTATTTTCTAATTTAATTTGCAGTTGTTTAAGCACTAGGTTATTTTCTTGATTCAAAATATTTTGTTTTTTTAGACTTTTTGTTAAAACTACGGCTACGGCTATGGGAACTACAAGAATATTGTAATTTCGGGGTCCCTACAGCTACGGAATATGGAGAATTAGAGTAAGCCCTAGTTTTGCTTACGGCTACGGCTACAGTACATGGACCCTCCTTATGGTGGAACACTACAATACAAAAGTAAAAAAATCATAAAAAATAGCCAATTCTTATTCTAATTTAGTGATGGACCGAATGTCAATTTTGCAAGTTTCCTAAACTGAATCTAAATATACAAAAAAATTCTGAATCCAAATTTAAATATCCAAATATGTTTTCTATTGTAGATAAAAGCAAAAGGTAAATAGCAGGAGTAACTATGACACTTTTCTATGACGAAAATGCCTTATCATCTAATTATTAATCCTATTAGTGCTATACATATATTACTGACAAGATTCAATCTAATCTCAAGCTCTATCTAGTATCTGAATTGAATTAAACTTACAATTGAACTCAATTCCTTTAATTTAATCTAACTAATTCCAATTACTAATACTAACTGATATTACATTTGTGCAATTTGATAACTTTACCGTGTATAATGCATGTTAAAGACCATTGCATTTGCATTTTGAAAAAAAGTGATGATTCAACTTAAACAATAATTTCTGCAATTAAATGTTTCTACAACTTTAGGTTAAATGCCTCAAAGGTCCTAAAGTTAAATAACTTTACTTATTAACACTTTTTAATAATATACATTGCTGCAAAAAAGACAATTGAAAAAACAAACAATATTACATTAAGTTTGTGTTCTTATTTTGTAGTAGTGCTTCAATACTGTATGAATTTTTAACAATAAAGGTATGATTTCTTAGAAACCAAACTTGTGCAAAATATTAGATAAATATTTTGTTTAAATGCATTGAATGTATTTGTTTTACCATAGTGAATATTTTGTTTTATGGCATGAAATAAGTTGGAATTATTTTTTGTTTTAATTATATGGGGAGGAACCACTATATATAGGAGCTGTTTGAGTCGAAATATAACCAACTGTCTGTGACTTATAAGCAAAACATTGCAAACAAAATAGCAGTTCAACCTATATATTTCAAAGTCTTTTGAGTTTAATAGCAACTTATTCATTTACAAAAGCTGAGAGCAGTACCAAAAAACTTGCTAAGAGAGGGAATTGGGACTAATTCTTGGAGATATACTAAGAGAGATGCTGTGACCCTCTAGTCTTGATAAATGCCCAATTAGGACAATTTACTAATACATATACTAATACTAGACTGCTCAGGCCATAAGCTACCAGAACCTTATCAGAAAGGCCATAAGCTACCAGAACACTACCAGAAACACTACTAAGAATGCTACCCAGAAATATTCAAATGAAATTCTAAGAAGATTTAGAAGGCAAGATTTAGTGTCAGCAGTAAAAATATAATAGAGGAAATTATAAACCTGTAACAACTTTGGTGGCAGCTTGTAGGATATTTAATAAACACTAGCATCAATAGTTAGGAGTTTAGAAAGATAGAGCCAAAAGGCCTGTCATAGCTAGTGGCATTTAGTGGGATTAAAATTGACAAAATAGGAGGCAAAAAGCCTGTCACAATTTTTCTAATTGACCTTTTTAAAAGTTGTATTTTTTTTACAATAGCATAATTTTGTTTAGGTTTTTTATATTTGGAAGCACATTTGGAATTTTAGAAAATAAAATTTCCGAAACAAAAACATTTGGACTTCTAAAAAAGTGACACTCTTTTTTAGATTCGGAATCTGAATCCAAATATTTAGATCCATCACTATTCTAATTTAATTTTAATCTAAGACCAAATTGTATTAAAAAGATGTTTTAAAAGCTTTTTAACAAGATCTGTATCTTATTAAAATCTTAATTAAAATAACTTAATTCTAAAAATAATTAGATTAAATAATTAATAATTTAATAAATAAACATGATTTTTAAGCTTAATATATACAAAAGGTTTATTTTATAATGCAGATTTAATACTTGATACTCACATTCCTTCATAGTTATTCTGGTAGCTTCTGTGTCTTTTCTTTGGTTAGCCATAACTAGTAGTATAATAGCCTTATCTTATAAATATAATTATTTTTTTTAATTTCTTGCCTCAAAGTAAGCCTTTAACTTGATCACACAGTGATACTCAAAAACATAATAAATATATTTGCCTTACCATAGTCTATAAAAAATATTGCACTTAGTAGCTACCTTTTAGGCCTACACAAGCAATTCAATTTTAAATTATCTACTAAGCCATACACTATCTATACAATTAAAATTATAATTAATATTACAATTAATTAAAATTTAAAAAATGCAGCGATCTTTCGACGTTCAGATTAGTCCAGTGATGTTAGTTTACTGTTTCGTAAGTGACCTAGGCACTCCAGCCCTAGCTATAAGGATGGTCAGGTTAATATAGGCCTATTGAAGATCTATTAAAAAACTTGACCTTAGGTTTTGTCAAAAAGCTAAATATTAAATAGTTCTAAAGTCTGCTTTCTTTCAGCAAATTAACTACGCTTAGATTAAATAATATAGGGCTAGACGCATATATTTTTAATAGTTCTTTGTACCCTCGAGAATGGCAATTAGATCGTTTTCACGAGCGGTGCGTTTGAATTGGAACCAAAACCCTGATTTTTCGGTTTGCAGCGTTATTTATATTTTTGATAAAAATAAAACCCGTCGGATTCTGCACTTGCATATGAAAGGGGAGAGGGATTTTACCTTGAACGTATAATGAAGCAAAGTAAATTTCTTTATCTAACTAACTAATATTAACAGTTAGTCGCAGAAGTCGTCGAGCAACGCTGAAATAGCCTAGCTACTCTAATAAGTCCCTCTCTTGAACTCCAAATTTCATTAAAGGTAGACTTTCTCTGTCATGATGTTTTATTATAATTATAACTATATACATGTATTTGGACTGGAATAGTTGTTTCAAGTTATACATTTTTTAATTAATTCATATTCGTTGTGCTTTCATTTTTTCAGCAATAAACCTCAAATGCAAATTCCTCCCTTTCTTTTATTTGTTTATATCTTCATTTTAGTAGGGGTTTTCCGGTCTACAGTTGCAGTTTTCCTGTTGACAATATTCAATTCTGATATCCACGAGGCCTCAATTGATTTTTACAGGTAATAAAATTCCGTAATATAATACTTTCTGTGCCATTAGTTTTGAATGAATGACCTAAAATAATATTTTTTAGCTTAATTGGTCTCTGTCTACCTGTCGTGTACTGTATAGTAGAAGCGTAAAAATTTCTGGAAACGTAGCGACACGACACTGTGAACATTATTTATTTTTACTGGTTAATTCAAGCAATATGTAATATATATGTTGTTAATTCTCACTGCTAAAAATCCGCAGTGAGAAATGCCCCTTCTGCCTCCTCCGGTGTCGAGAATGCGGAGCAATCTGTGAATGCCCCGCCTTTACTCAGGACAGGCTAACCTACCTCGGCCCAAATCCGGACCTCTTCGACGTTTTCAGGCCCGAGAATCTCTGCCATCGCCGCACTGCTGCACCATCCGACGGGCAAGGGCGTCCCATTTGACTGGACTTCGGAATGCCAGACGGCTCGACGAGCTCAAAAAGGTGCCTAATTAGTCCTCCGATCCTGGTGAACCCGGATTTCACCAAGGAGTTCTCAGTCATCACGGATGCCAGTGGCAGCGGAGTCGGTGCAATTCTGATTAATCAAGGCGAGGCGGTGATCGAGTTCTCAAGCCGCGCGTTCAATTCAGCTGAGAAGAAATACTCTGCAACAGAAAAGGAGTGCCTGTCCATTCTGCACGTATTCAAAGTTTTTCGCCACTATCTTCTCGGCAAGCATTTCACGGTGCACACGGATCACTACATCGATTCACAGAGAGTTGACAGCTACGGCAGGCTAGAACGATGGCGTCTGCTGCTTTAAGAGTTCGACTTCACCGTCAAGTACCGAAGAGGCGTTGAGAACACAGATGCTGACCCGCTGTCCAGACTGCACGGCCAAGAAGTTGCAGCTACGCAGCCGACTCCGGAAATCGACACTGAAGAGCTCAAAACTGCGCAGCGACAGGACCTGGAGCTCAGCGAGGTGATTCAGCTGGTGATGGACAAGGACGCAGAAATTGCACCCAGATGGCGGGCAGGACCACTGCAGCAACTTGGCAGAATCTGGAAGAAGCTGAAGCTGGATGATGACGGTGTTCTACTGCGCAAGTTCAATAACCCGGACGGCCTGCGGGAAGTTCCAGTGGTGCCAGCAAGGCTTCGACAACAGTTTTTGACCATACGCTCACGAAGGTCTGGGAGGTCATTTCGGAGCCGAGAAATGCTACCGCACACTGAAACTGACCGCGTACTGGCCCGGCATGGCTGAAGACATCGTGCAACACTGCCAGAGTTGTTCTGTCTGTCAGGAGAAGAAAGCGGGCTCGCGGACCAGCGCGCCACTCGGAGAACTGCCAATCGGCTCGCCGTGGGATTCTGTGGCTATCGACATCGTCAAGGTGGCGCCATCATCGCGCGGCAACAAATACCTGCTGGTGGCTCAGGATCAGTTTTCCAAGTACCTGACGGCCGTGGCGATTCCTGACCAGACTGCTGAGACTACTGCTCGCGCCTTCCTCTCCATCGGCTCCCAGACTGGACTTCCCCGAGTCATCCACTCCGCTCAAGGACCGAATTTCGAGTCTCAGCTTTTTCAAGACACTCTGCGAGGCCTGGGAGTCACGAAGACAAGAACAACGGCTTACAATCCCAAAGGCAATGGATTAGCAGAGTCGGGCAACAATTCAGTGCAGTCAGTCGTATCTCTCTGCCTTGGTCTACATAAGTACCCGACGCTTAGTAAAAATACGTGAAAAGACGAAAGAATTACAAAGCATAAATTCTTTTGCGCACCGCATCGCGAGATCTGAGAGTAATGGAGGTAAAAGGTGAAAGAGAGTAGCTAGAAAGAATTTAGAGAGCTCGAACCATCAGGCCGCATTGCGTTTGTGAAGTTTCAAAGGACCTAAGGGCCAGAGAGCCTGGGAGGCTTCGCGAGCAGAAGTTTGCTGTCCCCTGGTGAACAATTACACCATGTACAAGATAAAATTCCGCGTGCTTTTTATATTTTATTCATAAACCAAAATACAAATTATTATTGATCTCTAAATAATACTTATACTACGAGTACTTACTACTAGGGGGGCAGCGCCAACCCAACAGTAGAATCAGGGGGATGGGTGCAAAGACTGCGGCCATCCTGACCACTAGCCAGCGACAAAACCCGAGTGTGCACGCGCAAAAAGATACTCCAGCCAGGCATCCAGAGTCCCCATGTCTCGGAAGAGGGCTTCCATGTTGGAGCGAGTCTTGGCAGCTAATTTACCAGGGGCGAGTCTCGTATCAAAGAACTTGCAAAGGGCTGCAAGCCACAAGGCTTTTTCACTACCCAGCTCTATTGAGCCCAAGTCAAGGGGTTGGAGAGCTGGGAGCAGCACAGAGCGGAGACACCGCGGACTCAGCCGGTATTCCCCGATTCGGGACGAACTCTTCCCCAGGACACCAATTCACTGTCAGTGATGAGAGCCAGAGACACAATAATCAGGGAGACAACCAGAAGAGCCAGGAGATGGCCAAGGGAGTAGATGGAATTCTCAGAGGTGAGATCGTAACTCCAAATTTCTGGAATGGCTCATGACCAAAAGCTAAAAGCAAGGGATAAAAACATGGAGGAGTATCACACAACCTCTGGGGCTCCGCCTCCCATGGCTGGCATCAACTGGGCTCTACCGAACACTTTTGTGAATGGTCGTCTTTCCTTTGCGGTGCGACCAGGGGGCTCAAGCCTCGATCTAGTAGCCACTCCACAGTTCAGAGTCACAATCACTCCAGGTACACCCCCCCCCCCTAAACCAAGGCAGGGCCGAAAAAAACAGATGAGGGCACTTAGAGATTAAGCTACCCGAAGGGCAGGTCAATTGGATTGCGCACAGCCCGAGAAATGCCGGTGTCACGTCTTTAAAAAAATTCTGCCTTGTTTTATTCGCTAGATGAAAGAAGACGACAAACGTATTTGGCCAAATACTTTTCAGTTATTCAAACTCATTCGGTCATCTTGAATTCTCTCACAGAGCAGAAACTATCTTAATACCTTATTTTATTTGTCTTGAAATATTCCGACAACATTGCGAGTAGACAATAAATTATTACTGCAAAGTACATTGCAACTAAAAGACAACAACAATCCAGAACTGAATGAAGTACTCGTACACAAAATCAGTCAAATGCACTTTATAATACTATAAGGCTTGATGTGAAAAATAAATTAACCGTAGATAGCTAATTTCTAATTCTCTAATTTTCTAATTAAATTATTTTAATTAGAAGCCTGAAACTACTGTCAAATAATAGAAATTTAAATTCTTTAAATCACCTATTTGTGGTGGTATTTCTTCAGGTGGCGGCCATTGATCGCTGTAGATCGCCCCTCGAGTCTGTACAGGTTGCTGCTTAGAACACGTTCGACCATGTAAACCTTGGCGCACCATGGTGTCTTCAGTTTGCCGCCTTTCCGATCGTCGCGGACAAAGTTCCGCAGCAGCACCTTGTCTCCGACTTTGAAGCTGAGGCTGCTAGCAGACGCCAGACGCTGCTGATGGTACTGCTGCATAGCTTGCTGCGCCCGACGGATGCGTCGACGCATCAACTCAATGGTCCGTCCACGTTCTTCTGACTTTCTCTCTACATGACGAATCGTGACGTCACCGACCATGGCAGCGTCTGCTGGTCCGATGCTGTCATTGGGAAGTCGTAGTTCATTGCCGAACACAGCCTCCCAAGCAAGGCAGTACGTCGCCTCGACGTCGCTATGAAGTCGCCATTGGTCGCCATCGTCGCGGGCAAATATTGGTTGCACTGTTTTAGTCGGGGCGACGTCATCTTGCGACGTAGGCTTTTTTTTCAAAAATTATTTCATATGCTATAGAGGATCTTATATCCTTACTTAAATCGGAATAACTTTTTTATGAATTTTTAAACTAGTTGAGCTGAACTATCCTTTATTTCTACACGAAGGTTATTTGTTCGTTTGTTATACGATGGATAGTAAAATTTTCTTGATCGAAGTAGCAAAATACGAACTGTTTCTTTTGACAATAAGTAAATTTACTGATTAATAGTGACAGAAGTAGTAGCTAAATAATTAATTCTGGATTCGATCTCTGTACCTTGTGTGGTATAATATTGTATGATCTTATATTTATAAGATGATAGAGGTCTTTGGTCAACTGTCTTTAACGATTATTCAAATTTACCATTTTCTTTGTGCTGTCTACATCTTAACAAGCTAACCTAATTATGCCTACCTACCTTGTGTTGTGTTGTGTTGTGTTGTGTTTTTGGCCAAACCAAAAGGCTTGTCAAATCAAGTTCATAAAGTGGAGCCTGTTCCTTAGTAACCTATGATGCTATGTACACAAATGATATCATTCTGCTTACAATGACATTAGAAAGCTGGGTTTGGAAAAAAGCAATAAAAATTGGACTTTAAATAGGGGAAAACAAGCAAGGGGATAATAGAGACTTTATTTTATAAGCTTAAGTTGGCCTTTTATATTGTTAGGCCTTTATTTAATAATGTAGACTATTGACTAGACCTAGGCTATCTAATAAGATATGATTTAAAAAAATTATTTATATTTATAATGACTGATACATATTAATGTTAATAGTTAGGCCCTAACTTTATTTAATCTAATCTTTGGCCAAAATTCATATTTTGAAAATTAGTCTAATGTACTATTAATTAGGAATTTAAGAGGTTAGTCTATAGATTTTTTATGCATTTTTTAGGCCTATACTTTTATAATGACTATATATTGGGATTGCCATTAGCATACCATTGATTAGGCCCTATTTTGTCTATTTATTTTAAATTGCTTTATAATTTATGCTTTGAAAACTTAACCAATTTCTATGTCTAACTTGGCTTTTAGGTAAGCCTATTATTTTTTGCCTTTTATCCTTTAATTTATTGATAGAAATTAAAAAAATTCTAATAAAATCTAATAAAATTATTTAAATATCTAATAAATTAATAATTAAATTAATGTAACTAACTAAAAAGGCCTAGGCCCTATAAATCTTTACATTAAATAATAGCTACCTATAGATTATTTAAAATTGATTTTTATAAGCTTTTATTCTATGTATTTCCTTGAAAAAATATTCATTTTTTGTTTCTTATATACAGATAATATATTTTTATCAAATTTTGCATTTCAGATGGCATACTTTGCCCAAGAAGTTACATAATGTCATGCTCCCATCATGTGCATCAGATAAGGCAATTGCAGCTAATTACAGCAGAATACCAAAGAGATTATGTCAACACAAAGCCTGAGGAACATTCATGAGCATTTAGGGGGCGACCCAGTCCCGGGCCCGGGCCCGAAAAGTCGGGAATCCCGACCAAAATCGTGGCCCGACCCGGGCCCGGGCCCGAACCTAAAAAAGTCGGGAAATCGGGACAAGTCTTTTTTCCCTAAAGGCACTAACCGAGTGCGAATAAGAAAAAAATATTTTTCAACACATTCATATTTAGATGATATGATGTGAAGTAGCAATATCATTGATTCGTAGTAGGCTCTTAGCGTGAGCGTCTGTGACCGTGAGCGTCAGCCACAGCCAGTTTCCACTTTCCAGGAAGATCGGATTTTTTTCCAGGAAGATAAAATTAAAACATAGTTTTGCAATACTTTTTTGCAATATTGATTCCACTTTACACGCTGCAGGCTGCAGCCTGAAAGCAAAAATATGATTCTTTAAAAAGTTTATTTGTCATTTTTAAGCTTTTGTAAATAACATTTCCTATTTACATTCCAAGAAGGCTACGAGTACCATTTTTCCAAGAAGTTTGCTATCTATTAGAGTTTGTAATCGTGTTCATATTTGTATCGTAGGTAGTCGTAGTCGTAGACTTGTAGTATTGTATTCGTAATCATATTCGTTTAAGAAGGTAGGTGAGCAGGTAGGCAGGTATCAGCTAATTACTTGTATTTCCATTGTCTGTTTGCCTGTTCTGTTGAGACAGTTGAGTGTTGTGTTGTGTTGTCACTTCACTTGTGTTCTGTTCTGTTGTCTTGTCTTGTTGTCTTACTGAATACTGACTGTGTACATGGCTCTTTACATTGAATCTATGTAAAGGAACTAAAAATTCAAATAAAAGAATCAATCAATTGATTTGGTTCTTACTTCCTTACTGCTTCCAATGCCAAGTGCCTTACACTTAATGCTTCAGCTTTTCTTCTTTTGCTTACTGCCACTGCCAGTGCCAGCCGCACTGCCGCAGTGACTGCTTGCCTACCTCACTGCTTGTTAGTATCACTGTCACTGGCACACACACAGTACTTGTGCCACACACTCACACAGTGACATTGAATTTGAACTATTGAGTATATTGATATTTGAGTATTAAGTCTTTTAATGTAATTCTTATCTTATTCTGAAGTCTTAACTAATGTATTAAATAATAATAATATTTATTGTATATTTATTATATTTAAATTTAAATATTTATTATATTTAATATAATATATTATATTTATTATATTTATATATTATTATATATTTAATATATTTATATATTATAATATATTTAATGTTTATCATATATTTATTATATATTTAATAGTAATCCGCATATGCTAAAAGTATTAAGATTTATTATGATTTTTTTCCAATTATTGAGCTGTCCTAAAGATCTTGTCCCGAATTCCCGAGGCCCGACCCGGGCCCGAGTCCTCATTCCCGGGCCCGACCCGGGCCCGACTTTGGCCGTCCCGGTCGCCCCCTATGAGCATTAAGCAGGTCCATCAGGACATCAGCAAGACAATAACTGGACAAGTGCAAGAACTTCTATTTCTGTATTTCCTGATGCATCTGAGTCATGATGTGGAGGACCATGGCGAAGTTGGCTGCTTTCAGTGTCCCACCATTTCCTTTTAAGAATATTGAGTATGCTTAATGCTTAAAGTCAGATATTTCAAGTTAGAAAAATGAAACTTAATATATTTTTGCATTCGTTTTCTTTAAAGATGTCAGCAAAATTCAGAAACTGTTAAAAGATGCTTGCTTTGTCGCTTTGTGGCATCAATTTCTCAACAGCAGGATTTTGTTGGCAGTTTACCATCTAAGCCCCAAAGGTTAGTTATTCTGTCACGGTGCATATTTTTGTTAACTAATATTTCTTTCCTGTTGTAAAATAATAATGTTCAGCATTGTAGTCCAATTGTCACTAATGTACTGATAAATTTCATTGCAGCATAATTGCTTTGTCCACAAGCTGTGCATGCAGTGCAGTTCTGTCGCCGGCTCCAGGACCTAGTTCTCTGCAGTCTGAATCGAGGGGGACTTGATGAGAAGGAAATGGTTCGATTTAAGTAATAATTATGCTGCCAACATGTTGTAAGGTTTAACTGTAAAATCTGGAGCAATTTCGTTTGCCACTTTTTATTGTCCCTTTGACCCTTCTCAGTGAGTAAAATATCTGCACTTCAAAATGCATTTGTAAATTCAAAATCATTTGTCTTTGAGTGTAACTGTGTAAAAATTACTTTTCTGATAATAATAAATAAATTAACCAACAAAAAACCTTTTTTAATTGAATTATATTGAATAATTTATAAATTCAATCAAGATATTTAACCAGAGCAAGGTAGCTTATTAATCTTCGTTTAATTTCATCTATAATCTTAGTAAAAATTAATTGAATTATGATTTCGAGATTCGCACTATATTGAAGGTGCTAAGCAATCTGTAATAGATGGTCGCCGTTTGGTCGCCAGTACGTGAAATTCTGACGTCGCCTGGGGTCGTAATGGCGACGTCGCCGCGCGCGACAAAATGGCTGGTTTGGCGACGTTATTTTGCGACGTGTTAGCGACGTCGAGGCAACGGCATTGCTTTGACTGGGCTTGTAAGGCCAGACTTTAAAATCTTGTCAACAGACTTGCGGACGAGAATGCGCGGCTAAAATATCTTCGGCAGTGTTCATGTAGGTGATATCAGATCACGGCTTAAACTGTAATTATTGACAGGTTTTTAATCTCGTAAACCCCAGGCAGAAATCAGCCTAGGAGTGCGCTTGGCATGACTTACGTCGTGCCGTATTTAATCTGGGCCCAGATAAAATAACGCATCCAAAGTTATCAGCCGAATACTTTTCTGCCTAGTATAATGGTTGGCATAACACCGGGGCAAAAACAGTCAGAGACCGTCTTTACGACTCATTACAGCATATAAACTTTTGCACCAAATTTGCCAAATCATTTTTAAAACTATAGTCAGAGCACGTTCATGTATATTTTTTCGTGCCCTCTGTCGATCAAAATACCGAATTTAAATTTACGAGAATAAATTTATTTGATATCAAAATAATAAAAATACTGACAGAATGTCGATCATACCTATGTATACAATACATTTAGCAAATAAGTACACACTTTTATCATTGCTGTTTGGTTGGTTGCAAGTCAAACAAATTATATTAGCAAAAGTAAAATATTTTGGAATTATACCGCACGCAGCGTTGTATGTACAGTCCTGGGTTCATGTAGAGTCAGAAATTAAATGTAATTACATTCACTACTGATGAATGTACTTAGGTCGAACAACGAAGTTAACAAGAGTCTCTTTGTAAGCGTCCCAGTTGTAGTAGGACTGCAGCTTCTCGTTCAGACTCTCCAGAGTAGGGAACATTTGAATCTGCAGAGGAGGACGTTATATTTGGATATTATGGATAAGGTGAATTATGAAGGAATTTGCCTGTCAGGGGAGTGGGGAAGGGTCCTTGGGAGGCGTCGGCGCCGGACAACAACGCAGGGCACCAGTGCCAGAGGCTCCACCATCGGGGGGGGGGTCGTCATCGGCCGGGGGCACCATAATTCAAAAGGCAGGCTATCAGCTATCACCAAAAAAGGGCGCCAGCACCAGGGGCGCCAGCACCAGGGGCTTTAGCACCAGGGGCGCCAGCACCAGGGGCGCCAGCACCAGGGGCTTTAGCACCAGGGGCGCCAGCACCAGGGGCGCCAGCACCAGGGGCTTTAGCACCAGGGGCGCCAGCACCAGGGGCGCCAGCACCAGGGGCTTTAGCACCAGGGGCGCCAGCACCAGGGGCGCCAGCACCAGGGGCTTTAGCACCAGGGACTTTAGCACCAGGGACTTTAGCACCAGGGACTTTAGCACCAGGGGCTTTAGCACCAGGGGCTTTAGCACCAGGGGCTTTAGCACCAGGGACTTTAGCACCAGGGGCTTTAGCACCAGGGGCTTTAGCACCAGGGACTTTAGCACCAGGGGCTTTAGCACCAGGGACTTTAGCACCAGGGGCGCGAGCACCAGGGGCGCCAGCACCAGAGGCGCCAGCACCAGGGGCGCCAGCACCAGGGGCGCCAGCACCAGGGGCGCCAGCACCAGGGGCGCCAGCACCAGGGGCGCCAGCACCAGGGGCGCCAGCACCAGGGGCGCCAGCACCAGGGACGCCAGCACCAGCAGGGGCACCAGTGGCGGGGGCAGCAAGCAATTAAATGGGTCACATCTAGTTTTACCATGTAGTGGGCACGCCCCCTTTCCCCCATCTGGCTACAACCGGTCACCTAGATAGTGTCACCTAGATGTATTCATCCTTTAGAACTGCAAATGCAACTGACAATTTAATTTCTCGTTTGAGAATACATCTTGATGTATTATTTAGTTCCTATGCTCACCTCGCGTCGAAGCAGCTGATAGTACTTCTCAGTCATGTGCTTCAGGAAGAATTCTTTGTTAATGAGGATGCACTCGGCTCCCATGGATACGAGTGTTACTCCCGTGGTGCCGCCGAACACGCGAAATGCGATGGGTTCCAGGCCCTGCAGGAGTTTGTTTTAAATTTTGCCCAGATTTTTTAAAAAAAGTTTACCGCTTTAAACCGCTGCCCAAGTGCTCAACCGGCCGTTCTTAGCCTTACTTATAGACTGTGTACAGTCTTAGTCATAGATTGTGTACAGTCTGAGTCATAGATTGTGTACAGTCTGAGTCATAGATTGTGTACAGTCTCAGTCATAGATTGTGTACAGTCTGAGTCATAGATTGTGTACAGTTTGAGTCATAGATTGTGTACAGTCTGAGTCATAGATTGTGTACAGTCTGAGTCATAGATTGTGTACAGTCTGAGTCATAGATTGTGTACAGTCTGAGTCATAGATTGTGTACAGTCTGAGTCATAGATTGTGTACAGTCTCAGTCATAGATTGTGTACAGTCTGAGTCATAGATTGTGTACAGTCTGAGTCATAGATTGTGTACAGTCTGAGTCATAGATTGTGTACAGTCTGAGTCATAGATTGTGTACAGTCTGAGTAATAGATTGTGTACAGTCTGAGTCATAGATTGTGTACAGTCTGAGTTATAGATTGTGTACAGTCTGAGTAATAGATTGTGTACAGTTTGAGTCATAGATTGTGTACAGTCTGAGTTATAGATTGTGTACAGTCTGAGTCATAGATTGTGTACAGTCTGAATCATAGATTGTGTACAGTCTGAGTCATAGATTGTGTACAGTCTGAGTCATAGATTGTGTACATACTGAGTCATAGATTGTGTACAGTTTGAGTCATAGATTGTGTAAATTCTGAGTCATAGATTGTTTACAGTCTCAGTCATAGATTGTGTACATTCTGAGTCATAGATTGTTTACAGTCTCAGTCATAGATTGTATACATTCTGAGTCATAGATTGTGTACAGTCTCAGTCATAGATTGTGTACAGTCTCAGTCATAGATTGTGTACAGTATTGGCGCACTTGCATGTGCTTAGGAGTCAGCGCAGTCATTGCCATCCTGCAATTATGGTTATTAGTGCCAGCACCAGCGCATGCTTAAAGACAATTCACCGCGAACTCACAAAGGTATCCCGACGTTGCAGCACTTTCAGCTGAATGTACAGCTTGCCAGAAGGTCGGGCAACAACCCGCGGCAGTGACTGGCCGACACCACCCCTGTCACCGCTTTTCGGCTCGGGCAGACAGTCCCGTTGCATGAACTCCAGGTAGCGCTGATCATCCGTGTCCTGCTCAACTGGGTAGCTGTCGCACATTCTCTGCCTGCTGCGCAGTCGCGGTATTGTTGAAGCGCACGGCTGCAGGTCCTTCATCACCAGGCAGTGTCCGGATTTCACAATCAGGACGGAATCGGCCGAGTTGCTGTCCCGGCAGAGCACGATGCCTTTTCTGCGAGTTCAAATGATAAGCTTTGGGGAATAAACCATGTAGAGTTCTTATCCCCCTGATATTTGCTGCTCCTCAGTTTCTTGCTGTGCTCACGACGTCCTTTAGGGGCATCTAGTATGGGATACATTTTAGCAAACTAGCAAACATTTTAGCATCTTATGACCTTTGTGAGGGCTTTTAAGAGGTTGTGGATGCATTATCAATTTTAATATTTATATGTACTCCGGTCTTAATGTGCATCTTTTGCTGAGGTTATTTGGGGGCTTTAGCACCAGGGACTTTAGCACCAGGGGCTTTAGCACCAGGGGCTTTAGCACCAGTGGCTTTAGCACCAGGGACTTTAGCACCAGGGGCTCTAGCACCAAGGGGCTTTAGCACCAGGGGCTCTAGCACCAAGGGGCTTTAGCACCAAGGGGCTTTAGCACCAGTGGCTTTAGCACCAGGGACTTTAGCACCAGGGGCTTTAGCACCAGGGGCTCTAGCACCAAGGGGCTTTAGCACCAGGGGCTTTAGCACCAGTGGCTTTAGCACCAGGGACTTTAGCACCAGGGGCTCTAGCACCAAGGGGCTTTAGCACCAGTGGCTTTAGCACCAAGGGACTTTAGCACCAGTGGCTTTAGCACCAAGGGGCTTTAGCACCAGGGGCTCTAGCACCAAGGGGCTTTAGCACCAGGGGCTTTAGCACCAGGGGCTTTAGCACCAGGGGCTTTAGCACCAGGGGCTTTAGCACCAGGGGCTTTAGCACCAGGGGCTTTAGCACCAAGGGGCTTTAGCACCAGGGGTTTAGCATCAAGGGGCTTCAGCACCAGGGGCTTTAGCCAACCTACTTCAAACCACACGCTTACACTCACTACTCACCTAAAGTAGGCAAACATGCACACTTTCGGATTGTCGTATGGCAGCTGGTCAATCGGCCAGCCATTCAGGGTTGGTATGTCGCGAAGGAAGCTGATGTGCTCTGGCTCGTCCTCGGATTCCAGATTCATAAATATGTCGATAAAGTCTTCGCGACTCACGGCGAGCAGTTCCACCTCGTCTTTGCAATAAACGGTTGCGCTGCGTTTTCCGCCGTAGAGAAGCGCCAGCTCCTGGTTGGGTTGTGTCAGGTTTTACATTGATGCAGCTGTCTGCGATCTAAGCTGAGAAATTTTTACAATCTATCTGAGATCTATCCAAGATCTATCTAAGATGTATATGGGATCTATCTACAATCTCTCTGAGAACTCTTGAAGATATATCGATTTTTTGCTGGGGGGACAAAGTACATGTACTTTCAACATGTACATGTACATGAGTAAGTTCCTAAATTCCTAAATTCCAGTATTTTCGGTGTTGTCTGCGCTCATTTTAGCGCCGCAGGCACTCATTTTAGCGCCGCAGACACTCATTTTAGCGCCGCAGGCACTCATTTTAGCGCCGCAGACACTCATTTTAGCGCCGCAGACACTCATTTTAGCGCCGCAGGCACTCATTTTAGCGCCGCAGGCACTCATTTTAGCGCCGCAGACACTCATTTTAGCGCCGCAGACACTCATTTTAGCGCCGCAGACACTCATTTTAGCGCCGCAGGCACTCATTTTAGCACTCATTTTAGCGCCGCAGACACTCATTTTAGCGCCGCAGGCACTTTTTTGGCGCCCTGAAGATAAATCATTGATTTTCATAACGGGTCACAAGGTGGAATGGAGTGGACAAAGCATTGGCATGTCCCCCATAGCTTTTACTATGGTAAAAGCCGGTGGCAACACGCCCCTGCTAAAATCTATTTAAGTGTATGAAAATCTATCTAAGATCTATCCTAAATCTATTTACGATGCATGTAAGATGTGTCCAAAAACTAGCAAAAACGACTTACGCCGAAACTTTCGCCTTTTCTAAGAAATGCCACAGTTTTATTAAACGGTTCGCCTGTTGGCTTCTTGAGAGCGACAGATACCGCGGCTAAAATATTTGATTTATTAATATCGGTTGCTGTGGAAACACAAAACATTAAATACGAGCGTATTATCAAATAAACTTACTCGTTCCGGATATTATGAAATAAAAGTTAAGAGCGTTGTGTCCTTGACGAATGATGACCTGATTTGCGTTGAACCTGCAAGTAGGGGAAGTTCGAATTTTTTGTGCAACCGACAGCTCAGCCGCAGCTATTGCGCGGCGCATCTGAAGGCTGCGTACGGCTGTTCAGTCCAAGGACTGGGGGGGGGGTCGCCACACACACCCTCAATTGCCCCAGCTAATGCTGGCACCCATTTTACAGCTGGGTGAACTGAAGCAATGCAGAGTTAAGTGACCTGCTTGAGGACACAAATTTGTTGTGGATGTACATGTAATGTAACTCCGGTCTTGATGCGCATTTTTTGCTAAGGTTCTTCACATGGGCTTTAGCACCAGAGGCTTTAGCACCAGGGGCTTTAGCACCAGGGGCTTTAGCACCAGGGGCTTTAGCACCAGGGGCTTTAGCACCAGGGGCTTTAGCACCAGGGGCTTTAGCACCAGGGGCTTTAGCACCAGGGGCTTTAGCACCAGGGACTTCAGCACCAGGGGCGCCAGCACCAGGGGCGCCAGCACCAGGGGCTTTAGCACCAGGGACTTTAGCACCAGGGGCTTTAGCACCAGTGGCTTTAGCACCAGGGACTTTAGCACCAGGGGCTCTAGCACCAAGGGGCTTTAGCACCAGGGGCTCTAGCACCAAGGGGCTTTAGCACCAGGGGCTTTAGCACCAGGGGCTTTAGCACCAGGGGCGCCAGCACCAGGGGCTTTAGTACCAGGGGCTTTAGCACCAGGGGCTTTAGCACCAGGGGCTTTAGCACCAGGGGCTTTAGCACCAGGGGCTTTAGCACCAGGGGCTTTAGCACCAGGGGCTTTAGCACCAGGGGCTTTAGCACCAGGGGCTTTAGCACCAGGGGCTTTAGCACCAGGGGCTTTAGCACCAGGGGCTTTAGCACCAGGGGCTTTAGCACCAGGGGCTTTAGCACCAGGGGCTTTAGCACCAGGGGCTTTAGCACCAGGGGCTTTAGCACCAGGGGCTTTAGCACCAGGGGCTTTAGCACCAGGGGCTTTAGCACCAGGGGCTTTAGCACCAGGGGCTTTAGCACCAGGGGCTTTAGCACCAGGGGCTTTAGCACCAGGGGCTTTAGCACCAGGGGCTTTAGCACCAGGGGCTTTAGCACCAGGGGCTTTAGCACCAGGGGCTTTAGCACCAGGGGCTTTAGCACCAGGGGCTTTAGCACCAGGGGCGCCAGCACCAGGGGCGCCAGCACCAGGGGCGCCAGCACCAGGGGCGCCAGCACCAGGGGCGCCAGCACCAGGGACTTTAGCACCAGGGGCTTTAGCACCAGGGGCTTTAGCACCAGGGGCTTTAGCACCAGGGGCGCCAGCACCAGGGACTTTAGCACCAGGGGCTTTAGCACCAGGGGCTTTAGCACCAGGGGCTTTAGCACCAGGGGCGCCAGCACCAGGGACTTTAGCACCAGGGGCTTTAGCACCAGGGGCTTTAGCACCAGGGGCCTTAGCACCAGGGGCTTTAGCACCAGGGGCTTTAGCACCAGGGGCTTTAGCACCAGGGGCTTTAGCACCAGGGGCTTTAGCACCAGGGGCTTTAGCACCAGGGGCTTTAGCACCAGGGGCTTTAGCACCAGGGACTTCAGCACCAGGGGCGCCAGCACCAGGGGCTTTAGCACCAGGGACTTTAGCACCAGGGGCTTTAGCACCAGGGACTTTAGCACCAGGGGCGCCAGCACCAGGGGCGCCAGCACCAGGGGCGCCAGCACCAGGGGCGCCAGCACCAGGGGCGCCAGCACCAGGGACTTTAGCACCAGGGGCGCCAGCACCAGGGGCGCCAGCACCAGGGGCGCCAGCACCAGGGGCGCCAGCACCAGGGGCGCCAGCACCAGGGGCGCCAGCACCAGGGGCGCCAGCACCAGGGGCGCCAGCACCAGGGGCGCCAGCACCAGGGGCGCCAGCACCAGGGGCGCCAGCACCAGGGGCGCCAGCACCAGGGGCGCCAGCACCAGGGGCGCCAGCACCAGGGGCGCCAGCACCAGGGGCGCCAGCACCAGGGGCGCCAGCACCAGGGGCGCCAGCACCAGGGGCGCCAGCACCAGGGGCGCCAGCACCAGGGGCGCCAGCACCAGGGGCGCCAGCACCAGGGGCGCCAGCACCAGGGGCGCCAGCACCAGGGGCGCCAGCACCAGGGGCTTTAGCACCAGGGGCTTTAGCACCAGGGGCTTTAGCACCAGGGGCTTTAGCACCAGGGGCTTCAGCACCAGGGATATTGTTCCAGTAGGGTCGGGAGTCCGACGCTCCAACCACTTGGCTGCAACCCCCTAGGCTTCTGAAGTACTAATAAAAATAAACGAAAATGAAACTCACTTCTCATACCAACCCACTTTGACTAGGGACTGCTTCATATTGGTTGGAAACTCCGAGAATGCTTCAACTGCAGTCTGCAGACTGACCATGGCGGTGTGCAGCATCTCCTTGGTGCGCAGGAACGGATGCAGACGGAGAATCTCCTGAGCCTCTGGGCTGAGCGTCATCTCTTTCTTAGCCTTGTAGTAGGACAGCTGGAAGTTCAGCTCATCGCTTTGGGAGTCTTGGGCCAAGCTGCTGGCGATGTCTGAGAATGTCATCATGCGCTGTTGGTTCTTGCGAGTCTGCTCTCTGCAAAGATGTTTAGTTCCAATTGAAATTCGCCCTATTTATGAGTGCCTAGCAACCAGTTTTGTCTGATCAGTTCTATATTCGCCAAATTTTTTTCACGGAAAGTCAAGACAAGGTTGAGACGAATTAACAAATAGGCAGATACAACATGTAGGTAAAATTTACTGATTCATATCCAGGGGCGTCGCCATGGATTTTATGGTGGGGGACTAAGCCAAGAATTCTACATGTACATGACTAAATTTCTACATGTACATTATTTTCTGAATCGGTGTTGTCGGCGATCATTTTAGCGCCGCAGGAACTCATTTTAGCGCCGCAGGTACTCATTTTAGCGCCGCAGGCACTCATTTTAGCGCCGCAGGCACTCATTTTAGCTCCGCAGGCACTCATTTTGGCTCCGCAGGCACTCATTTTAGCACCGCAGGCACTCATTTTAGCGCCGCAGGCACTCTTTTTCGCACCGCAGGCACTCATTTTGGCTCCGCAGGCACTCATTTTAGCACCGCAGGCACTCATTTTGGCTCCGCAGGCACTCATTTTAGCACCGCAGGCACTCATTTTAGCGCCGCAGGCACTCATTTTAGCTCCGCAGGCACTCATTTTGGCTCCGCAGGCACTCATTTTAGCACCGCAGGCACTCATTTTAGCGCTGCAGGCACTCATTTTAGCGCCGCAGGCACTCATTTTAGCGCCGCAGGCACTCATTTTAGCACCGCAGGCACTCATTTTAGCACCGCAGGCACTCATTTTAGCACCGCTGGCACTCATTTTAGCACCGCAGGCACTCATTTTAGCACCGCAGGCACCCATTTTAGCGCCGCTGGCACTCATTTTAGCACCGCAGGCACCCATTTTAGCGCCGCTGGCACTCATTTTAGCACCGCAGGCACTCATTTTAGCACCGCAGGCACCCATTTTAGCGCCGCAGGCACTCATAAGAGAATACCATCATGGTCACTGATCTACTCACTCCTTTGTTGTGCAAGCCTTGATGAGAAGGTTCACCGTCTTCACTGCTCGTCGCATCCGGTTCAGCGGCTGCAGAAAAGAGCAAATGCCGAATTTCAAACTGCTACGCGGATTCAGAATCGCTGTGCAACAAAAACTTACCGTCATGTTTTTGTACTTCTTCTTGTGCTGGTGCAGCTGCTTGGCCGCCTGTCGGAGCGACTCGCGCGACAAGTCGATTGGCGCGCCGAAGGCGGGAGCTCCAACATCGGCAGCGGAGTCCTGCCCGACTTCCTCTTCCTCATCTGGAGCCGGTTTGTCTTTCTCGCCCAGGAAGGAGAAAGTGGAAATCTCCGTGCCCTCATTGTCCTCGATTTTCCTTGTGAAATCCGCCATCGCCATCTTCAGCCCCGGCTTCTTGCCGCCGGCCGGACCTGCCGCCGCCTGCGGCTTCTCAACGCCCGCTCGCTGCGCGGTGACCATCTCCAAGCAGCTGCGGCAGCTGGAGCCGGAGTCCGAGTCTTCGGCGCCTTCATCCGTTGCCGCTGGTTTGCTCTCGGCTGCTTCAGCAGTGGGGGATGCCGCACTCGACTGCGGCTGGTCGGAGTTTCTGCGAGCTGCCGCTTTCTCGCTGGCGCTGACTTCGTCGCCGCTGTCAAGATCCTCGTCGCCGAATGAGGACCCGGAGATGTTGCCGCCGACGCCGCCACCTGTCACCGTCAGCAGCTGCATGCCGGTCGCGGAGCCCCTGGCTGCCGATGCGTTCGCCGTCTGCATTCTCAGTCGAGCTCTGGCGCTCTTGGCCTGGAAGTTTCGCGCTGCCCGGGCCGCCAGGATGCGCTGAAACTCCAGAGCCGACTGCGGACGCTGCTGCTGCAGAGGTCGCTGGAAGAACGGAGCCTCGGCCTCGGCTGTGGCCGCTCGCACCCGCTCGAGGCGTTGCAGCGTCTCCGAGCTGGTGACGAGTCGCGAGAACAGGCGTCCCTCGACGACACGCGCGCTCTGAGCCCGCTCGCGCGGGTCGCTCGGCTTGCCGTCTTCATTGTAGAAAATGGCCGGCGTGTCAGTTCTCGCAGCAGATGATGACGGCAGAAGAGGCGACTCTGCTCCGGACAATGTCGTGCGATGAACCAAAGCGGTGCGCGGCCGCCTCCTGCGAGTCTCGCCAGCTCCAACCAGATGATAGTCTTCATTGCCGCTGTCGTCGCTGCTAGAAACTCTGTTTGGTTTTGCTTGGCGGCGTTTGACAAACAGGCGTCGTTCGACGTGTCTTGGCCGACGACTGGCCCGCGTTGCGATGGCGCTCATTGCGGCTCGTTGTTGCTAGAGAGAGCAGAGCCAGGTAATTGTAGACAACAGCTCATAAAAAGCTCGTTGCCTGACCATCTTTTTATTAATTTCTCTATACGTTGCCTACTCATGCCCCAACCCTTCCCTCTCCATCGCTTCGGTCTCAATTGCTTGTGCTGCAGTCTGTGGCTGTCTAAAATGCAACAAATGTTTTTCTGTTATTGTCTCTTTTCTTCTCTCCGGTAATTTTCTTGTGCGCAAGTAAGCGATCTAAATACTCGTAGCTTTGCTCCTTTAGACTGTGCCGGCAAGCCCGGGTTTACCTCAATTTCCAACCCCTCTCTGCTCGGTGCTTTTTTTCTAAATAGAAATTAACCAACTCAACCCGTACTCAACTTTGAAGCACCGGCGGCGGGGTGATGTGGCGCTCACTATTCTAGCATTCCTAAAGCGTAGCAACGAGATGAATATGTTAGTATGAGCCTATTGTCTCACTATTGCCATGCATTTGCTGAAAAACATCTCCATTTTACTACTTCAATAACCCTTTGAAAAGTAGTATAATGAAAAAACGTTTTTAGCTACGATTCTACTACTAATTATAACTGCATGCGTTGTCAATGGCAACCGTTGCACCTGCTTTCAATTTAATTGCTGCTGGCTTCCAGAAGCAGAGACAGAGACAGCAATGTCACTTCAGCTGGCCTGACTCATGAGAGGTTCTCAGAGCATTTTAATTTACTCATATAAACTCTTTAATAATAACCGGTTCAGGAAAAGTTCCTTATTGAGCTGGGCCAGAAATTTTTGTCTTATCTATAGATTGACTGGTGCAAAATGCAGGAAATTAGTCTGACCCTTCTAATACTTCTTACACGTACCTTAAATGTCAGTGAACACATAATGCTACATGTTATTCCCGTCCCATCCATCAGTGGGTACCTGACTCCCCAACACTCAGTGGGTACCTGACTCCCCAACACTCAGTGGGTACCTGACTCCCCAACACTCAGTAGGTACCTGACTCCCCAACACTCAGTGGGTACCTGACTCCCCAACACTCAGTAGGTACCTGATTCCCCAACACTCAGTGGGTACCTGACTCCACAACACTCAGTGGGTACCTGACTCCACAACACTCAGTGGGTACCTGACTCCACAACACTCAGTGGGTACCTGACTTCCAACCATCAGTGGGTACCTGACTCCCCAACACTCAGTGGGTACCTGACTTCCAACCATCAGTGGGTACCTGACTTCCAGTGACACCTCTACAGTAACCTTCCTTGCTCACCAAAGAAGGTTGCAATGCATTTGAAAATTTATTAACCTCAATATAAAATCATGGGATTTAGCTCACTCTATATCTTTCTGTCTATGCGTAACCCTGAAACTCAAAAAAATCAAAATAGACTTTGTAAATCAAACACAGACAGGTAGTCCATTAAGCGATCCCCAGGGGCTTAAAGGGCTTGACTTTTTCACCATTCTGTAGTTGGGCATTACCACTCACTACAACTGACGGAGTAATTTTAGACTCAATTATATATATAGCTAGACATTGTCTTTGAGAACCGATTCAAGCTACAGATCAAGACTGTCTAACCTGGCAGATTTTACAGGTCTCTCTTAACAGACATGACACTTCCTCGAAGGCGATGCAGCAGGGCCTCTCGAGCCAGCCTTCGCAGCGCCGCAAAGGCCGCGGCAATGGCCCTGAACACCACTGCGGCGTTCTTTGCCGTGGTGGTTCTGTCAGCTGGTGCCCTGGTTGGCAGCTCGGATCCCAGCACAGTGACGGCGCACATCTGGACGAAGGTGAAGCAGCTGCCGAAGTGAGTTGACTGGGAGTGAGAACAGGTGACAACTCGGGTTTAAGAAGCTCCAGAGAGTGACAACTCGGGTTTAAGAAGCTCCAGAGAGTGACAACTCGAGTGTAAGAAGCTCCAGAGAGTGCTAACTTGGGTTTAAGAATCTCCAGAGAGTGCCAACTTGGGTTTAAGAGGCTCCAGAGTGTTTCAACTCGGGTTTAAGGGGCTCCAGAGAGTGACAACTCGGGTTTAAGAAGCTTCAGCGAGTGACAACTCGGGTTTAAGAGGCTCCAGAGAGTGACAACTCGGGTTTAAGAAGCTTCAGAGAGTGACAACTCGGGTTTAAGAAGCTTCAGAGAGTGACAACTCGGGTTTAAGAAGCTTCAGAGAGTGACAACTCGGGTTTAAGAGGCTCCAGAGAGTGACAACTCGGGTTTAAGAAGCTTCAGAGAGTGAAAACTCGGTTTGAGAAGCTGAGGAAGTGACTAAGCAAGGGTTCAAGACTCTGGGAGTACCGAATTGGGTTTTAAAAACTCATGGGTGGATGAGTTATTAAAATGTTCAAAAATTGCCGCTAAAAGCCGGCTCCATTAAACGAATTCCTTCATCACACCAACAGATACTCGGTCTACAGCGGACTGCACTTCACCGCCGACACAGCCTATCACACCTGCTTCTCCCTGCCGGCCAACAGCCTCGCCCTATTGGGCTTCGGCGGCCTCGTGCTGTCCTGCTCGGCGGTGGCCGCGGCCGCTTGCGGAAGTCGTCGAGCTCTGCAAGCTCACTCGCTGGCCTCAGCTGTCTGCCTGCTGGCTCTGCTGGGCCTTCTCGTTGCTTTATTCGCCACAGACTTGCAGAGTCGAGCTCGGAGCAGCTTGCAAATCGAGGTGCTCAGTTGGACAGCCGCTTACACGGCTGGCGGATCGTCTGCAGTCGTCAACTCCACGACCGCGCCATTCGGCAGCGCCCTGCTGGACTATCTGCAGATGACTCAGAAGTGCTGCGGGTGGACCAACCATTCAGACTATCCAGCTAGCGTTGTTGTGCCCGTTACCTGCTGCCAGCTCGATCTGGACCTGATGATACCTACTACGGTTGCCTGTCAGCTCGGCACCAATTCTACTCACGGCTGGTACAATACCGGCTGCAGTAAGCTGTTTGACGATCTGCTGGTTCGGTACCTACCGCAGGCGGTCGCCGCTGCCGCCATGCTGCTGATATCCTCGTTGCTGGTTGGCCTCATGGCCTGCCTGACGGTGGCTAGTCGGGACTTTGTGCGAGAGCTTCGCGAGGCGGCACTGGAGTGAAGAGGACTGTCCAGTTACAGACACAGATGCTGTAGATGGAGACAGAGAATTCACTTGGTAGCGGAACCCAGACTTTTATATAAATGCTGAACTGCAGTGAACGACTCATTGTAGATTTATAGGTGATAGCGTCACTGCGTGACTAATTGTTGATGACCAGGTAATCATGTGTCTTATTATAGATCACATGTGATCGTGCACATTGTGAATCACATGTGATCACGTGACTCATTGTGGATCACATAGGATCGTGCGTGACTCATTGTGGATCACATAGGATCGTGCGTGACTCATTGTGGATCACATAGGATCGTGCGTGACTCATTGTGGATCACATAGGATCGTGCGTGACTCATTGTGGATCACATAGGATCGTGCGTGACTCATTGTGGATCACATAGGATCGTGCGTGACTCATTGTGGATCACATAGGATCGTTGTGGCTCATTGTAAATCACAGGTGATCATGTGACTCATTATTGGTCACAGCTAGATAATCGTGACACATTGTGAATCATAGGTGATCATATGACTCATTGTGGATCACATGTGATCTTGCATGACTCATTGTGGATCACATGTGATCATACTTGGCTCACTGTGAATCAGATTAGGACCGTGTGTGACTCACTATGAATCACATAGGATCATGCATGACTCATTGTGGATCACAGGTGGATCATGCGACTAATGATAGATGACAGTCTATAACAAATCGGGCTCGCGAAAATTTATAGAAAACATGTGTTAAATTGATGTGTCATAAAATTTGATATTTTTTGTTTCTTGCAACTCTAATTTTATTACTTTGTATGAAATTTGTAAATCGCTGGCCCACAAATTCAAGCTAAATTTTCTGACGATGCTACTTATACTAAATATAATAGTAGCATTGTAAATACATTCAAAACTGTATTCCTCATAAAAAATCTTACAAAACTATCGGCTTTGCTCGCCCAGCCTTTTCAAACCTTTATCTTCGAGTTTGAAACAAAACGCAAGTGCCAACGGAGTACTATCTAAGTTCGAGTGTACTAAACCAAAGTTCTCCCACAATCTTACTCAAAATACGCGGCCACTAGCTTGAGCATTGCTCAAGTAAAAAGATAGAAAGTCAAATCGAAGCGAGTGTGTGCTTCTATTAAATTAATGCAATTCCAACCAACTATATGCGGCATTTATCGAGCAAAAGAACTGCAGAATTTCCAAACACCAATATTTTCACAAATAAGAAATAATTCATTGCGCCATTCAGCATTGAAGCGAATAGATAGATTGGTTATTAATGTGATAAAACAATGAAAAAATGTACTATGAAGCGAAATAGACTTGATCAGTTACTCGGGAGAACTACAATACAGATAGTATGAAGGCCACGGTTAATGTGCGGTCAAGATATTGAATTCGCAATCCGTAAAGATTGATTACTGACTCAAGCGGTCTCAGTAACGGCCTGAGCAGCAGCAACTAGATCAGCCTCCTTCTTGGTTTCCTGATGATGCTGACAGCAGGCCGTCTTCAGCTTGTCTTTTATACCACGGACCAGATCCTCCTCCTCAGTGGTGGTCTCATGCGCGTGCTGCACCAGCATCTCGTTGCCGCGGGTGACGCCCCAGTTGTCCGGCTTGCTCATGGCGGACGAGTACGGCCGACCGCTGGCCGGGTTGAGGTTCTCCCAGTACTCGCGGTTGGCCCGGGCTCGAACCCACGGCTTCGTGTGCATCTTGAGGCCGCCGCCCCAGACAACGTGCTTCTCAGAGCCGGCTGGGAATCGCCCCCGCTCGGCGGCGAGCTCCTCTGCAACGGCGCGGATGTGGTAGGGCTCGAAGCCGCAGCAGCCGCCGATGAAGCGGACGCCAAGGTCGTAGGCCTCCCTGGCGTAGCGGTGCATGTCCCAGCGGTTGCAGATCCTACTCTCCAGAGCGAATGGGAACTCGGGCAGGTCGATGAAGCCCTGCTTCCCAGCATCCGGAGTCATGTAGGCCAACGGCTGGCACATCAGGTAGGCCTTGAGATTCTCGCGTTCCAGAGCTTCCTTCATCAGCTTGATCGCTTCCAGGCTGACGAACGGATCGTAGTGGCAGTTGACGCCCACGATTTTGGCACCAGCGCGAGCCATACGGATGGCACAGTGGCCCGCGGAGTTGCCGTGCATGTCGCCTTGCGGTCCGATGCACATGCTGCAGGCCACGGGCATTCCGGTCTCCAGCCCGACCTCGATGGCCCACTCCGCCTCTTCGACGTGCTCAAAGTACTCACACAGAATGAAGTCGACGCCTTCGTCTTTGAAAGCGCGCATCTGGCCTCGGAAAATCTCCTTGGTGTCCTCCTTGCTGGCGCCGCTCAGGTAGGTCGGGGTCTGGCAGACACCGCCGAGGAACAGGGCGCCGCCCTCCTGGGCCACCTCGCGGGCCACCCGACAAGCGGCAGCGTTGATGTTTGTGCACTGGCAAAATTAAAAATGAAATTTCGGTATTCCAACGCTCACGAGAGGATTGCTGAGATGGCAAGGTTCAAGTGGGATGCTGGTGTCTTCTGCACTTACCCCGTACTTCTGCGATGCAGTGTTGCCCCGATTAGAAAGCTTGTCATCGCTGGCGTAGAAGGTGAACGCCTGCATCACATCAGAGCCGGCTCTGAGAAACTCGCGATGAAGCTGACGCACAGCTTCCGGATGCTCGACAACCGCTTCCGGTGTCCACGGCCCCGCCTTGACGTAGCCGCGCTTCTCCAGGGCGAACACGAAGCCGCCGTCTCCGATGACAACCTCGCCGTTGTCAAGCCGCTCCATAATGCCGCGTCGCTCGATGGTGCCCATGGCTGCCGTTGGTAGAATTCCGCTAGAGAATGCTTCGTGGAAATGGGAAATTGCTTCTTCTTTCCAAGTTTTTGGTTATGGAATTTTTAGAGCGCGTTGGAATTTTCCTATTTATAGACGCGGTCATTTCCGGCGACCTTGGCGGCTGGGGGTGGGGAAACCCCCGATTAAAAGCCGGTTTTTGCCGAAACCGGTCCAGTGACATTCCAGACCGGCAACCGGTTTTGCCTTTCCAGGACGATCTGATAATTATTGCGAAATCGCGTGCACCAAGGTCGCAGATGCGTTGCTGTTTTTGTCACACCGCCCGGTTGGGTTGGGCAGGCGTTCTGGATTGGCCAGCTATTTCTATTGAGAAAAGGCTCAGGCGGAGAGGTCACGAGGGTCACGTGATTGCAAGAGGCAGCTAAAATCGAGGGGTGGAGCTCGGAAGAGGCGAAACTTGAAGTTGCAAATAAAGTTCTGTCGGATTGTTAATTCAGACAGTAGAAAATGTCACGTGACCTAATGTACGTTGAAATAGGCTACGCCCTTATCAGCAGTTTCTTGTCTCTCGAACAGTAACTTAGTTTATTTGTCAACAAAGGTAGTTAAACCTGGTTAGAACCAGTTAAAGCCACTTGTGTTCTCGCAATTACGAAACTTTTGCTAAATTGGAATTTTCCTTAAAACATAAAATATCATTTTCATTCAACTGGAAAATCTACCGAGGTTAGAAAATTCCGCTTGAATTGTTTTCTTCTATAGGAATTTTCTGCAGGCTTCATCTGAGCCTGTCCTGCAGCCCAATAAATAGGTCAAGATGCTTAGTTGTTCGAAGATTAACAAATCTTTAGCTTGGGCGACTAAGGCTGGAAGATTAACATCTTCTTGGCCTGCATCTGTCAGGTGAGAATATTGAGAATTATGAACTTCGATTTTATGCCTCTCTTTTAAAGTTTGTGTCATAAATTTGTAGTTAGGGTAGTGTGCAGCAGTGTGTTTCAGAGCCACTCATCACGGTGACCCCATGATGGTGACCCGTCACGTTGACTCCCTCGCGGTGACTCAATCACAGTGGTTTTATCACGGGGACTCCCATCATGTTGACTCAATCACGGTGAGTCTATGATGTTGACCCATTCACGGTGACTCCATCACGGTGACTCCATCATGGTGACTCCATCACGGTGACTCCATCACGGTGACTCCATCACCTTGACTCAATCACGGTGACTCATTCACGGTGACTCCATCTCCTTGACTCAATCACGGTGACTCATTCACGGTGACTCCATCACCTTGACTCAATCACGGTGACTCAATCTCGGTGTTTCAATCACAGTGACTCCAAGATGTTGACCCATCACGGTGACTTCATCACGGTGACTCCATCACGGTGACTCCATCACGGTGACTCCATCACGGTGACTCCATCACAATGACTCCATCACGGTGACTCCATCACAATGACTCCATCACGGTGACTTCATCACGGTGACTTCCATCACAATGACTTCATCACGGTGACTCCATCACGGTGACTCCATCACGGTGACTTCCATCACGGCGACTCCATCATTTTGACCCAATCACGGCACCTCAGCACTACTACATGAACCTGTAGTTTGAGATGAGAACCATACACAATTCATTGAAATTTCATTGCCTATTAATTTTATGAACAGAAATTGAAAATGATTACAGGTGAAATATTCTTTTCAAAAGGTGAATTAGGTAAACAGAGACGCCACCTCATTCTGTTTGGCGCCTTCCATTTCAGCCTGTTTGCAATGCATTGAGTCATTCGGTGCCCCTTGAGTCATTTGGCGCTTTTAGGGGTTGGCGTCCCCAATGAATCCGCCATTTGGCGCCCCCCATCGTATATTTTTGGCGCCCCTATTGGATCTATTTGGCGCCCCTATTGGATCTATTTGGCGCCTCTATTGGATCTATTTGGTGCCTCCATTGGATCAATTTGGCGCCCCCATTGGATCTATTTGGCACCCCTATTGGATCTATTTGGCGCCCATATTGAACCTATTTGGCGCCACCATTTGATCTATTTGGCGCCCCCATTGAATCTATTTGGCGCCCCCATTGGATCTATTTGGCGCCCATATTGAATCTATTTGGCGCCACCATTTGATCTATTTGGCGCCCCCATTGGATCAATTTGGCGCCCCTATTGGATCTATTTGGCGCCCCCATTGGATCTATTTGGCGCCCCCATTGAATCAATTTCGTGCCCCTATTGGATCTATTTGGCGCCCCCATTGGATCTATTTGGCGCCCCCATTGGATCTATTTGACGCCCCCATTGCATCAATTTGGCGCCCCTATTGAATCTATTTGGCGCCCCCATTGAGTCAATTTGGCGCCCCTATTGGATCTATTTGGCGCCCCCATTGAGTCAATTTGGCGCCCCTATTGGATCTATTTGGCGCCCCCATTGAATCTATTTGGCGCCCCCATTGGATCTATTTGGCGCCCCCATTGGATCTATTTGGCGCCCCCATTGGATCAATTTGGCGCCCCTATTGAATCTATTTGGCGCTCCTATTGGATCTATTTGGCGCCCCCATTGAATCTATTTGGCGCCCCCATTGGATCTATTTGGCGCCCCCATTGGATCTATTTGGCGCCCCCATTGGATCAATTTGGCGCCCCTATTGAATCTATTTGGCGCTCCTATTGGATCTATTTGGCGCCCCCATTGAATCTATTTGGCGCCCCCATTGAATCTATTTTAAGCGCACAAATTTCGGTTATTGCATGCTGATTCAGATCTGAACTTCACATAAACATTAACTTGGTCACAGTCACAATCTTGAATATGCTTGAAATTATAATAGCGATATTTTTCCAGGCACGTATGTTAGTGTTTACACCCAGCTGTGCAACAAACTGTGCGTGTGTGTTGACAGCCCCCGCATGAGCTGTGCTTGTTATGAACTTTTCGGGTGCAATCCGTATTTTCCCTTGTTTCTTTTTTTAAGTTCTAACAGAAAAATGGCATATACTATTTTCTCAAGTATGGGTAGTCTCACTTTCCTAGAGTGACTCACATTTAACCTTGGCGAGCAACTTCATTTAAACAAGATTTAATAACTTTGCCATTACGGCTATAATTTTCGTTTTGGTTCTATCAAGTTGTGTCCAGTTTGTTCAAGTTTACTTGAACCGAAATGACTGAATTGAGTAAACACACGGAAAACCGGTTTAAACCGGTTCTTCTGCTGTCTGCCGCAGCAAACTCTTGCCCCTGTCTAGTGGGTTGCTGACTTGTACAGGTTTGAGATTAGTCAGAGTGGCCTTGAAGTTCTGGGGGGTGTGGACGCGCAGGTCATGTGATCTGTCTTTTTTGCTTTCTTCAGAATACTACTGTGTAATCTAGGTAAGAGTAGTATAGTGCTTGAAATCCAAATATTTTAAGCTATTTTATTTCTTCTCTTAGTTTCTCCTGTAGCTCAACTTGGCATACCTACTCAAAGCTGCAAGTGTTGATTAAAAAATTGTGTTGCGTAGTGTTGAGTAAAAATAATAAGTGTAAAATTTATAGCCTGTGCTCAGTCTCAGTCATAGATTGTTTACAGTCTCAGTCATAGATTGTGTACAGTCTCAGTCATAGATTGTTTACAGTCTCAGTCATAGATTGTTTACAGTCTCAGTCATAGATTGTGTACAACAGTCTCTGTCATAGATCGTTTACGGTCTCAGTCATAGACTGTTTACAGTCTCAGTCATAGATTGTGTACAACAGTCTCAGTCATAGATTGTGTACAACAGTCTCAGTCATAGATTGTGTACAACAGTCTCAGTCATAGATTGTGTACAACAGTCTCTGTCATAGATTGTTTACGGTCTCAGTCATAGATTGTGCACAGTCTCAACCATAGACTGTGTACAACAGTCTCAGTTATAGATTGTGTACAACAGTCTCAGTCATAGACTGTTTACAGTCTCAGTCATAGATTGTGTACACTCTCAGTCATAGATTGTGTACAACAGTCTCAGTCATAGATTGTGTACAACAGTCTCAGTCATAGATTGTGTACACTCTCAGTCATAGATTGTGTACAACAGTCTCAGTCATAGATTGTTTACAGTCTCAGTCATAGATTGTGTACAACAGTCTCAGTCATAGATTGTGTACACTCTCAGTCATAGATTGTGTACAACAGTCTCAGTCATAGATTGTTTACACTCTCAGTCATAGATTGTGTACAACAGTCTCAGTCATAGATTGTGTACAACAGTCTCAGTCACAGATTGTGTACACTCTCAGTCATAGATTGTGTACAACAGTCTCAGTCATAGATTGTTTACAGTCTCAGTCATAGATTGTGTACAACAGTCTCAGTCATAGATTGTGTACACTCTCAGTCATAGATTGTGTACAACAGTCTCAGTCATAGATTGTTTACACTCTCAGTCATAGATTGTGTACAACAGTCTCAGTCATAGAGATTGCAGTCAGCGCTGGTCGTTAGACGATGTCACGGCAGGTTGTAAAGAATATTTAATGGAAATGTTCATTCTCAGTAGTGTCAAAAGCATCAGTTGTTCTGCATTATCCTACCCTCGCAGGGCTCTCTCGTCTTCCACAGCGCACCAGCGCCAGCACCCTCTGTCCAAGCGATCGAGCAATGAAGCCGAAGTTGTAATCATTGGCGGTGGCATTGTGGGCGTCAGCACTGCTTACCATTTGGCTAAGGCCGGAGTTAAGGATGTTGTACTGTTGGAGAAATCTGAACTTACCGCCGGTTCTACTTGGCACGCTGTGAGTAGCGTGTTTAGCGTATGGTTGATAAAATTGCTGACAAAATGTTAAATAAAATATTGAATTTTTGTTACTTTTATCTCTGTGAATAATTTTACTTCAAAAAAAGACAGTTATGTTGATTTTATCTCGCAGTTAAGTGTTCCATTCCTTTGTAACAGTTCAGTGCCATTCCTTTGTAACAGTTCAGTGCCATTCTTTTGTAACAGTTCAGTGCCATTTCTGTCTAACAGTTTAGTGCCATTCCTGTCTAACAGTTCAGTGCCATTCCTGTGTAACAGTTCAGTGCCATTCCTGTCTGACAGTTCAGTGCCATTCCTGTGTAACAGTTCAGTGCCATTCCTGTGTAATAGTTCAGTTCCATTCCTGTGTAACAGTTCAGTGCCATTCCTGTGTAACAGTTCAGTGCCATTCCTGTGTAATAGTTCAGTGCCATTCCTGTCTAACAGTTCAGTGCCATTCCTGTCTGACAGTTCAGTGCCATTCCTGTCTAACAGTTCAGTGCCATTCCACTGTAACAGTTCAGTGCCATTCCTGTGTAACAGTTCAGTGCCATTCCTGTGTAACAGTTCAGTGCCATTCCTGTGTAACAGTTCAGTGCCATTCCTGTGTAACAGTTCAGTGCCATTCCTGTGTAACAGTTCAGTGCCATTCCTGTGTAACAGTTCAGTGCCATTCCTGTCTAACAGTTCAGTACCAGTTCTGTCTAACAGTTTAGTGCCATTCCTGTGTAACAGTTCAGTGCCATTCCACTGTAACAGTTCAGTGCCATTCCTGTGTAACAGTTCAGTGACATTCCACTGTAACAGTTCAGTGCCATTCCACTGTAACAGTTCAGTGCCATTCCTGTGTAACAGTTCAGTGCCATTCCTGTGTAATAGTTCAGTGCCATTCCTGTGTAATAGTTCAGTGCCATTTCTGTTTAACAGTTCAGTGCCATTCCTGTGTAACAGTTCAGTGCCATTCCTGTGTAACAGTTCAGTGCCATTCCTGTGTAATAGTTCAGTGCCATTCCTGTGTAATAGTTCAGTGCCATTCCTGTGTAACAGTTCAGTGCCATTCCTGTGTAATAGTTCAGTGCCATTCCACTGTAACAGTTCAGTGCCATTCCTGTGTAACAGTTCAGTGCCATTCCTGTGTAATAGTTCAGTTCCATTCCTGTGTAACAGTTCAGTGCCATTCCTGTGTAACAGTTCAGTGCCATTCCTGTGTAATAGTTCAGTGCCATTCCTGTCTAACAGTTCAGTGCCATTCCTGTCTGACAGTTCAGTGCCATTCCTGTCTAACAGTTCAGTGCCATTCCACTGTAACAGTTCAGTGCCATTCCTGTGTAACAGTTCAGTGCCATTCCTGTGTAACAGTTCAGTGCCATTCCTGTGTAACAGTTCAGTGCCATTCCTGTGTAACAGTTCAGTGCCATTCCTGTGTAACAGTTCAGTGCCATTCCTGTGTAACAGTTCAGTGCCATTCCACTGTAACAGTTCAGTGCCATTCCTGTGTAACAGTTCAGTGACATTCCACTGTAACAGTTCAGTGCCATTCCACTGTAACAGTTCAGTGCCATTCCTGTGTAACAGTTCAGTGCCATTCCTGTGTAATAGTTCAGTGCCATTCCTGTGTAATAGTTCAGTGCCATTTCTGTTTAACAGTTCAGTGCCATTCCTGTGTAATAGTTCAGTGCCATTCCTGTGTAATAGTTCAGTGCCATTTCTGTTTAACAGTTCAGTGCCATTCCTGTGTAACAGTTCAGTGCCATTCCTGTGTAACAGTTCAGTGCCATTCCTGTGTAATAGTTCAGTGCCATTCCTGTGTAATAGTTCAGTGCCATTCCTGTGTAACAGTTCAGTGCCATTCCTGTGTAATAGTTCAGTGCCATTCCTGTGTAATAGTTCAGTGCCATTCCTGTGTAATAGTTCAGTGCCATTCCTGTGTAACAGTTCAGTGCCATTCCTGTCTAACACACAGAAAATGTTCTATCAAAACTGTGTCCCAACACGCAGGCCGGCCTCACCACATTCTTCCACCCGGGCATTAACGTGCGCCGCGTCCATTACTACAGCATGCAGCTGTACTCTCAGCTCGAGGCGGAGACTGACCAACCAGTGGGTCTGCACACTCCAGGCTCCCTGCGCCTCATCACTACGCCGACTCGCATGGACGAGGCCCGATATCAGATGTCCCGGGCAGCCTGGTGCCAAGCCGAACAGCACCTAGTCGGACCGGAGAAATGCTTGGAATTGTGTCCACTGCTCAACATGAGCACAGTGCTGGGTGGGATCTACAACCCTGGAGATGGTCACATCGATCCCTACTCGGTCACAATGGCGCTAGCCGCCGGGGCGCGTAAGTATGGCGCCGAGCTGTACCAGAACAGCCAGGTACGCGCCACTAGCCAGGACTCAAAAGGTATCTGGACAATAGTGACTGATCACGGCGAACTCAAATCCAAGCATCTGGTCAACGCGGCTGGATTTCACGCTCGTGACGTTGGAAAACTGTCGGGATTGGACCTGCCAATCATTCCGGTGCATCATCAGTACGTCATCACCAAAGCTGTGCCTGAGGTGGTCGAACTGAAGCGAGAGCTTCCTGTACTGCGTGACTTGGAAGCCTCCTACTATCTTCGCCAGGAGAAGCAGGGCCTCTTAGTTGGGCCGTACGAGTCTGCGGAGAACATGATGCTCTGCACTGACTGGTACGATAACGGGGTGCCGGACTCGTTCGGTAGGGAGCTGTTTGAGCCGGACCTTGGCCGAATCATGCCTCACCTGGAGCGCGCCATGGAGATGGTGCCGGCGATGCAGAACGCCGAGATTCAATCCGTCATATCCGGGCCGATCACCTACAATGCGGAGAATGCCGGACTGATTGGCCCGGTGGAGGGGCCGCTGAATTATTGGTTGCTAGGCGGCCTTGGTTACGGCATAATCCACGGTGGCGGCGTTGGCAAATACGTGGCGGACTGGATTCGTACTGGCGAACCGCCGTACGATTTGATTGAGCTGGACGCTAACAGGTATGGCAGAGTTTGGGGTCGGCAATTGTGTGTTTAGACTGGGAAACCGTGTGTTTAGATTGGGGCAACCGTTTCTTCGGAGTGGGACAATTTAAAAGTCAGGGCCGCTATACGTACACCTTGTGTGACCGCTTACCTTTTTACGCATCCGTGTGCGTGCTCCGGGATGAGCGGATCGATCATCGAGCTGCTTGACTTTTCGCTTTTGCCCCAAAGCGAGCCAACTACCCAACTAACCATCCGACAGGTACGGCTGGTGGGCCGACCGGAGCTACACGCACGCGAAGAGCCGCGAGACCTACGGGCTGAATAACGCTGTCGGCTATCCCAAGGAGGAGCGATTCGCCGGCAGGCCAACGAAACGCGCTGCTCAGACCAGCGCCCTGTACGACGAGTTGAAATCGGCCGGTGCCGAGTTCGGCTTTCACAACGGCTGGGAGCAGCCGCACTGGTTCGGCTTGACCGAGGAGGAGCGACGCTACGAGCCTTCTTTCCGACGAGGGAACTGGTTCCCAGCGATGCAGCGGGAATGCGAGGGAGTGCTCAACCGGGCTGGCGTTATGGATATTACGCCATTTTCAAAGTTCGAGATTTCTGGTATGTGGCGTTAGGGTTTGAACTAGTGTCACTCTGAATCTGCCAATGTGTCACTCTGAATCTGCCAATGTGTCACTCTGAATCTGCCAATGTGTCACTCTGAATCTGCCAATGTGTCACTCTGAATCTGCCAATGTGTCACTCTGAATCTGCTAATGTGTCACTCTGAATCAGCCAATGTGTCACTCTGAATCTGCTAATGCGTCACTCTAAATCAGCCAATGTGTCACTTTGAATCTGCCAATGTGTCACTCTGAATCAGCCAATGTGTCACTTTGAATCTGCCAATGTGTCACTCTGAATCAGCCAATGTGTCACTCTGAATCAGCCAATGTGTCACTCTGAATCAGCCGATGTGTTGTCACTCTGAATCTGCCAATGTGTCACTCTGAATTAGCCAATGTGTCACTCTGAATCAGCCAATGTGTCACTCCGAATCTGCCAATGTGTCACTCTGAATCAGCCAATGTGTCACTCCGAATCTGCCAATGTGTCACTCTGAATCAGCCAATGTGTCACTCCGAATCTGCCAATGTGTCACTCTGAATCAGCCAATGTGTCACTCCGAATCTGCCAATGTGTCACTCTGAATCAGCGAATGTGTCACTCCGAATCTGCCAATGTGTCACTCTGAATCAGCCAATGTGTCACTCTAAATCTATCATTGTCACTTTGAATGTCTGAATGTCACTCGTTAGATGCAGGAGGCTGTGTGCACCCTGGCGCACCTTAAGCGACATTGTCACACAACCGGCCAGAGACATTGCTGCCCGTTTCGCCGACTCCCCTAAGCAGACACACAAGCGCGCGGATACGTACGCAGTCATACGCACAGGCACACAGTCACACAGGAGTGTACAGCGGCCCTTTTATCGTTAGGCATGTACGCTTTACCGTGCCTTGGGGGTTGGCCCTCAAAGGCGTTAATTGCACGAGCAGAGCCAAGCCGAGATTCCAATTCAGCCCTAAATTAATGTGACTGCACTTGGAATCGAGCCTGGGCCGCTGGCACATCAGAGCCTGCGCTGGACCGCTGGGCTCCGGCCTCAGTTCTGAATCTGACAGTTGTCCAATGGCCAGTCATTAGAATCCATAACCATAATCCAAGAAATATTGTTTTTCACTGGGTTTTCTCATTGCATTCAAAATATCAAGGTTTCCAAGCAGAATGCATCTAACAAGACCAACCCTCAAAAATTCTCAACAAGGCCCTCGAGCCGGTGAATTCCTGGACCTGGTGACTGCAAACCGACTGCCCAAAGTGAACCGCACCTGCATCACGCACATGCTCACGCCAAGGGGCCGAGTGTTCTCTGAGATGACTCTGACTTGCTTGCCAGCCGATGATGGCCAACAGAAGTTCCTGGCCCTGACCGGTTCCGGCTCCGAGATGCACGACCTCATCTGGCTGAAGGACTGGCGACACAAACTCCGCTTCCAGGACGGCGTCAAGATCGACAACGTCACGGATTCGATCGGCTGCCTGTCTGTAGCCGGTCCGCTGTCCCGCGAAATTCTTCAGTCGTTGACCTCGGAGAGCCTCGATGCGGGGTCTTATCCGTTTCTGCAGGCTAAGCAGCTGCAAATTGATGGAGTCGACTGCTTGGCCATCAGAATATCCTACACAGGAGAGCTGGGCTGGGAGCTCTACTGCGGGATCGGAGAGCTGCCCAGGCTGTACAAATCCATCTGGCGGTCTGGACAGCCGCGCGGTCTGGTGAACTTCGGCTCGTACGCGATGAACTCGCTCCGGCTGGAGAAAGGGTTCGCCATGTGGGGAGCCGAGATGAACTGCGACACTGGCCCATTGGAGGCTGGCCTCGGCGGCTTCATCAGGCTGGGAAAGTCTGCAGATTTTGTTGGGAAAGCTGCCGTGGCGGAGGCGAAGCTGAAACTGCAACAGGATGGAGCCCGTCAGTTGAGGATGCTGCGAGTTGACAGTGTTGACGTGGATCCTGAAGGCAACGAATCAGTCTGGTTGGACGGCAAGGTGAGCAAACCGTACCTGGTTTTACTTATTTCATAGATTATCGAACAGTTTATAGTAAAATATGAAAGCGAGTTAACCTACTCGCTTATAAAATCATTTTATAAAATCAAATAAAATCAAAATCATTATCCCTAAACAAACAAACAAGTATGATAATTACAGACAGATTAAAAAGTAGGGTTTCCTTGGTTGCTCAGAATCGTGCGTTCGTTTGATGTGGCATTGTTATTAACGGAGTACAGTGGTCTATTGTTCCATAGCTAACTAATTTCCGGGCATTAATCAAATCATTTAACTGAGTGGTTAGAACAGAGCAACTAAACAAAATGCTATTGTATTTGTACCAGTATTCCATTCTTCATGCGGTACAATGCAGAATTCCCTAAGCTAATCTATTCTTCCTACTTTAGTAAAGATTATTAAAAGCTCCTCCAATTCATCTGACTTCCTCATAGAGGCATTAATCTTGTATTTGCATCATATATACCGGTAGATTTGTACTTTAGTGTACGGTAATATAGAGATATAATGAGTTGGAAATTTTGGCTAAATCGTTCAACCTTAGCAAGGGCCTTGATACATGAATGATGTGTAACTTTTACATGTACGTTTAAATCGTGAAACTTTTTATGCAAAACCTTGAGTTTAAATCTCACCGAATCTAGATCTATCCACCAAATCTCTATTCTTCTGCCTAAATCAACCTAAATCTAGATTCATCTACCTAAAGCTGGACTCATCAACCTAAATCTAGACCTATCTACCTGAATTTAGATTCATCTAACTAAATCTAGATTCATCTACCTAAATCTAGACCCATCAACCTAAATCTAGACCCATCAACTTAAATCTAGATTCATCTATCTAAAGCTAGACTCATCAACCTAAATCTAGACCTATCTACCTGAATTTAGATTCATCTAACTAAATCTGGATTCATCTACTTAAATCTAGATTCATCTACCTAAATCTGGATTCATCTACTTAAATCTAGATTTATCTAACTAAATCTGGATTCATCTACCTAAATCTAGATTCATCTACCTAAATCTAGATTCATCTACCTAAATCTAGATTCATCTACCTAAATCTGGATTCATCTACCTAAATCTAGATTCATCTAACTAAAGCTAGATTCATCTACCTAAATCTAGACCTATCTACCTGAATTTAGATTCATCTAACTAAAGCTAGATTCATCTACCTAAATCTAGATTCATCTAACTAAAGCTAGATTCATCTACCTAAATCTAGACCCATCAAACTAAATCTAGACCCATCAAACTAAATCTAGACCCATCAAACTAAATCTAGACCCATCAAACTAAATCTAGACCCATCAACCTAAATCTAGACCCATCAAACTAAATCTAGACCAATCAACCTAAATCTAGACCCATCAAACTAAATCTAGACCCATCAAACTAAATCTAGACCCATCAAACTAAATCTAGACCCATCAAACTAAATCTAGACCCATCAAACTAAATCTAGACCCATCAAACTAAATCTAGACCCATCAACCTAAATCTAGACCCATCAAACTAAATCTAGACCAATCAACCTAAATCTAGACCCATCAAACTAAATCTAGACCCATCAAACTAAATCTAGACCCATCAACCTAAATCTAGACCCATCAACCTAAATCTAGACCCATCAAACTAAATCTAGACCCATCAAACTAAATCTAGACCCATCAAACTAAATCTAGACCCATCAAACTAAATCTAGACCCATCAAACTAAATCTAGACCCATCAAACTAAATCTAGACCCATCAAACTAAATCTAGATATATCTACCTAAACCTTCGCAATAAACCACCACTCAAACCCCTAAAAGGTGGTCGGCAACACGACATCCGGTAGCTACAGTTTCAGCCGCGGTCACGGACTCGCCTTTGCATACGTGCCCGCCAGCCTGGGCGCCGGCACCCAGCTGGAGGTGGATCTTCTCGGTCGTCGCGTCCCGGCAGTGGTGCTGTCGAAACCACCGTTGCTGCCGGAGCAGGCGAGAAAGAAGAAACCCGAAGCGGCATCCGTTGGTTCGAGTCAGCAATGATCTGGATCACGATAGTCATTGTGGTTCATGATGACGATTAGAAAATTGATTGTGTACAGATAGAGATAGATTCGTGATTAGATTGGGATATAAACATGATTAGATTGGAATACAATCGTGATTATATTGGGATAATCGTTATTAAATTTGTATATAATCGTGATTTATATTGGGATAATCGTTATTAGATTTCGATATAATCGTGATTAGATTGAGATAGAATCGCGATTAGTTTTAGATAGAACCGTCATTAGTTCGCTGTTATTAGGATTCATTGTAGATATTGACAGGGATATGTTATAATGTCACTTCGTTAAGTACGACCTTTTTGATTGATTTATTTCCTTTAACAAATGTTTGTTTCCTAATTATAATGTAAATCTTCCATCGGACTCAGTCCGGAAATTCTCGTCACAAAATATGTTCGTTCAATAGTTTATCTATAAGATCTATATATAAAAATAGATTTGTGGGTTAATGTATTTATTAGGGTAAAATTCTGTCATTAAATGCCCTTGACAGAAACTGGTGCAGATTTGATTTATTTTTTGTTTACTTTATTATACTTCTAAAATTGTTTATAAAATTTGGATTTTGCTTAATCTTGTTCTCATTTTTCAGATCTCTCAGTAATTTCGGTTGCTGCCACGTAGTGCGAGAAATCATTGATTTAGTAAATTTTTATGCTGTCTTTATTAATTAATAAATATTATGTTATAAGCAATCTTTTGTAAAATGATCCTGATTAGTAATGCGCATTCTAATAAATTAAATTTACATACCAATAGCTACAGTTCTCGTCGTAAATACCTTTTTTTTTTAAATACATCCTTATTTATTGCCGGTGTGTGTTCGTAAAACTGTGCTTTTTCCGGCTTGAGAATAATTTAACACATTTTCTAATGTTAGTTAAAGGTTTGAAAAAAATAAATTTAAAATAAGGGCAAAGTTTTCAATGTGGACGAAACAAACAGGGTTTTTTTAAATTTCAGTATATTTATTTTGCTGTGGGGTGGCAGCCGTACAGTCTAAAATTTCACTTAGCTTATACTAGACGTCTATAGACCTAGTAATGCTCGCTAAAACAATTTAATGTTGACTGGAGTAAATTGAAAGCAATAATGAATAAGTTTTTTATAGCTAATGTCTAAGAAATGATGAAAAAATTAAAACTGTCAGAAACGTTTTAGCTTACTGCGTTTTAATTTGCAAAATTATTCTTGTAGAGTAGAATGACCTTTCTCGAAACTTTTTATCATCGATTTACTAAGACTTCGTGTATGAATTTCGCAGCAGCCATAATTATCAATGAGGAAGATGACAATGAAACAAATAAAAAGCAAATGGTTGATTTATTTTTTCTATTTCTTCCTCATCTGCTGGCCCAGCTGCTTCACTCGATTGTCTTCCTCTTCGGTGGTCTCGTGCGCGTGCTGCACCAGCATCTCGCTGCCGCGGGTAACGCCCCAGTTGTCCGGCCTGCTCATGGCGGCCGAGTATGGCCGACCGCTGGCCGGGTTCAGGTTCTCCCAGTAGTCCCGGCCAGACCGGGCTCGAATCCACGGTTTAGTGCTCATTTTCATTCCGCCGCCCCAGGCGATGTGCTTCTCGGAGCCGGCTGGGAATCGGCCTCTTTCGGCGGCGAGCTCCTCGGCGATGGCGCGGATGTGATAGGCCTCGAAGCCGCAGCAGCCGCCAATGTAGCGGACGCCAAGGTCGTAGGCAGCCCTGCCAGATTTAAAATATACCGATTTTACTACTTATTATACTACTGCTGATTCTAATATAGACTTGCGAAATCGCTTCTGTTGCACTGCATGCTGGTTTAAAACAATTGACAATTTTAATTCAACAATTTGAAGCTTCAAAAAGTATGAATTAGACTAATGGTGAATTGATTAGACTAATAGTGAATTGATTAGACTAATGGTGAATTGATTAGACTAATGGTGAATTGATTAGACTAATGGTGAATTTATTAGACTATTGGGGCATGGTTTAGACTAATAACGCATGAATTAGACTAATAAGGCGTGGATTAGACTAATAACGTATGAATTAGACTAATAAGGCATGGATTAGACTAATAAGGCATGGATTAGACTAATAAAGCATGGATTAGACTAATAAAGCATGGATTAGACTAATAAAGCATGTATTAGACTAATAAAGCATGGATTAGACTAATAAGGCATGGATTAGACTAATAAGGCATGGATTAGACTAATAAAGCATGGGTTAGACTAGTAAGGCATGGATTAGACTAATAAAGCATGGATTAGACTACTAAAGCATGGGTTAGACTAGTAAGGCATGGATTAGACTAATAAGGCATGGATTAGACTAATAAGGCATGAATTAGACTAATAAGGTATGGATTAGACTAATAAGGCATGGATTAGACTAATAAGGCATGGATTAGACTAACAAGGCATGGATTAGACTAATAAGGCATGGATTAGACTAATAAAGCATGGATTAGACTAATAAAGCATGGATTAGACTAATAAAGCATGGATTAGACTAATAAAGCATGTATTAGACTAATAAGGCATGGATTAGACTAATAAGGCATGGATTAGACTAATAAGGCATGGATTAGACCAAAGGACAATAAATGTAGATTCAACCTGTCTCACCTAGCGAAGCGGTGCATGTCCCAGCGGGTGCACAATCGACTCTCCATGGCCAAAGGAAACTCGGGCAGGTCGATGCAGCCCTGCTTCTCAGCATCCGGAGTCATATAGGCCACGGGCTGGCACATCAGGTAGGCCTTGAGATTCTCGCGCTCCAAACCAGCCTTCATCAGCTTGATCGCTTCCAGGGTGACAAACGGATCGAAGTGGCAGTTGACGCCCACGAGTTTCGCACCAGCGCGAGCCATACGGACGGCGCAGTCGCCCGCGGAGTTGCCGTGCATGTCGCCTTGCGGTCCGATGCACATCGTGCAGGCCACGGGCAGCCCGGTCTCCAGCCCGACCTGCGGCGGGGGGGGCGTTGTTGGTTGGCTAGATTAGCAATCCATTATCACGTACTTTAATTTCCTGATTTGGCTAGATTAGCAATCCATCATCGTGTACTTTAATTTCCTGATTTGGCAAGATTAGCAATCCATCATCGTGTACTTTAATTTCCTGATTTGGCTAGATTAGCAATCCATCATCGTGTACTTTAATTTCCTGATTTGGCTAGATTAGCAATCCATCATCGTGTACTTTAATTTCCTGATTTGGCTAGATTAGCAATCCATCATCGTGTACTTTAATTTCCTGATTTGGCTAGATTAGCAATCCATCATCGTGTACTTTAATTTCCTGATTTGGCTAGATTAGCAATCCATCATCGTGTACTTTAATTTCCTGATTTGGCTAGATTAGCAATCCATCATCGTGTACTTTAATTTCCTGATTTGCCTAGATTAGCAATCCATCATCGTGTACTTTAATTTCCTGATTTGGCAAGATTAGCAATCCATCATCGTGTACTTTAATTTCCTGATTTGGCTAGATTAGCAATCCATCATCGTGTACTTTAATTTCCTGATTTGCCTAGATTAGCAATCCATCGTGTACTTTTATTCCTTATTTGGCTAAATTAGCTATATATCGTGTACTTTTATTTTCTGATTTGGCTAGATTAGCAATCCATCATCGTGTACTTTAATTTCCTGATTTGGCTAGATTAGCAATCCATCATCGTGTACTTTTATTCTCTGATTTGGCTAGATTAGCAATCCATCGTGTACTTTTATTTCTTATTTGGCTAAATTAGCTATATATCGTGTACTTTTATTTCTTATTTGGCTAAATTAGCTATATATCGTGTACTTTTATTTTCTGATTTGGCTAGATTAGCAATCCAATACAGCCTGCAATTTTATTAATAATTTGGATCAGTTTGTGGATAATTTGAAAATGCTAGTCCATGGTCGAAACCAATGCCAAAAATGAGGTCTGTTCGAACTGTTTCGACCATAGACTAACATATTCTTTGCAATTTTTTTAACACCGAGTCGAGTATCTTACCTCAATGGCCCACTCTGCCTCCTCAACATGCTCAAAGTACTCGCACAGCACCAAGTCGGCTCCTTCGGCCTTGAAAGTCTGCATCTGGCCACGGAAGATGGCCTGGATTGAAGCTTTGTCACCGCCGCTCAGGTAGGTCGGAGTCTGGCACACTCCGCCTAGAAACAGGGCGTCACCTTCTTGAGCGACCTCACGAGCAATGCGACACGCGGCGGTGTTGATGGCGGTGCACTGAAATTCAAGGGGGGTTGACTATATATTAGCAATCCATTCTATGGGTTTGATAGATTAGCAATCCATTCTATGGGTTTGATAGATTAGCAATCCATTCTATGGGTTTGATAGATTAGCAATCCATTCTATAGGTTTGGCTATAGATTAGCAATCCATTCTATAGGTTTGCTAGATTAGCAATCCATTCTATAGGTTTGATAGATTAGCAATCCATTCTATAGGTTTGATAGATTAGCAATCCATTCTATAGGTTTGATAGATTAGCAATCCATTCTATAGGTTTGGCTATAGATTAGCAATCCATTCTATAGGTTTTGCTATAGATGAGCAATCCATTCTATGGTTTGGCTATAGATTAGCAATCCATTCTATGGTTTGGCTATGATTTAGCAATCTGTTCTATGGTTTAGCTATAGATTAGCAATCCATTCTATGGTTTAGCTATAGATTAGCAATCCATTCTATGGTTAGGCTATAGATTAGCAATCCATTCTATGGTTTGGCTACAGATTTGCAATCCATTCTATAGGTTTGGCTATAGATTAGCAATCCATTCTATGGTCTGGCTATAGATTAGCAATCCATTCTATGGTTTGGCTATAGATTAGCAATCCATTTGGGTCACTTGGGTCACTTAATATAAGAAGGATCATACAGAATTTTCAGCGTTGTGAAATTTCGATCTTATGAATCCCCTCCCATCCATTTTATTAATATGAACGCCAGTTTGAGCTAAATTACTAACGATCTGAAAAAAGTTTTACAAACAGTTTAGTAGAAAGAGTCGAATCAAAAAGTGTGAGGCGAAATCAAAGAGCTGTTTTTGTATCTCTCCAGATGAAGCGTCGAAGCAGATTGCTCAAGCGTTCTCATGTGCTCAAACTCTAAGTCTCACCCCATACTTTTCCTGAGCCGTGTTGCCTCTATTGGAAAGCTTGTCCTCGCTGGCATAGTAAGTGAACGCCTGCATCACATCAGAGCCGGCTCTGAGAAACTCGCGATGCAGCTGCTTCACAGCTTCTGGGTACTCGACCACCGCTTCCGGTGTCCACGGCCCCGCCTTGACGTAGCCGCGCTTCTCCAGGGCGAACACGAAGCCGCCGTCTCCAATGACAACCTCGCCGTTGTCAAGCCGCTCCAGAATGCCGCGTCTTTTGTTTGACATTGTCTGTCTGTCTGTCTGTCTGTCTGTCTGTCTGTCTGTCTGTCTGTCTGTCTGTCTGTCTGTGTGTCTGTCTGTCTGTCTGTCTGTCTGTCTGTCTGTCTGTCTGTCTGTCTGTCTGTCTGTCTGTCTGTCTGTCTGTCTGTCTGTGTGTCTGTCTGTGTGTCTGTGTGTCTGTCTGTCTGTCTGTCTGTCTGTCTGTCTGTCTGTCTGTCTGTCTGTCTGTCTGTCTGTCTGTCTGTCTGTCTGTCTGTCTGCCTGTCTGTCTGCTGATTTTCCGCACTATCAGTCGCAGCTGTTGCATATATATACCCACAGCTACTCCGTCCAAATGAAAACCAGTTCCAGCTGGTTTTACAATCAAACTTATCGATTCGAAACTTTTTCTTAAGTTGACCCAAGAAGTCTGAGCATTGGAAAAGATTCGAGATTTCTGAGAGCAGCTTATCGTGAAACCTAGTAAACATGGCTTCCTACCCTCGTCAAACCCGCAATTCAGGTTCCACATTTCTCTAGTCCAAGGAGTTCCGAAATTTTGCATCGGAATCAAAATTAATTTTTTTCATTGAAAATAAAACAACTCTTTCTTTTAATAAGCTGTATTCAAACTCACTGTCTCTTTACATCGCGAGATTTTAAATTAATCAATCTAATTTTCAAGTATTTCTGTAGATTTACATTCCAGATCTGTTAGTTAACGCAGTCCTTGTTCAGCTTTAGTCTAGATAGTAAAACAATTTTGAGACTTGGTCATTATCTGTGAGTAAGCTGCTAGGGGGTAAACTAGGGGGGGGGGGTACGTATTAAACACCTGAGGAATTCTCACGCAGTTCCTCAGCTCACGTTTTCGATACGTTGCGCCACGAAACTCGCTTTGGCTCAGTTTGGGGCGTTCACAGACAATTTCTGTGTTTGTGTTATATGAATTGAGGGCAGATTTAATGATACAGTAGTTTATAAAACTGCTTTCTGGGTGCTGAGGTCACTGGGTGCTGAGGACACTGGGTGCTGAAGTCACTGGGTGCTGAGGACACTGGGTGCTGAGGACACTGGGTGCTGAGGACACTGGCTGCTGAGGTCACTGGCTGCTGAGGTCACTGGGTGCTGAGGACACTGGGTGCTGAGGACACTGGGTGCTGAGGACACTGGGTGCTGAGGACACTGGGTGCTGAGGTCACTGGCTGCTGAGGTCACTGGGTGCTGAGGACACTGGGTGCTGAGGACACTGGGTGCTGAGGACACTGGGTGCTGAGGACACTGGGTACTGAGGACACTGGGTGCTGAGGACACTGGTTGCTGAGGACACTGGGTGCTGAGGTCACTGGGTGCTGAGGACACTGGGTGCTGAGGTCACTGGGTGCTGAGGACACTGGGTGCTGAGGACACTGGCTGCTGAGGTCTCTGGGTGCTGAGGACACTGGGTGCTGAGGATACTGGGTGCTGAAGTCACTGGGTGCTGAGGACACTGGGTGCTGAGGACACTGGGTGCTGAAGTCACTGGGTGCTGAGGACACTGGGTGCTGAGGACACTGGGTGCTGAGGACACTGGGTGCTGAGGTCACTATCTGCTGAGGTCACTGGGTGCTGAGGACACTGGGTGCTGAGGACACTGGGTGCTGAGGACACTGGGTGCTGAGGATACTGGGTGCTGAAGTCACTGGGTGCTGAGGACACTGGGTGCTGAGGACACTGGGTGCTGAAGTCACTGGCTGCTGAGGACACTGGGTGCTGAGGACACTGGGTGCTGAGGACACTGGGTGCTGAGGTCACTGGCTGCTGAGGACACTGGGTGCTGAGGACACTGGGTGCTGAGGACACTGGGTGCTGAGGACACTGGGTGCTGAGGTCACTGGCTGCTGAGGTCACTGGGTGCTGAGGTCACTGGGTGCTGAGGACACTGGGTGCTGAGGACACTGGGTGCTGAGGTCACTGGTTGCTAAGGAGCTCCATTTTGAGGATATTCTGCAGCTGAAGATTTAAGGAGAAAGACAGAAAACCAAAATAATTTCAAAAGCCACTATCAGCCACAAACTCACCCCGAATTTCTGCGATGCAGTGTTGCCCCGGTTGGAAAGCTTGTCCTCGCTGGCATAGTAAGTGAACGCCTGCATCACATCAGAGCCGGCTCTGAGAAACTCGCGATGAAGCTGCTTTACAGCTTCCGGGTATTCGACCACCGCTTCCGGTGTCCACGGCCCCGCCTTGACGTAGCCGCGCTTCTCCAGGGCGAACACGAAGCCGCCGTCTCCAATGACAACCTCGCCGTTGTCAAGCCGCTCCATAATGCCGCCTCTTTTGTTCGACATGGTAAATGATGAGGCCGTGGCTGGTGCTGGGACTCTCTGGTGGATTCTGAACTTTTCGAGTAGCGCGGATTGTTTGAAATCGGGCTATTTATATCCACTTACAGCCGAGATTTGCGCCTGTCTCTCTCTCACCCCTCGGTCTCGGAACCGGTTTAAACCGGTTCTGTTTAACTATTTTATTGACCGATAAAGTCAAACGCTCCTGACCTAGATAGTGCCACGTACCACCGACTCAGTTGGCCATGGAGATCTGCAAGAATTGACAATATATGAGACTGCAACACAGCATCGATTGGTTAAATAAAGCTTGGTTTTCAGCAAACCAATTGCTAGACTCAGACCTCCATGATGACTCTCTCTGGAGACTTTGACATGCCGCTGGACTTGCTGCAATATCTATGTTGTCAATGGAAATACCTGGCGAGGTAACTCGCCGCTAAAAATGTAACTCAGGAAATGGAAAATTCTAATAATTGCAACCGTAAACATAAAGGTCAAATCTTAGATTCCGTTCTTTAATAACAAATAATTAGCACCAGGGGCTTTAGCACCAAGGGGCTTTAGCACCAGGGACTTTAGCACCAGGGACTTTAGCACCAGGGACTTTAGCACCAGGGTCTTTAGCACCAGGGGCTTTAGCACCAGGGGCTTTAGCACCAGGGACTTTAGCACCAGGGGCTTTAGCACCAGGGGCTTTAGCACCAGGGACTTTAACACCAGGGGCTTTAGCACCAGGGGCTTTAGCACCAGGGACTTTAGCACCAGGGGCTTTAGCACCAGGGGCTTTAGCACCAGGGGCTTTAGCACCAGGGGCTTTAGCACCAGGGGCTTTAGCACCAGGGGCTTTAGCACCAGGGGCTTTTGTTGTATTTTGTGCTTTGACTCTGTGCTGAGCCGAAAGCTGTTATAACGAGAGCGTAGCTTAAGTTGAATGTATATTTCATTTAACGAAATAAGTAACGGCAAGCCTTTATAGAGTCAGAGTCAGTCGGTAGCTGTTTGGGACAAAGACAAATAAATTAACGCTGGGGCAACGACTGAAAATAAAAGTACATTGGATTCGGATCGGTATACAACATGTCCGCCTTCGAGGGAATGAGAACTGCAACAGAAAAGCGTTGGTGGTTATTTATTAGTGGGTTTGAGTATGAACGGGTGAGCTTAGGGAGCTTGGTGCTTAACAAAGTAACGGCGAATTCGTTGAAAGTTTGGAATTTAATCAGCGTCTATGCTGTTCAGCAATTACGGCACGAATCGATCAGGGGCCCGACGATTTCGCGAGCTTCGGCGCATCGGGTTGTCATTCGGTTGCTCTGGGGCATCCTGCTCATGGGTCGTTGGTGCCTGCTCTTCTCCGGCCGCCATTTGCATCGGGGGCTGTTGCACAGGCAGATTGTCATTCGCTTCCTCTTCGTCCGCTGTAAGGGCGTCCTGCTGTGGCATTGATGGGGCCAACTGATTGGTGCTGGCCAGCTTCAGGCTCTCATCTTCTAAAATCCATGCCGTATTGTGTCCAGCAGTCATTAGAAATGTAGCCTGGCTTCCCTGAGTTGATTTCTGCGGCTGGTAGATGACGTTGTCTCCTTGCTCGAACTGTGAGACGACCGGTACACGAAGGCGTCTACCAAGCACCAACTCGGCTGGGCACTGGCCGCGGCTTCTTGAGGAGTTGCGATGGTGCATGAGCACTTTTTGCAGGTAGAATGGGAAATCCATGTGAGTTATTCTCTCCGACCATGCACGCAGCGCAGATTTAACGGTCTGCACTGCCCTTTCTGCGAGGCCGTTTGCCTGAGGATAGTAGGCGGGTGACTCCATTTTCTTCACTCCATGTGCGCGCAGCCATGCGTTGAGGCTATCGGCCACAAATTCGGGTGCGTTGTCCGACACAACCAGCTCCGGCATACCAAAGCGTGCAAAGATGGCGCAGAGGCACCGCTGGACAGTGCTGGCCACTCTGTTTTGGCAGGGAAACACTTCTATCCAGCCAGAATGAGCGTCAACGATAATCAGTATGTCGCCAGCTCCTCTTACATGCGCCCAGTCCATGTGAATGCGTTGGAATGGATAGTCCGGGGCGGGCCATCGATCCCTGTCGTGGCCGACACGCGGTCGTAGGCGGCTGCAGACCGGGCAGCGTTGGACAAATCGTGACACATCCTGTTGCATCCCAGGCCCCCAGCAAGACGCTGAAAGCAGGTTGTATGAGGACTGAATTCCAGAGTGGGTGTCATGGATCGCGTCAAAGGCAGCCCGGCGCAACCGTGGGGGGATGTAAACCCTCCTCTGCATGTAAAGAAGTCCGTTTTCCAGCGTTAGCTTTTCGGAAACGGCTTTGAAGCTTGACTCTGCCTGCGAGCAACCTTGCCAATTTCCATTGCGTACTCTCATTAAAATCTTCTGGGTGAACGGGTCTGCGTCCATTTCTGCCAAAATTCTTCCGGCCTCGATCACCGGCGATTCAAATACCACGACGTTGATAGCATCAAACGTTTCCTTGTCGTCTGCTGAAGGGTGATCAAAGCGGAGCCGAGATAAAGCGTCAGCGTGTGGAATATCGCGGCCTCGCACGTACTCGATGTTGAAGTCAAATTGCATGAGATGCATAGCCCAGCGCCCGATTCTCGCCGATGTGTTCAGAGGGATGCCACCGCGGAAAAGGCGAGTCAGTGGCTGATGATCTGTCTTGATTGTGAAGTGACGGCCATGAAGGAAGTGCTTCAGTCGAGCGACGGCCCAGAAGATGGCGAGGGCCTCGCGCTCAATATTTGAATAATTTGATTCGGCGGATGACAGCGTCCTTGATACAAATATTACGGGATGCCCTTCCTGAGTCACTACAGCAGCTATTGAGCTCTTTGAGGCATCCGTTGTTAGAGTCAGCTCCTTTGATAGGCTATAGGGCTGCACTATTGGCGCAGAGGCGATTTCGGCTTTGAGGTTATTAAAAGCTCGAGAGCACTCGTCGGTCCAGTCAAAGTTGACGTTGGATTTTCGCAGATGGTTAAGAGGAGCGGTCTTTCGAGCGATGTTCGGAATCAGTCTCCCAAAGAAGTTGACTAGTCCCAGAAAGCTCGCGAGCTCAGATTTGTTAGTCGGTGCAGAAACTTGTCTGACTTTTTCAACAAGCCGATCGTCTGGATGGATTCCGGCGGCAGAGATCTTGAATCCAAAAAAAGAGATGGAATCGGTGTAGTTGATGCACTTTGACTCGTTGATGGTGACGCGCTTTTCTTGTAGTCGGGTGCGCACCGCGGCAAGGCGCTTTTCTAGAGTAGCCGCATCTGGTGCGTGCACCAGGATGTCGTCTTGATAAATCAGCAGTCCTTTGATGTCTGACAAAATCGATTCCATAGTTCTCTGGAAGATGAACGAGGCGTTTTTCATCCCCATTTGCAGTCTGTTTACTCGGTACAGTCCACGCGACGTGTTGATGATAGAGAGATCTCTGGCCGCTTCATCCAGTTCAATTTGCCAGTAGGCCGAGCGGAGGTCGACGGTGGCGAAGACTTTTGCGTTTTTCAAGCGTGAGAAAAGAATTTCTACATTGGGGATCGGATGAGAGTCGGACTTTATTTTCTCATTCACGTGTACACTGTAATCGGCACACATGCGCAAGGTGCCATCTTTCTTTTTCACCCACACCACGGGCGACGCATTGCTCACGGGTCCCTCGATGGGTTCAATTATTCCTAGCTGTTGCAAGCGGTCAAGTTCGGCGTTAATCTGCCCCTCAATTGCAATAGGCACGGATCGAGCACGGCAGAATCTTGGTCTGGCACCGTCAACAACCTCCATGCGAGCTTTCACGCCTTTTATGGTAGGCAGTGGCTCAACTACGCGGGTGTTGTTCTGGGGCACACTTGTGGTGTGAAAGAGGTCCTCCGCGTCCAACAGATCGCGACCAAGTAAGCCATATGGTTTGCTCGAGTTGACCACAATGAGCTCTGCAGGGTGCAGATGACCTCGTAGTTCAACCGTGGTTGCCAGCTTTCCGAGTGATTTCATCACGTGACCATCAAAGGCTTCTAGCCGCCGAAAACACTTCTGCAGCGAGGGTCGACCCAGTCGTTCCCATTGCGAACTGGAGAGCACGGAGACGGAGGCGCCTGTATCGATCTGCATGTGGACGGTCTTGCCATCGATAATAAGTGGCTCGGTGGCCACGTTGACAGCGTGGACGGTGCCCACGTCGCTGAGATGCATCAGAGAAGTCTTCTCATGTGGCTCATTGTCTATTTCATGAGCTGATGGGTCAGTGACTTGGTGCACAGGCCGTGCAGATGATGAGCGACATACACTGGCGAAGTGATTTTTCTTACCACATTTTGAACAGAGCTTGCCAAAAGCCGGGCATTTTCCTTCCGAATGTGCTTTGCCGCAGTAACGACAGTCCTTGACACTCCGATGTCCATTATGTCGCTGCGAGTAATGCACAGAGGCTTCGTGTGTTTGGATTGAAGGAGCTGGCTGAGTCAAAGTCGCTTGAAAGTCGCTTGATTTTATGGACACAAAAGCTGTCACCTGCTCTAGGTCGCGAATAAAGTCGACAATTTCGGGAACCGACTTGAATGATTTGATTTGAGTGGCATCCAGAACGCGTTGTTGTTGGTTTACATTGCTGAGCCCAGAAATTAGCGCCATTTGGAGCAGTTCCTCGAGAGGACTGGTGGATGTCTTCAAATCATCAAACTTACAGTCCTTAGCGGCACGACGAAGTCGGCTAACGAAGTCAGAAATTGATTCATTTGGTGCTTGCCGCATGGCGAAGAAACGAACGCGTTCAGCGATGACCAGCTTTTCCTTTGGCTTTAGGTACGCTTGCACGGCAGTGTTGATTTCATCAAAAGTCAGGTCGGTCACGGATTTGGGGGCGATTATGCTTTGTATCTTCTCCAAGGCTGTGAGCCCGCAGTGCGCCAAAAAGTTGTCTGCGATGGTCTTCTTTCCATCACTATCAGTCCAGTCCTTTGCTCGGGCCAGCGCTTGAAAGGCAGTCATCCAGGTTTGAGCTCGATCGGGCTTCTCCAGCGGCAGTTCGCCAAGTGACTGCGACGCCATTGTTGTATTTTGTGCTTTGACTCTGTGCTGAGCCGAAAGCTGTTATAACGAGAGCGTAGCTTAAGTTGAATGTATATTTTATTTAACGAAATAAGTAACGGCAAGCCTTTATAGAGTCAGAGTCAGTCGGTAGCTGCTTGGGACACAGACAAATAAATTAACGCTGGGGCAACGACTGAAAATAAAAGTACATTGGATTCGGATCGGTATACAACAGCTTTAGCACCAGGGGCTTTAGCACCAGGGTCTTTAGCACCAGGGGCTTTAGCACCAGGGTCTTTAGCACCAGGGGCTTTAGCACCAGGGTCTTTAGCACCAGGGGCTTTAGCACCAGGGGCTTTAGCACCAGGGGCTTTAGCACCAGGGGCTTTAGCACCAGGGGCTTTAGTACCTGGAGCGCCAGCATTAGGGTTGTCATTGCTTAGTCCAGCCTATTATGGAAGTCAGCAGCCGCCACTGGAAAAAACAATGAAGAGGAGAGATGAGAGGGCAGAGGAACACGGCTGAGGGAACGGGAGTGAGGGCTGCAGGACCGAGAAAGATAAAAGAGGGAAAAAGTGCATGAGGAAAGAAAACTTGGCGATAAAAGCGATGCCGGCTGCACCAATTTATAGGAAATCAGTTTGGTGAGAATTTCAGGCTATCAAGACAGTCAGCACACAGTATACTTCAAAAAGTACAACACTGGCATCAGAACGGTATCATGAAAATTTCATTTTTTAGTTCTAGTCTATCAGGTACTCAGCTGTTTTAGCACTCTGCCACAACTGCACTAAAGGGAATGGAATTTTAATGCATTACCTGTGACCAAAGTCCAAATTTTTATGTGCTCCTGTGCATGTATGCTCGTATGATGATAACATCTCTCTCAAGCATCTTGACAAATGAGGGACTAGTAAAAGTATATGGCTTCCACTTCTGCTGGCCATTCTGGTGCTGGCGCCCCTTGGTGCTGGCGCCCCTTGGTGCTGGCGCCCCTTGGTGCTGGCGCCCCTTGGTGCTGGCGCCCCTTGGTGCTGGCGCCCCTTGGTGCTAAAGCCCCTTGGTGCTAAAGCCCCTTGGTGCTGGCGCCCCTTGGTGCTGGCGCCCCTTGGTGCTGGCGCCCCTTGGTGCTGGCGCCCCTTGGTGCTGGCGCCCCTTGGTGCTGGCGCCCCTTGGTGCTGGCGCCCCTTGGTGCTGGCGCCCCTTGGTGCTGGCGCCCCTTGGTGCTAAAGCCCCTTGGTGCTGGCGCCCCTTGGTGCTGGCGCCCCTTGGTGCTAAAGCCCCTTGGTGCTAAAGCCCTTGGTGCTGGCGCCCCTTGGTGCTAAAGCCCCTTGGTGCTAAAGCCCCTTGGTGCTAAAGCCCCTTGGTGCTAAAGCCCCTTGGTGCTAAAGCCCCTTGGTGCTGGCGCCCCTTGGTGCTGGCGCCCCTTGGTGCTGGCGCCCCTTGGTGCTAAAGCCCCTTGGTGCTGGCGCCCCTTGGTGCTGGCGCCCCTTGGTGCTAAAGCCCCTTGGTGCTAAAGCCCCTTGGTGCTAAAGCCCCTTGGTGCTGGCGCCCCTTGGTGCTAAAGCCCCTTGGTGCTAAAGCCCCTTGGTGCTAAAGCCCCTTGGTGCTAAAGCCCCTTGGTGCTAAAGCCCCTTGGTGCTAAAGCCCCTTGGTGCTAAAGCCCCTTGGTGCTAAAGCCCCTTGGTGTTAAAACCTCTTTTTGCTGGTGTCCTATAGGCTCACAATCGCACTTGAAGTGGCGCCCTACCGCTGGCACTCTTAACCGTTTGAGCACACTGTCGTCCCAAGGTGAAGCCTTAGCAGTTCTGAATTCCGCAAAATGAGTTGCCTGCTATAGACAGAACTCAGTTCTAGCTTGCAGTCAGGCAGGCAGAAAGATGAGACTTCCTGACAGTATCGATCCATTTTTTTATGCCAAGTAGACACTGCAAGCTTGCGTACCGGCTGCAAGATACCTTAGCTCTCATTAAAAGCTGGAATTTATGAGATACTTGATACCTGTCAGTCATAGTCACGCAATCCGCTTCGGTAGCACTTTTAGTTTGTTTACTATCTATATATCTATCTATCTATCTATCTATCTATCTATCTATCTATCTATCTATCTATCTATCTATCTATCTATCTATCTATCTATCTATCTATCTATCTATCTATCTATCTATCTATCTATCTATCTATCTATCTATCTATCTATCTATCTATCTATCTATCTATCTATCTATCTATCTATCTATCTATCTATCTATCTATCTATCTATCTATCTATCTATCTATCTATCTATCTATCTATCTATCTATCTATCTATCTATCTATCTATCTATCTATCTATCTATCTATCTATCTATCTATCTATCTATCTATCTATCTATCTATCTATCTATCTATCTATCTATCTATCTATCTATCTATCTATCTATCTATCTATCTATCTATCTATCTATCTATCTATCTATCTATCTATCTATCTATCTATCTATCTATCTATCTATCTATCTATCTATCTATCTATCTATCTATCTATCTATCTATCTATCTATCTATCTATCTATCTATCTATCTATCTATCTATCTATCTATCTATCTATCTATCTATCTATCTATCTATCTATCTATCTATCTATCTATCTATCTATCTATCTATCTATCTATCTATCTATCTATCTATCTATCTATCTATCTATCTATCTATCTATCTATCTATCTATCTATCTATCTATCTATCTATCTATCTATCTATCTATCTATCTATCTATCTATCTATCTATCTATCTATCTATCTATCTATCTATCTATCTATCTATCTATCTATCTATCTATCTATCTATCTATCTATCTATCTATCTATCTATCTATCTATCTATCTATCTATCTATCTATCTATCTATCTATCTATCTATCTATCTATCTATCTATCTATCTATCTATCTATCTATCTATCTATCTATCTATCTATCTATCTATCTATCTATCTATCTATCTATCTATCTATCTATCTATCTATCTATCTATCTATCTATCTATCTATCTATCTATCTATCTATCTATCTATCTATCTATCTATCTATCTATCTATCTATCTATCTATCTATCTATCTATCTATCTATCTATCTATCTATCTATCTATCTATCTATCTATCTATCTATCTATCTATCTATCTATCTATCTATCTATCTATCTATCTATCTATCTATCTATCTATCTATCTATCTATCTATCTATCTATCTATCTATCTATCTATCTATCTATCTATCTATCTATCTATCTATCTATCTATCTATCTATCTATCTATCTATCTATCTATCTATCTATCTATCTATCTATCTATCTATCTATCTATCTATCTATCTATCTATCTATCTATCTATCTATCTATCTATCTATCTATCTATCTATCTATCTATCTATCTATCTATCTATCTATCTATCTATCTATCTATCTATCTATCTATCTATCTATCTATCTATCTATCTATCTATCTATCTATCTATCTATCTATCTATCTATCTATCTATCTATCTATCTATCTATCTATCTATCTATCTATCTATCTATCTATCTATCTATCTATCTATCTATCCATCTATCTATCTATCTATCTATCTATCTATCTATCTATCTATCTATCTATCTATCTATCTATCCATCTATCTATCCATCTATCTATCTATCTATCTATCTATCTATCTATCTATCTATCTATCTATCTGCAGCAATTGTGCACAACAACATCATAATCAGGAAGGTGCTAGATGAATGCAGCAAAAGTACAATGCAAGCTGACTAACTTTAATTAAAGTATCATTTTACGAAACAAAGAAAAGCAAGTAACTATAGAGCGCAATAGTAAGATGGAGTCTTTGTTCGATGCCTGATAGTCTTTGTCTTATTCACTGGTCACCCACGCTGGAGCCAAACAGCTGCCCGAAGACGCTTTCCCGGTCCTCTGTAAAGAAATAGTCGTTCATGCTGGCTATGTAGGATCGCCTGTCCAGGGTCTCCTCGAATTCATCGCAGAGCAGCTCGAACAGAGGCTCGGAGAACTCCAAGGGCACATTGAAAGCCAGCAGAAGAGTCTGAGCTTCATCCAAAACCAAGCGATTGTCCCTATTCGAGTCGCAGGCGGTGAACATGTCAGACCAACAGGACAGCCAGTCTTTCCTCAGTTGAGCCGCAGAGGCTTCGTCTTTGAGTTTGGCTTCAAATTCTGACACGAAAACTTCCGGAACAATTTTCCCGTCACGCTGCATCATGCCGAGCAATCTCGTCAGGGCGTCTTTGAACAGCGCCTTGCTCTCCTCACTCAGCTTGTCTCGCATGAACTTCAGCCAGCCGTTGAAGGTGGCCAAAATCTTCTCCTGATCGCTCTTTGTTCCATTGTGCGTCAGTTTCTTCACGAACTCGACACACTTGGCTTTCTGCAACGGCCCGACAGCCGGCTTTGGAAGGCTGTTGAGTATGGAGTCAAAGTCTTGCTGCTGCGGCTTCTGGGCGTCCATCTGCTTAGAATTGGCTCAGTCGCGGGTTTGGCGGTGAATTTTAGCAACTAGGCATCGCCGTTAACTGCAGAGCCTGTGTACTATAAGAACAGCATGACGGGGTTGCTGCACTGCGTTGGGCTGAATCGATCTACCCCCAGTTAATATGCTGCAGCCAACCATCAACCCTTTGCTTTCTCTCTCTCTCTCTCTCTGGGTGTCCCTCTTCTCGCCCTGACGCCTGAGACTCAACTGTACAGTAGGTGAGGCACAATACAAATAATCTGGACTTTATAATTTTATCTAACTCAGAGTTCAACTCATGCGGCTACTGAGTTAATCTACATTGACGAAGATTTGTGTGAAAGAAAAGAATGAAAGATCAAATGCAACGTTCTGTCTCGTGTCAGGTCACTCAACCATCAACTGAACGAAGTGGACGAAAAGTTTTTCTTTTCTGTCCATTTATTTTATTTTAAAAAGTCATTGAGTACATGAAGGGTAGAGGTAGGGGCTTTGAGTGCTGGCTGGTCCAAGGGGGTTGAGTCGTTGCCCCTAGCAACCAGATAGAGCGGATCGGTGAAGGGTGGGAGACAGCTCTGCGAACGCACTATGCCAACAATAGATAGACTCGGAGCTGTGACATGAGGCCTGAGAGACACTGTGGGGAGGGAGGCAAGAGACCGCACGGAGAAGACAAACCCCAACCCCTTTTTACTCAGTCTGTACCCTCCCCCAAAAGGTGTACGTACACTTGCCTGTCAAATTGCAGAAAATTTGCAGAAAGACATTCATTTCTGGACGAATGTTAAGAACTGTTATTGCTTTTTGCAAGGCGAAATTGGCGTTGATACCGATGTACACATCATGGAGAAAGTGGAAGAATTCTTCAGAGAAACATCAGCATAGCGAAAGCAGCAATCAGTGCAGCACACTGATCGTCCCTGCAACGGTGCCTCGATGGAGTTTCCCAGCCGAGCTCATTCAACAGCAGCCTGCAGTTTCTAAGGACTCTTCGACACCGAAATGCCGTCAAGTAAAGCCGGCTTGGCCAGATGCTGCGGCAGTTCAAAAACGTCTCGCTGACGGATTTGAACGTCTACTGAACACCCTGCTGATGCTTTTGAAGCCAACATTACGCACCTGTGAGGCGCCTGCGGCGCTCACCCGAGACGATCTGCTGTCGGTTGCGGAGCTTTCGTCCACCCAACTCGGCCTGACGAGGATCCGACGACGTCAGCTGAGCCGCCTTGCCGACGAGCTGTGGACTCTGCTGGTGAGCCTCACTGACGTGTCGGACTTGGAGGCGTCGAAGAGACCGACTGCTCCACTGCCCATCACTGCTGCATCGTTGCGCTCGGGTCTGAGCAGGCGAGTTCAAACCCGACTGGACTTTTTCACTCTGCGACGAAGTCTGTTGCGTCTGGCCGCCGACCTGTTCACGCTGCTGTCCGAGCCAGGCGTGCCCGCGAATTGGCCGGCAAGGCTGCTTGAGGCTGTGGAGTTCTCGCAGTCGGCAAGCCCAGCCAGCGGTCTGCAGTTCGTCGAAGTTCGAACGGCTCTGGTCGATGCTTCTCGGTCAGAGGGAAACAGAGCGGGCACTCAGTTTGATGGCAGGTGGCAACGGGACACCTGGATGAGACTGGTGCACGCTCAGTTCTTCTAACCCGTGACAAGAATCGCTAAAGGGTCATTGCAAACAACTTAGTAGTGACTCTAGCGACTCTGGGCGACTCGTCTGACTTTTTAACGACTCAAAAGATTTTTAATGCGACTGAGAGGTGACCTCTGAGTCAAGGTCGTATCACGCGAGTTTCAGAATTGTAAGAGTCGAAAAAAAGTCGTCTAAAAGTTGTTGTATTAGCGCTTGACTTTCTACTCAAGTGGACTACATAGTAGAGGTGCTAAAACTGACTTTTAGATGACTTTTACCGTGACATCCTTTTAGTTATAGTCAGCTAATTCGTTTTTTCCTATTTTACCTATGGTACCTGCAACGACTCTGATGGCTACCGTTTTCATCGGGTACCTTCTGGACTAAGCAATCATAATCAAAGTTCTGTTTAAAAATCCAACGAGCTGATCAAACGGAGCCGGTCTTAGTATTCGTTTTAAATGTGCCTTTAAAATGCTTTCAGTTCCAACTCGTGGCTCTGTATTGGTCTGTATTTGCACCTGTAGCTCTGTCCTGTAACCGAGAACTGTGCATTTTATTGAAAGAAATATTGAATTTTATATACGCTAATAGGGTTGTGTTTCATCGCTGTTCATAGTAGGTTGATGTACAATTTTTTACTTGATAACCAAGTAAACTTATAAGCGTTCTATTATATATACTTTGGTCTCTGAAAATTTTGTCAATTTCTTTGAATTTGTTATTATGACTAATTGATGCCATTGATTATGACTTTAGCTTGTAGGAAAAAACGTTAAGAGTACGTTAAAATTGAGTTTAATAGAAACAAAAGCCAAAAAAGACCGAGAAAGTCAACAGCCCCAACTTTTTCAGGTAGTTAAAAATGAAAGATACAGGTATAGAACACTTTTTTTGCATTTCCGTTACTCTAGGGAGTCTAGCTGCATCTAACTACTTACTTCAGTAGCTAAAAGTGACTTTTTGTCACTTTTTCAAGATTTTTACCGTAAAAACTATAAGGCTAAGTTAAAAGTTACACAAAACATGTAAAAAAAACTTCTGACCTGCCTATAAAAAATCTTGAGCTCTCATTTTGAATGGAAGCTGGCGAAGAAAAAGTCTAAAAACTGCATAGAAGTGACATCGATGGAAGCCAAAGCTTTAAAAAATTCACGATCCATAATCTGCTTTTCGTGTATAGTGTACTTTGAATAAAATTCACAAATGGCTACTTATCAAAGTAGCCATACAATAGCGTGGCAGCTTTCGTTTTACCGAGAGTTCAGTTCCCAAACTATGGAAATTTCCAAAATTTAAATGAAGTAAGCAAATGATTTCCTAAACCGTAACTTTCTAACTGTCTAGTTTGTGAAGGGTCTAGTTTGTGAAGGTTCTAGTTTGTGAAGGTTCTAGTTTGTGAAGGTTCTAGTTTGTGAAGGGTCTAGTTTGTGAAGGGTCCAGTTTGTGAAGGGTCTAGTTTGTGAAGGGTCTAGTTTGTGAAGGGTCTAGTTTGTGAAGGGTCTAGTTTGTGAAGGGTCTAGTTTGTGAAGGGTCTAGTTTGTTAAGGGTCTAGTTTGTGAAGGGTCTAGTTTGTTAAGGGTCTAGTTTGTGAAGGGTCTAGTTTGTGAAGGGTCTAGTTTGTGAAGGGTCTAGTTTGTGAAGGGTCTAGTTTGTGAAGGGTCTAGTTTGTGAAGGGTCTAGTTTGTTAAGGGTCTAGTTTGTGAAGGGTCCAGTTTGTGAAGGGTCTAGTTTGTGAAGGGTCTAGTTTGTGAAGGGTCTAGTTTGTGAAGGGTCTAGTTTGTGAAGGGTCTAGTTTGTGAAGGGTCTAGTTTGTGAAGGGTCTAGTTTGTGAAGGGTCTAGTTTGTGAAGGGTCTAGTTTGTGAAGGGTCTAGTTTGTGAAGGGTCTAGTTTGTGAAGGGTCTAGTTTGTGAAGGGTCTAGTTTGTGAAGGGTCTAGTTTGTGAAGGGTCTAGTTTGTGAAGGGTCTAGTTTGTGAAGGGTCTAGTTTGTGAAGAGTCTAGTTTGTGAAGGGTCTAGTTTGTGAAGGGTCTAGTTTGTGAAGGGTCTAGTTTGTGAAGGGTCTAGTTTGTGAAGGGTCTAGTTTGTTAAGGGTCTAGTTTGTGAAGGGTCTAGTTTGTTAAGGGTCTAGTTTGTTAAGGGTCTAGTTTGTGAAGGGTCTAGTTTGTGAAGGGTCTAGTTTGTGAAGGGTCTAGTTTGTGAAGGGTCTAGTTTGTTAAGGGTCTAGTTTGTGAAGGGTCTAGTTTGTTAAGGGTCTAGTTTGTTAAGGGTCTAGTTTGTGAAGGGTCTAGTTTGTGAAGGGTCTAGTTTGTGAAGGGTCTAGTTTGTGAAGGGTCTAGTTTGTGAAGGGTCTAGTTTGTGAAGGGTCTAGTTTGTTAAGGGTCTAGTTTGTGAAGGGTCTAGTTTGTTAAGGGTCTAGTTTGTGAAGGGTCTAGTTTGTGAAGGGTCTAGTTTGTGAAGGGTCTAGTTTGTGAAGGTTCTAGTTTGTGAAGGGTCTAGTTTGTGAAGGGTCTAGTTTGTGAAGGGTCTAGTTTGTGAAGGGTCTAGTTTGTGAAGGGTCTAGTTTGTTAAGGGTCTAGTTTGTGAAGGGTCTAGTTTGTTAAGGGTCTAGTTTGTGAAGGGTCTAGTTTGTGAAGGGTCTAGTTTGTGAAGGGTCTAGTTTGTGAAGGTTCTAGTTTGTGAAGGGTCTAGTTTGTGAAGGTTCTAGTTTGTGAAGGGTCTAGTTTGTGAAGGGTCTAGTTTGTGAAGGGTCTAGTTTGTTAAGGGTCTAGTTTGTGAAGGGTCTAGTTTGTTAAGGGTCTAGTTTGTTAAGGGTCTAGTTTGTGAAGGGTCTAGTTTGTGAAGGGTCTAGTTTGTGAAGGTTCTAGTTTGTGAAGGGTCTAGTTTGTGAAGGGTCTAGTTTGTAAAGGGTCTAGTTTGTGAAGGGTCTAGTTTGTGAAGGTTCTAGTTTGTGAAGGTTCTAGTTTGTGAAGGGTCTAGTTTGTGAAGGGTCTAGTTTGTGAAGGGTCTAGTTTGTGAAGGGTCTAGTTTGTTAAGGGTCTAGTTTGTGAAGGGTCTAGTTTGTTAAGGGTCTAGTTTGTGAAGGGTCTAGTTTGTGAAGGGTCTAGTTTGTGAAGGGTCTAGTTTGTGAAGGTTCTAGTTTGTGAAGGGTCTAGTTTGTGAAGGGTCTAGTTTGTGAAGGGTCTAGTTTGTGAAGGGTCTAGTTTGTGAAGGGTCTAGTTTGTGAAGGGTCTAGTTTAAGAAGGGTCTAGTTTTTAAAGGGTCTAGTGTGTGAAGGGTCCAGTTTGTGAAGGGTCTAGTTTGTGAAGGGTCTAGTTTGTGAAGGGTCTAGTTTGTGAAGGGTCTAGTTTGTGAAGGGTCTAGTTTGTGAAGGGTATAGTTTGTGAAGGGTCTAGTTTGTGAAGGGTCTAGTTTGTTAAGGGTCTAGTTTGTGAAGGGTCTAGTTTGTGAAGGGTCTAGTTTGTGAAGGGTCTAGTTTGTGAAGGGTCTAGTTTGTGAAGGGTCTAGTTTGTGAAGAGTCTAGTTTGTGAAGGGTCTAGTTTGTGAAGGGTCTAGTTTGTGAAGGGTCTAGTTTGTTAAGGGTCTAGTTTGTGAAGGGTCTAGTTTGTGAAGGGTCTAGTTTGTGAAGGGTCTAGTTTGTGAAGGGTCTAGTTTGTGAAGGGTCTAGTTTGTGAAGGGTCTAGTTTGTTAAGGGTCTAGTTTGTGAAGGGTCTAGTTTGTTAAGGGTCTAGTTTGTGAAGGGTCTAGTTTGTGAAGGGTCTAGTTTGTGAAGGGTCTAGTTTGTGAAGGTTCTAGTTTGTGAAGGGTCTAGTTTGTGAAGGGTCTAGTTTGTGAAGGGTCTAGTTTGTGAAGGGTCTAGTTTGTGAAGGGTCTAGTTTGTTAAGGGTCTAGTTTGTGAAGGGTCTAGTTTGTTAAGGGTCTAGTTTGTGAAGGGTCTAGTTTGTGAAGGGTCTAGTTTGTGAAGGGTCTAGTTTGTGAAGGTACTAGTTTGTGAAGGGTCTAGTTTGTGAAGGGTCTAGTTTGTGAAGGGTCTAGTTTGTGAAGGGTCTAGTTTGTGAAGGTTCTAGTTTGTGAAGGGTCTAGTTTGTGAAGGGTCTAGTTTGTGAAGGGTCTAGTTTGTGAAGGGTCTAGTTTGTGAAGGGTCTAGTTTGTTAAGGGTCTAGTTTGTGAAGGGTCTAGTTTGTTAAGGGTCTAGTTTGTGAAGGGTCTAGTTTGTGAAGGGTCTAGTTTGTGAAGGGTCTAGTTTGTGAAGGGTCTAGTTTGTGAAGGGTCTAGTTTGTGAAGGGTATAGTTTGTGAAGGGTCTAGTTTGTGAAGGGTCTAGTTTGTGAAGGGTCTAGTTTGTGAAGGGTCTAGTTTAAGAAGGGTCTAGTTTGTGAAGAGTCTAGTTTGTGAAGGGTCTAGTTTGTGAAGGGTCTAGTTTTTGAAGGGTCTAGTCTGTAAAAGGTCTAGTTTGTGAAGGGTTTAGTCTGTGAAGGGTCTAGTTTGTGAAGCGTCTAATTTTTGAAGGGTATAGTCTGTGAAGGGTCTAATTTTTGAAGGGTATTGTCTGTGAAGGGTCTAGTTTGTGAAGAGTCTAGTTTGCGAAGGGTCTAGTTTGTGAAGAGTCTAGTTTGTGAAGGGTCTAGTTTGTGAAGGGTCTAGTTTGTGAAGGGTCTAGTTTGTGAAGGGTCTAGTCTGTAAAAGGTCTAGTTTGTGAAGGGTCTAGTCTGTGAAGGGTCTAGTTTGTGAAGAGTCTAGTTTGTGAAGGGTATAGTTTGTGAAGGGTCTAGTCTGTGAAGGGTCTAGTTTGTGAAGAGTCTAGTTTGTGAAGGGTATAGTTTGTGAAGGGTCTAGTCTGTGAAGGGTCTAGTTTGTAAATTTTTCAGGTTGTGAACTGCATAGTTTGTGAAGCTCGAAAACAACAAAGAACAGTTCTCAATTGCTAGGCGGATTGAGCTTCAATTTCCACAACCTGCCGGTGCTTCTGCTGCTCTCGGACTCCAGCACGCCCCACACCTGCCGACAGTCCTCTCTCTGGCTCAGCCGGCTCAACTCCACCCAGCCAACCTGCCAACTCTTTCCCCGCCTGTTCACCAGCTTCACTATCACGCGAATAGCGGCGTCCTTGATGCTGGCGTCAGCTGGCAGGGAAAACGTGACCCTGTGCCGCCACTTTATCCGGATGGAGCCTCTGAGCTCCCCCGGAGTGTCCTGAGTCTTGCTGGTCTCTCTACGTCTATCTCGAATCAGCAGCACAGCTTTGGCTCGAAATGTCAGCCGCTGTTTCGAATGGCCGCCCTGGAAGACCGGCGGGACCGGCATCTTGCTGCAGTGGATTAGCCGGAGCCGGATTAGCCCGCGACCAGATCGGGCTAGCAGGTATCTGAGACCGAACTTGATGCTGCCATGGGTTAGCTGCTTGGCTGGATCGAATACCTGGATTTGCGTGTTAGATAATCCTGTGTTATGTATACTGTTGGGGTGTATATCCCTCGAAGAGAATCCCTGAAGATGAAAGTTGAGGAATCCCTTGCGATAGTAGTTGGGGAATTCCTTGCGATAGTAGTTGGGGAATCCCTTGCGATAGTAGTTAGGGAATCCCTTGCGATAGTAGTTGGGGAATCCCTTGCGATAGTAGTTGGGGAATCCCTTGCGATAGTAGTTAGGGAATCCCTTGCGATAGTAGTTGGGGAATCCCTTGCGATAGTAGTTGGGGAATCCCTTGCGATAGTAGATGGGAAATTCCTCGCGATAGAAGTTCGGAAATCCCTCTCAATTTAAGCTAGAGAATCCCTCGCTATAGTCGTTAGAGAATTCCTTGTTATAGTAGTTGGGGAATCCCTTGTTATAGTAGTTAGAGAATCCCTTGTTATAGTAGTTAGAGAATCCCTTGTTATAGTAGTTAGAGAATCCCTTGTTATAGTAGTTAGAGAATCCCTTGTTATAGTAGTTAGAGAATCCCTTGTTATAGTAGTTGGGGAATCCCTTGCGATAGTTGGGGAATCCCTTGCGATAGCTGGAGAATCCCTTGCGATAGCTGGAGAATCCCTTGCGATAGTTAGGGAATCCCTCGCGATGGTAGACGACAAATCCATCGCAATAATAGTTAGAGAATTCCTCGAGATTGAAGTTGTGAAATCCCTCGCCATAGAAATTCGGAAATTCCTCATAATAGTAGTTGGGGATCCCCCAGCATAAGCTATTGGCACCTGCAAGCTTTTCCACATGGTCAGGCCGTACTGCAGCTCTCGTTGATCGAACTTGGACAGCAGCAAGACAGTCTCTCCCAGCGTGGACCGAAATCCGGTCGACTGCTCAACGTTGAGCACTCGAAAACGCAGTCGACTCGACCGGATATTGCCCGGCGGAAAGTTCTCAACTAGAAAGGTTTGCATCCACACTGGCTGGTTGCTACCGGAACACAGCGAGTCTCAGCTGCCGGCAGGGCCTCTTCATTGTTGTCCGAGTTGAAGAAGATCTCACAGATCGGGTTGGACTCCACAGGGAAAGCGTCGGCGTGAGTCACCTGCTGTTGCGTCAGCAGCTGCTCCGCGCGCACCACGTGTAGGACCAGACGCTGGGCCGGCTCGTCGTATTGAACGCCTAGCAACAAACGCCCGTGCGAGCTGCTGCGCTCCTCTGCAAGATGGTGGCGTGGAGGATCACGCGTAAGCGCGCATGAAACAAGCGCGCAAAAAGCAAGCGTGCAAGAAACAGACGCGCAAAAAATAGACGCGCAAAAAAACTGACGCGCAAGAAACAGACGCGCAAGAAACAGATGCGTAAAAAACAGACGCGCAAAAAATAGACGCGCAAAAAAACTGACGCGCGAGAAACAGACGCGCAAGAAACAGGCGCAAAAAACAGACGCGCAAAAAACAGACGCGCAAAAAATAGACGCGCAAAAAAAACTGACGCGCAAGAAACAGGCGCAAAAAACAGACGCGCAAAAAACAGACGCGCAAGAAACAGACGCGTAAGAAACAGACGCGCAAGAAACAGACGCGCAAGAAACAGACGCGCAAAAAACAGACGCGCAAAAAACAGACGCGCAAAAAACAGACGCGCAAAAAAAAGACGCGCAAAAAACAGACGCGCAAAAAACAGACGCGTAAGAAACAGACGCGCAAGAAACAGACGCGCAAGAAACAGACGCGCAAGAAACAGACGCGCAAAAAACAGACGCGCAAAATACAAGCGCGCAAGGTTTCCGGTATGAGTACAAGGTCTGCTTGTAGAAAACTTCACACTGTCCTTCCAGTTTACCACCCAGCGTACTGCAGCGATTAGTGATGCAATTACATCAATTATTGAAAGTATAATATCAGCCAGATAACCATTAGTAATCATTAGGCCAGAAACACATTTTTAACTGTTCCCTGTGCAGTAGAAAAAAGCTTTTAACGTGCAAGCGACTCGATCCGTGGGCAACAAGTGGGACTTGACGCGTTTAGAAATTTTGCGAAGGATTGTAATCCACTTGTGAATGCATTGGCGATCAATGGATAGTTTTTATGCATTCCTATGCACACATCCATTTGCTAAATGGTTTTTCAGAAATTAACTCATCATTATTATTCTTGACTAACATAGGGGATGTCAACATCAGTACCGGGATGGAAGCCCGGAGCAAAACACCGGACCAAACCGGCTCCGGTCGATCCAGCCGATGGCTAGAAACACTGAGACTGAGAACTAACTTACTAACTAACTGACTAACTAACTGACTAACTAACGAACTAACTAACTAACTAACTAACTAACTGACTAACTAACTAACTAACTAACTGACTAACTAACTAACTAACTGACTAACTAACTAACTAACTAACTGACTAACTAACTAACTAACTAACTAACTAACTAACTAACTAACTGACTAACTAACTAATAACTAACTGACTAACTAACTAACTAACTAACTAACTAACTAACTAACTAACTAACTAACTAACTAACTAACTAACTAACTAACTAACTAACTAACTAACTAACTAACTAACTAACTAACTAACGAACTAACTAACTAACTAACTAACTAACTGACTAACTAACTAACTAACTAACTGACTAACTAACTAACTAACTAACTAACTAACTAACTAACTAACTAACTAACTGACTAACTAACTAATAACTAACTGACTAACTAACTAACTAACTAACTAACTAACTAACTAACTAACTAACTAACTAACTAACTAACTAACTAACTAACTAACTAACTAACTAACTAACTAACTAACTAACTAACTAACTAACTAACTAACTAACTAACTAACTAACTAACTAACTAACTAACTAACTAACTAACTGACTCACTAACTAACTAACTAACTAACTGACTAACTAACTATGTAAATAACTAACTAACTAACTAACTAACTAATTGACTCACTAACTAACTAACTAACTAGCTCTGTTAGTCAACCAGGTAAACCAAGGGTTATTCACCGTCGCAGGTCACCAGATGAAACTCTTCCATCACGGCCAGATGCAACGGTCTGCATGGGTTCAGTTTGGATCTGTCGAACTCAATGGTGAGAAACTCCGGCTGCTGGTGCTGATGGCAGAGTCGATGATGCAGCAGAGGCAGGGATGCTGCATCTGGTTGAACCAGTTCGACTTTGCTGTTCATAGCTGCTGCAGGAGATTGGACCTGCCACTCAGGATAGATGAACACCAGATGTTCCTGGCCTGACTCTACTTGAGAAGATTCCGAGTTCCCCTTTGGGTGCCAGCCAGAGCAGCTGAAGTCCAGCCGAAACAGAGATGAGGCCAATAAAAGTGCAACAGAGGCGACGGTCAGGGCGCAGGCAAAAGCCAGCAGGGCAGCGGCCACCCCAGGCGACAGGAACAGCTGACTTGTTGGCATGTCTGACTAAACAGAATTTCATTATTTGCATCCCCATAATGCATGAAAATGATCATTTATGCAACTCAAAATGAGCCCTATATCTCGGACTCAAAATCCCCCCGCAAATGCAGCAATAACAGTATGATTCCCGGATTTTTTACAAGGAGTTGGTCTTTAATGACAGGTAGTTATTAAAGGCTTCTACTCAAGTCTGTGTTGAATTAAGAACTGAGGTGAGAGAAGAATGCAGCAGACCATGCAAAACATTGCAGTGCCATTGTTCATTGTCTTCATGGACTAACAAACAATACCGCCACAGAGCTGACTCGCCCATGCTGAGTGACAGCTCTCAGTGAGGCTTGCAAACAAATTCTTTCTGACATGCGACAAGCTTTGAGAAATTTATTTGACAACAACAGCTGCAGGTGCATATCGGAGAAAACATTTTGCTCATAGAAAAAGCTTTTAATTGTGGCAAATTTACTGATTGAAAAACATCGAATTGAGTTTAGAATTCTAGTTAGATTTAACAAGAGAAGTTAGGCAGCTGTAGAAAAATCTCAGAAGAAGTAAATGGAGTTCTCCGGCTTGCAGAAAATGAAGAAATATTTCTTCATAACTAAAAGTTCTGCACGAACGAATGCAGCTAAGAGAGTCATGTTACGCTCGTTGATAATCAAATTTTGTTTGAACTCGTTGCCTGTGGCTCGTAGTTCGGCTCTAGTCGTAGTTTGTGTGTACACTACCCGAATATGGGTAATTAGGGGCTGAACTCTAACAAGCTAACTGACAAACAAACAAACAAACAAACTAACTAACTAACTAACTAACTAACTAACTAACTAACTAACTAACTAACTAACTAACTGACTGACTAATAAACTAACTAACTAATTAACTAACTAACTGACTAACTAACTAACTAACTAACTATCTAACTAACTAACTAACTAACTAACTAACTAACTAACTGACTAACTAACTAACTAACTAACTAACTAACTAACTAACTAACTAACTAACTAACTAACTAACTAACTAACTAACTAACTAACTAACTAACTAACTAACTAACTAACTAACTAACTAACTAACTAACTAACTAACTAACTAACTAACTAACTAACTAACTAACTAACTAACTGACTAACTAACTAACTAACTAACTAACTAACTAACTAACTAACTAACTAACTAACTAACTAACTGACTAACTAACTAACTGACTAACTAACTAACTAACTAACTAACTAACTAACTAACTAACTAACTAACTAACTAACTAACTAACTAACTAACTAACTAACTAACTAACTAACTAGCTAACTAACTAACTAACTAACTAACTAACTAACTAACTAACTAACTAACTAACTAACTAACTAACTAACTAACTAACTAGCTAACTAACTAACTAACTAACTAACAAGCTAACAAACTAACTAACTAACTAACTAACTAACTAACTAACTAACTAACTAACTAACTAACTAACTAACTAACTAACTAACTAACTAACTAACTAACTAACTAACTAACTAACTAACTAACTAACTAACTAACTAACTAACTAACTAACTAACTAACTAACTAACTAACTAACTAACTAACTAACTAACGAACTAACTAACTGACTAACTAACTAACTAGCTAACTAACTAACTAAGTAACTAACTAACTAACTGACTAACTAACTAACTAACTCGGCATTAGTCAGAACGGCGAGAAGCACTGGCACAGAACGGCTGTAACCGTTGTATAATCTTCTGCCAGATCGTTCAGCCCGCCGTCGATAAGTGCCATCGAGTTCTGATTGCCGCCAAGGACATTGTTGGGCTGTCCGGAGCCCCAGAGGGAACCGTCCAAAGACCGGTTGCATGCGATCCACTGCCAGCCCCCAGACGGCTCGGGGCTTCCTGGCAGCTGAGATCCGCCCAGCCAGAAGTCCATCTTCAGGTTGATGTTGCTGATATTTTGCACCCGAGCGAGCTGGACAGAGTCCAGAGCTTCGGCCATGTCGGTCATGTCACCCGGCTCGGCCGCGCATCTTCTCCTGCTTGCTGTCCAGCCTCCCGTGCCAACGTAAACTCGGTACTTCATTCCGCACAAGTCGTTGGAGTAGCCAGGCGGACACAGGGAACCGAGGGCCAGGCCTGGTCGGTGACGGACCATCACTCGACCGCGGCGGGTGCAGCTGCAGTCAAGAACTGACGGACTGCATCTGCAGGGACATGGTTTGAGTACTTTGCCACTCAAGTGCCTGGTTCCCCTAAATACTGACGGTTCATGGAGCAGAGCAGCTCAGCAGTAAACGAATCTGACCCTCGCGCCACGACCCCTGGGGTCTGTCGTGCGATTCAGCACCCATGAGAGCCAATCCTGAAGGCTCAGGAGATTGTACATGCCTGACGATTAGGAGTGCTTCAGCAGAGTGAATCTCAGAATTTTTAGAGCAGGGTGACTCTCGGGAATGCTTCAGATCAGCAGGGTGACTCTCAGGAATGATTCAGCAGAGTGATTCTCAAGAATGATTCAGCAGGGTGACTCTCAGGAATGATTCAGCAGGGTGACTCTCAGGAATGATTCAGCAGGGTGACTCTCAGGAATGATTCAGCAGGGTGACTCTCAGGAATGATTCAGCAGGGTGACTCTCAGGAATGATTCAGCAGGGTGACTCTCAGGAATGATTCAGCAGGGTGACTCTCAGGAATGATTCAGCAGGGTGACTCTCAGGAATGCTTCTGAGCGACTCTCAGAAATGTTTTTAGAACATTTCTCAGGCCTAATGCATGTGAATCAAATGAATCAATGAATCAAATGCATTTAAGAGTAGACTCTAAAAACCGTTATTAAAGTTCCCAACTGGTTGAATAAACGACAAACCTGTCAAAGACGAACAGCTGACAGAACCCCTCAGCCATGGTGAACGCTTGACACAGAGACTCCTGGCTGCACAACAGAGCGCAGTGCATCTCGGCCTCTGAGCTGGCAGCCCCGATGTGCACAATGTCACGGGTGTACATTCGCCGGACACACAGCAGACCCGGCGGCCTTGGCTCGTACACTGTCCGGCATTGGTGTGCAGTCGGATTCGAAATCAAACTGGCAACTAACAGCACTATCAGAACAATAGCAGCGGCTTTAACTGATGCGTTTCTCATAGCGATGCTGTATGAAATCATGAGTCTAAACTCCTGCCTGCTCTCGTTGATGCACTGGCTGTATAAATACAGATTCCTTTGATTGCACAAGGGACAGCTATAGGGGATCAGATGCATCTGCGTCTGATCCAATTAAAAATGAGTCAATAAAGGATGAGCTCAAATGATAATCCTTTGGAAATTCATGCCTTTTTTCTGGAAGCCAAGGGAGCCAAGGTGTACATGTACAGAGCAGGGAGCCAAGGTGTACATGTACTGAGTAGGGAGCCAAGGTGTACATGTACTGAGCCGGGAGTAAGGTGTACATGTACTGAGCAGGGAGCCAAGGTGTACATGTACTGAGTAGGGAGCCAAGGTGTACATGTACTGAGCCGGAAGTCAAGGTGTGCATGTACTGAGTAGGGAGCCAAGGTGTACATGTACTGAGTAGGGAGCCAAGGTGTGCATGTACTGAGTAGGGACTCAATCATCAAAAGAAAACATTTAAAATGAATTAAGGTGCATATTTGCACAGACATACAAGGCCGCCATGCACACCATTTTCAAAAAAGTAAGTTGAGCAAATTTAAACCAATTTCAGTTTCTCGCTAAAATTCTTTACACAAAATATTTGACCCCAGATAGATATCGCGAATGAAAATAGGCACCCTTTAATTCTTAACCTATGCATTACGTAGTTGAGATTAAAAGTGGGTTTTAGAATTTTTTCAACAGAGCTCGTACACCTACATAGCTAAGCTAATACTTCGAGCACAAATTCAACGGCAGCGCAGTTGAGGTGAGGACAGAGATAAAGAGAGCCCTGCCGTTCTTGTCTCCACCCGAGCATAAGCGAGCTAACTCAAAGACCAAAACGTGCACTCTTGGCGCAATTTTCTAGATTAGAAAAGAAAACCTACTCAAAACTAGGTGAACGAAGAGCTGGGTACGAATAGACCGATGTGCTGAGAACCCAACGAGATGAAGCATAATAAACTGTCCATTGTATGTTGAACTTTTTCCACATTGAGACTGCGCTTTGGTGTGCACTTTTGAAATTTTTGTTTGCTTGCAGTCGACACTTTTAGGGCGCATTTAGAAGTGACTTTTAAGGAGTGTGTTTAGGAGTGACTCTTAGGGGTGTGGTTAGGAGTGACTCTTAGGAGGCGCGTTTAGGAGTGACTGTTTAGGGTGTGTTTAGGAGACTCTTAGGGGCGTTTAGGGGTGACTCTTAGGGTGTGTACATGACTGACTTCGGGGTGTGTTTAAGAGTGACTCTTAGGGTGTGTTTAGGAGTGATTCTTAGGGGTGTGTTTAAGAGTGACTCTTAGAGTGTGTTTAGGAGTGACTCTTTTGGGAGTTGTTTAGGAGTGACTCTTAGGGTGTGGTTAGGAGTGACTGTTTAAGGTGTGTTTAGGAGTGACTTTTAGGGGTGTGTTTAGGGGTGACTCTTAGGGTGTGTACATGACTGACTTCGGGGTGTGTTTAGGAGTGACTTTTTGCGTTTTAGAGTGACAGATGCGTATGTACTACATCTTACAAATCCACTAAATAACAAAAAACTCAATCAATAAGTGACACCATATAATCATTTATACTTTTTTGAAATCATTCTAACAACATGAGTCAAAGAAAGTCGGACTCAATCTTGGAGAACTGTAAAATATTTATTTATTCATTCATATTCTTGTGCTTTTTTATAGTTGCTTGCAATTGGATAGTAACTATGGCCTCTAAATATTAGTATTAGTATATGCATTATAGTTTAATCAATGCAATAGCCTCGCATATTGTGCACAGATACATACAAGATTGAGTTGTATTGTAATAAGGGTAATGGTGTTCACTTTCACTGGTGTTCACTAGCTGGTTAACAACCGCAAACATGACTATTATGATTTGCTGGCAGTATTCGCATTGAAAATTGTACTTAACAAACCTAATATTACATATAATTGTTATCCTACAAGAGTACAATGAGTTCCATATTGAAATGTAGTGCGCAAAGAAAATGGTTTGGTGATTTTCTTCAAAAAAAGGAGAAACGAAAACACAGAGCAACTATTTATATTCTAACTAATAATAGCAATGATATAATTAATGGCATACCCTACAGGCTTTAGTTGGAAACTAATACAATAAAAAACATTGCCAATAACTAATTAGCAGAAGGTTACATTAGGCTACTTACATAGTTAGGAAAGGATTAAATGAATATTCAGTAACAGCTTCTTGTCGAGTACGAAACCCCCTCCAAAAGTACGAAACGGTTAATGCATAGAACACACACACAAAGGTCTTCGTGCACCAGATTATCAGCTAAATTAGACAAATTATAACACAAGCTTTACTATCAGTTAATTGTTAAACCCTGGATTTCTTTACTAACTTGTGTTCACTTTTTAGCCGCCGCAACCATCTCCATGAGCTTGTCGGTTGAGAAACTCTTGGGCCGCTCGATTGGCAGACCGAGAGCCCGGTCCCACACTAGGGAGGCCAACACTCCCAGAGCTCTGCTGACTCCGAACAGCACAGTGTAATAATTCATCTCCTTCATGCCGTAGAACTGCAGCAGCACGCCAGAATGCGCGTCCACATTGGGCCAGGGGTTCTTCACTTTGCCCTGCTCAAGCAGGATTTCCGGTACGATCTTGAAGATCTGGCTGACAACCTGGCGGATTTTGAGGTGAATAGACAGATGTTTAACCTTGCGATCTCACAATTCTGAACCCCAGAATCTCACGATTCTTACCTCCCCCAGAATCTCACGATTCTTACCCTCCCCCAGAATCTCACGATTCTTACCCTCCCCCAGAATCTCACGATTCTTACCTCCCCCAGAATCTCACGATTCTTACCCTCCCCCAGAATCTCACGATTCTTACCCTCCCCAGAATCTCACGATTCTTACCCTCCCCCAGAATCTCACGATTCTTACCCTCCCCCAGAATCTCACGATTCTTACCCTCCCCCAGAATCTCACGATTCTTACCCTCCCCAGAATCTCACGATTCTTACCCTCCCCCAGAATCTCACGATTCTTACCCCTCCCCAGAATCTCACGATTCTTACCCCTCCCCAGAATCTCACGATTCTTACCCCTCCCCAGAATCTCACGATTCTTACCCCTCCCCAGAATCTCACGATTCTTACCCCTCCCCAGAATCTCACGATTCTTACCCCTCCCCAGAATCTCACGATTCTTACCCCTCCCCAGAATCTCACGATTCTTACCCTCCCCAGAATCTCACGATTCTTACCCCTCCCCAGAATCTCACGATTCTTACCCCTCCCCATAATCTCACGATTCTTACACCCCCAGAATCTCACGATTCTTACACCCCCAGAATCTCACGATTCTTACCCTCCCCAGAATCTCACGATTCTTACACTCCCCAGAATCTCACGATTCTTACCCCTCCCCAGAATCTCACGATTCTTACCCCTCCCCAGAATCTCACGATTCTTACACCCCCAGAATCTCACGATTCTTACCCCTCCCCAGAATCTCACGATTCTTACCCCTCCCCAGAATCTCACGATTCTTACCCCTCCCAGAATCTCACGATTCTTACCCCTCCCCAGAATCTCACGATTCTTACCCCTCCCCAGAATCTCACGATTCTTACCCCTCCCCAGAATCTCACGATTCTTACCCCTCCCCAGAATCTCACGATTCTTACCCCTCCCCAGAATCTCACGATTCTTACCCCTCCCCAGAATCTCACGATTCTTACCCCTCCCCAGAATCTCACGATTCTTACCCCTCCCCAGAATCTCACGATTCTTACCCCTCCCCAGAATCTCACGATTCTTACCCCTCCCCAGAATCTCACGATTCTTACCCCTCCCCAGAATCTCACGATTCTTACCCCTCCCCAGAATCTCACGATTCTTACCCCTCCCCAGAATCTCACGATTCTTACCCCTCCCCAGAATCTCACGATTCTTACCCCTCCCCAGAATCTCACGATTCTTACCACTCCCCAGAATCTCACGATTCTTACCACTCCCCAGAATCTCACGATTCTTACCACTCCCCAGAATCTCACGATTCTTACCACTCCCCAGAATCTCACGATTCTTACCACTCCCCAGAATCTCACGATTCTTACCACTCCCCAGAATCTCACGATTCTTACCACTCCCCAGAATCTCACGATTCTTACCACTCCCCAGAATCTCACGATTCTTACCACTCCCCAGAATCTCACGATTCTTACCACTCCCCAGAATCTCACGATTCTTACCCCTCCCTAGAATCTCACGATTCTTACCCCTCCCTAGAATCTCACGATTCTTACCCTCCCCAGAATCTCACGATTCTTACCCTCCCCAGAATCTCACGATTCTTACCCCTCCCCAGAATCTCACGATTCTTACCCCTCCCCAGAATCTCACGATTCTTACCCCTCCAGAGAATCTCACGATTCTTACCCCTCCCCAGAATCTCACGATTCTTACCCCTCCCCAGAATCTCACGATTCTTACCCCTCCCCCAGAATCTCACGATTCTTACCCCTCCCCAGAATCTCACGATTCTTACCCTCCCCAGAATCTCACGATTCTTACCCTCCCCAGAATCTCACGATTCTTACCCCTCCCCAGAATCTCACGATTCTTACCCCTCCCCAGAATCTCACGATTCTTACCCCTCCCCAGAATCTCACGATTCTTACCCCTCCCCAGAATCTCACGATTCTTACCCCTCCCCAGAATCTCACGATTCTTACCCCTCCCCAGAATCTCACGATTCTTACCCCTCCCCAGAATCTCACGATTCTTACCCCTCCCCAGAATCTCACGATTCTTACCCCTCCCAGAATCTCACGATTCTTACCCCTCCCCAGAATCTCACGATTCTTACCCCTCCCCATAATCTCACGATTCTTACACCCCCCAGAATCTCACGATTCTTACACCCCCCAGAATCTCACGATTCTTACCCTCCCCAGAATCTCACGATTCTTACACTCCCCAGAATCTCACGATTCTTACCCCTCCCCAGAATCTCACGATTCTTACCCCTCCCCAGAATCTCACGATTCTTACACCCCCCAGAATCTCACGATTCTTACCCCTCCCCAGAATCTCACGATTCTTACCCCTCCCCAGAATCTCACGATTCTTACCCCTCCCCAGAATCTCACGATTCTTACCCCTCCCCAGAATCTCACGATTCTTACCCCTCCCCAGAATCTCACGATTCTTACCCCTCCCCAGAATCTCACGATTCTTACCCCTCCCCAGAATCTCACGATTCTTACCCCTCCCCAGAATCTCACGATTCTTACCCCTCCCCAGAATCTCACGATTCTTACCCCTCCCCAGAATCTCACGATTCTTACCCCTCCCCAGAATCTCACGATTCTTACCCCTCCCCAGAATCTCACGATTCTTACCCCTCCCCAGAATCTCACGATTCTTACCCCTCCCCAGAATCTCACGATTCTTACCCCTCCCCAGAATCTCACGATTCTTACCCCTCCCCAGAATCTCACGATTCTTACCACTCCCCAGAATCTCACGATTCTTACCACTCCCCAGAATCTCACGATTCTTACCACTCCCCAGAATCTCACGATTCTTACCACTCCCCAGAATCTCACGATTCTTACCACTCCCCAGAATCTCACGATTCTTACCACTCCCCAGAATCTCACGATTCTTACCACTCCCCAGAATCTCACGATTCTTACCACTCCCAGAATCTCACGATTCTTACCACTCCCCAGAATCTCACGATTCTTACCACTCCCAGAATCTCACGATTCTTACCCCTCCCTAGAATCTCACGATTCTTACCCCTCCCTAGAATCTCACGATTCTTACCCTCCCCAGAATCTCACGATTCTTACCCTCCCCAGAATCTCACGATTCTTACCCCTCCCCAGAATCTCACGATTCTTACCCCTCCCAGAATCTCACGATTCTTACCCCTCCAGAGAATCTCACGATTCTTACCCCTCCCCAGAATCTCACGATTCTTACCCCTCCCCAGAATCTCACGATTCTTACCCCTCCAGAGAATCTCACGATTCTTACCCCTCCCCAGAATCTCACGATTCTTACCCCTCCCCAGAATCTCACGATTCTTACCCCTCCCCAGAATCTCACGATTCTTACCCCTCCCCAGAATCTCACGATTCTTACCCCTCCCCAGAATCTCACGATTCTTACCCCTCCCAGAATCTCACGATTCTTACCCCTCCCCAGAATCTCACGATTCTTACCCCTCCCCAGAATCTCACGATTCTTACCCCTCCCCAGAATCTCACGATTCTTACCCCTCCCCAGAATCTCACGATTCTTACCCCTCCCCAGAATCTCACGATTCTTACCCCTCCCCAGAATCTCACGATTCTTACCCCTCCCCAGAATCTCACGATTCTTACCCCTCCCCAGAATCTCACGATTCTTACCCCTCCCCAGAATCTCACGATTCTTACCCCTCCCCAGAATCTCACGATTCTTACCCCTCCCCAGAATCTCACGATTCTTACCCCTCCCCAGAATCTCACGATTCTTACCCCTCCCCAGAATCTCACGATTCTTACCCCTCCCCAGAATCTCACGATTCTTACCCCTCCCCAGAATCTCACGATTCTTACCCCTCCCCAGAATCTCACGATTCTTACCCCTCCCCAGAATCTCACGATTCTTACCCCTCCCCAGAATCTCACGATTCTTACCCCTCCCCAGAATCTCACGATTCTTACCCCTCCCCAGAATCTCACGATTCTTACCCCTCCCCAGAATCTCACGATTCTTACCCCTCCCAGAATCTCACGATTCTTACCCCTCCCCAGAATCTCACGATTCTTACCCCTCCCCAGAATCTCACGATTCTTACCCCTCCCCAGAATCTCACGATTCTTACTCCCCAGAATCTCACGATTCTTACTCCCCAGAATCTCACGATTCTTACTCCCCAGAATCTCACTATTCTTACCACTAGAATTTCTTATTAATTAGCTACCTTTATTAGGGATAATTTTTATTTCTAAAATACCTTATTAATCTACTCTTTTCCTAATATAAAACCAAATTAATCTACCATAATAAACTAGTGGATCACCCAAACACACCTTGAACATTGGATCGTTGGGCAGATGCTTGAGCGCAAACTCTCTCTGGCACATGTAGCGCGGGTCAGTCTTGCGCAGTACAGCGTGCCCGAACCCGGGCACCACCTGGCCGCTCTGCAGAGTTTTCCAAACGTACTCTTTCACTTTGTCGTCGCTAGGCGAGTTTCCAATTTCGGCTACCATGCGAGTCAGCCAGACCAGCACCTCTTGATTGGCGAGGCCGTGCAGCGGGCCGGCCAGACCGCACATTCCAGCGGCGAAGGACAGGTAAGGGTCGCTGAGTGCGCTGCCAACCAGGTGGGTGGCGTGGGCGCTAACGTTGCCGCCCTCGTGATCGGAGTGGATGGTCAGGTAGAGGCGCATGAGCTCGGTGAAGTCCTCGCTCTGGATTTGGCAGGTAGGATGTCAATTGTCACATTTGGTGGCTTGTTAAATAGAGATCTTAGATGAGGGTGCTGGCGGCTGATCAAAGAGTGTTTAATGAGGGGGGGGGGTTGGCGGCTGGCTGATCAAAGGGTGTTTAATGAGGGGGGTTGGCGGCTGATCAAAGGGTGTTTAATGAGGGGGCTGGCGGCTGATCAAAGAGTGTTTAATGAGGGGGTTGGCGGCTGATCAAAGGGTGTTTAATGAGGGGGGGTTGGCGGCTGATCAAAGGGTGTTTAATGAGGGGGAGTTGGCGGCTGATCAAAGGGTTTTTAATGAGGGGGGGGGGTTGGCGGCTGATCAAAGGGTGTTTAATGAGGGGGGGGGGTTGGCGGCTGATCAAAGGGTGTTTAATCAGGGGGGGGTTGGCGGCTGATCAAAGGGTGTTTAATGAGGGGGGTTGGCGGCTGATCAAAGGGTGTTTAATGAGGGGGGTTGGCGGCTGATCAAAGGGTGTTTAATGAGGGGGGAGTTGGCGGCTGATCAAAGGGTTTTTAATGAGGGGGGGGGTTGGCGGCTGATCAAAGGGTGTTTAATGAGGGGGGGGGGGTTGGCGGCTGATCAAAGGGTGTCTTTAATGACGGGGTGGCTAATCTCTACATCCGGCATCTCACCTCAAATCCCATCATGCGAACGAAGTTAGCAGACCAATCCAGTTTGGGGTCGATGGCTCCAATGGATGCGCCGTCCCTGTACAGATTCTTGTAGATGATGGCCGCCACTGTGGGCAGTTTGGCGATGAGGTCCATGCTGTCCTCGAACACCAGCTCCCAGTACTTGGTCTTGGGCACGCCCTCAGCGTAGGCCTGCAATAGGGATTGATGAGGATTAATCGATGAGACAGGTGGATGGAAATGATAGGCAGACAGACAGACACTAAGACAGAGACAGACAGAACGACAGACAGACAGACAGACAGACAGACAGACAGACAGACAGACAGACGGACAGATAGATAGAAAGACAGACAGACAGACAGACAGACAGACAGACAGACACTAAGACAGAGACAGACAGACACTAAGACAGAGACAGACAGAACGACAGACAGACAGACAGACACTAAGACAGAGACAGACAGACAATAAGACAGAGACAGACAGAACAACAGACATGCAGACAGACAGACAGACAGACAGACAGACAGATAGAAAGACAGACAGACAGACAGACAGACAGACAGACACTAAGACAGAGACAGACAGACAATAAGACAGAGACAGACAGAACGACAGACAGACAGACAGACAGACAGACAGACAGAACGACAGACAGAACGACAGACAGACAGACAGACAGACAGACAGACAGACAGACAGACAGACACACAGACAGACAGACACACAGACAGACAGACGGACAGACAGACAGACAGACAGACACACAGACACAGACAGACAGACAGACAGACAGACAGACAGACAGACAGAAAGACACAGACAGACAGACACAGACACTAAGACAGAGACACAGACAGCTTACCTTAGCGAAGCGGCTCTCAGTGTTCATGGCGGCAATGGCGCAGGCGAACTGGCTCATGGGGTGCAGGCGGTTGGGGAAATTGTTCAGCATGCTGACCACGTGACCGGGCACGGCCGCCCGCTTGGCCCACTCGTCGCTGATCCACTGCACGTGGCGCTGCTCGGGCACCTGCAAGGGAGGCAGATGCGACGGTTCTGGGGTTAGGATTTTCTTAAACAGTTCAGGCTGCTTCTCTGATGAACGAGCTTAGGGCGATTCTCTCAATGAGTTTAGGGCGATTGTCTCAATGAGCTTAGGGCGATTGTCTCAATGAGCTTAGGGCGATTGTCTCAATGAGCTTAGGGCGATTGTCTCAATGAGCTTAGGGCGATTGTCTCAATGAGCTTAGGGCGATTGTCTCAATGAGCTTAGGGCGATTGTCTCAATGAGCTTAGGGCGATTCTCCTAATGAGTATAGGACGATTGTCTCAATGAGTTTAGGGCGATTCTATTAATGAGTTTAGGGCGATTGTCTCAATGAGTTTAGGGCGATTCTCTGAATGAGCTTAGGGCGATTGTCTCAATGAGTCTAGGGCGATTCTCTGAATGAGCTTAGGGCGATTCGCTCAATGAGTTTAGGGCGGATCTCTCAATGAGTTTAGGGCGATTCTCTCAATGAGCTTAGGGCGATTCGCTCAATGAGTTTAGGACGATTCTCTCAATGAGTTTAGGGCGATGTCTTAATGAGTTTAGGGCGATAGTCTCAATGAGTTTAGGACGATTGTCTCAATGAGTTTAGGGCGATTCTCTCAATGAGTTTAGGGCGATTGTCTCAATGAGTTTAGGACGATTGTCTCAATGAGTTTAGGGCGATTGTCTCAATGAGCGTAGGGAGATTCTATTAATGAGTTTAGGGCGATTTTAACGGGTTTCTAAAATAATGGTAGCACCGTCAGAGGCACGCTAAACTTACCTGTCCTGTCAGGAGCAGGTAGAACAGGCCCTCAGGCAGTGGCTCATTCCCGCCGGCAGCCTTGGGCAAAATTTCCTGACAATCAGGAATCGAATGCCCACGAAATCGGATGCCCTCCTCGGGGTCCAGCACGGAAGTCTCGGTCACCAGGCCACGAACGCCGCGCATACCGCCGTACATCATGTCGATGGTGACTTCGCCGAGCTTGAAATCTCCGTGGGTTTTTCGAAAATTGGCCACCCGCCGTTGTTCGACTGGCACCAGTTCCGACATGATGTCGCGGAGATTCTACGAGGGCGGCGAGAGTAGCACTAGTAAGCTTCTATAAAACAGCTCAGATGGATTTAAGCATAGTGATGAAACAAGCGATACCGATTCCTATATATTGTGAACCCAATAATATCGCAAAATCTCTTTCAAACTGACAAAACTCTCACTAGAACAACTTTTTCCAAAAATGCAAAAAATGCAAAAATGCAAAATGCAAAAAAATGCTTGTAAAATTCAAGCATTTTAAATCTCACCCATAGGAGACTGAATCTCAAAATCATCAAATCTCAAAATCTCACTTATAGTAGAGTCCATCTTTAAATCTCACCCATAGTAAGGTGAAGCTCAAAATCTCACCTATAGTAGAGTCCATCTCAAAATCTCACATACAGGAGAGTGAATCTCAAAATCTCACATACAGGAGAGTGAATATCAAAATCATCAAATCTCACCTATAGTGGAGTCCATCTCAAAATCTCACATACAGGAGAGTGAATCTCAAAATCTCACCCATAGGAGTGAATATCAAAATCATCAAATCTCACCTATAGTGGAGTCCATCTCAAAATCTCACATACAGGAGAGTGAATCTCAAAATCTCACCCATAGGAGTGAATATCAAAATCATCAAATCTCACCTATAGTAGAGTCCATCTCAAAATCTCACCTATACAGTAGTAAGTTTATCTCAAAATCTCACCCATAGGAGAGTGAATCTCAAAATCATCAATTTTCAAAATCTCACCTATAGGAGAGTGAATCTGAAAAGCTCACCCATAGAAGAGATTATCTCCAAATTTTATCTATAGTAAAAAATTATCCTAGTCATGCTATTAAACTTAAAATCTAATTTATAACCACAGTATTGTTTTTATTAAAAATATAAAAAAGCACAATATGAAACCATAATACTACACTTATACTATTAAATTCTAGAAAACATAAGCTTACAGCAGTTGATGATGCCCTGATACCAGTCTTGGCCAAGGCAGACAAATTGCGCAACATTCCAGCTGAGTATAAGGCCATTTCTATGTTAATTATTAAAATAGTTTTATCATGAATGCAAGAACAGGAAAATTAAATACATGCATGTTTAAAAAATGATGTACATTTCTAAAATTCAAAAAGTATATCACTGCCCTAATAGTTTCTTTTATAACTGAACTATTTTTGGTTTCAAGTATCTTTCTAAAACAAAATAGCTTATGTAGACAATATTAAAATTGCAATGATACTTAGGATTAAAAGTTAAAATATGCCTATGCATATAAATATAACTTACTAGAGAATGTTTGAAAGTATTTTATATAAAAAGCATAAAATACCCTATGATTGCTATTTATTTTGTCCTAGAACTATTTTTAATGTAATATAGCACTAGGCCTAGGGCTATTATTGGCTTAATTATTATACTATAGCATTAGCAACCAGTGTGACCACTGGACAAAATCGGATTTGTGGCATAGTCATAAAAATTGCACAGAAAAAATATAATACTATAACAATAAATTTGTATATCACACATCAAATTTTGTAACACCAATCTCTAAATAAAAGTTCACTGTTAAAAGGTGTTGCATGTTATTACTTTAATAAGAATGAGATAAAAAACTGATAATTTTCAGAGAACAGATACATGTGATATAATGTAACTCAACTCAAGTCTCAGACAGTGTCACCATGTCACTAATCATCTCACATTACATTGCTTATTTGCTTTGCTTCTTCTTTTTGTTTATTAGTGCAGCAGTGGCCTGGAAATGGAAAGGTGCTGGCCAGATCTTTTGTGAAGCTCCACCTCAGCCTTGTTAGCCTTAGCAAGAAATTCTTAAGTGGACTTGCGCATTAGATCTATCTTCTCTAGTTGCTTTACTATGCCTTCATTTTTGAGATGCAGTCATTTAGTAGCATTACTTTTTTCTTGGCTGAGGTGCTTCTCCTAAAGCTGCCACTCTATATTGGCCATTGCCTGTCTGTTATTTTCGACTTTGTGCTTCAGCATTTGTGCTTGCTTGGAACCTAGCATCTAGAAGAGTTAGGGTGGTGGCAAATGCTTACCAATATTGCATTTACCTTTATCACCTATTTCAATGGCTTACATACATAAATGTAATCTGTAGTGAGTCAACATGGAGATGATAAATCAGAATAATCATTTTAGCAATCTTTTAAAAAAGCACAGGCCTGTAGTGCAATTTCTAAAATAGTGTAGAAGCAGTCATACTGCTAGCAACATAAAATAAATAGTGTTTATTGTATAATACTAGTTAGATAAATTTGTTAGTATGCTTTAGCTAATGGTTTTATGACTCTTATAAGGCTTACCAATCAAAAAAGTTTATTATTACCATACTTATAATTAAAAAATATTATTTAAAAATTTAATAAATAGTTTATTTATCAGCTTTCTATTTTATCATGAATTTTTATGCTAGAACTTTTTTGTGCAATAAATTATATTTGCCTATTCTTTTAATTCTTAGACTGATTCCATATAAGCATGGTTGTAACATGGCAAGCTATTTTTACTTATAAAATGAAATCGAATAATAGAATATACTAAACCAATATTTCTAGTAAAATATTATTTTGTCAAGAATATGTTTATAGTTTTATATAGATATCATCAATAGTATAGATGCTATTAAACCTTGAATGGCACCTACAAGTTGTAACAACAAGATTTTTGACATAGAAACTAAAAGGTAAAAGTCTTAAGTTATAACATTTTTCATTTTTGATATTTTGCAATACATTTTTTTTAAATTTGACTAAGAACATCTTCAGAAGTCATACTCTTTTATTAGAATATGTAAACTCATAAAGGCAACAAAGATACAAAAGAAAAGGCAGCCTTATGGTCGCAACATATTTTTTCTGTCAATTCAGTAACTTTGAGGTACTAATTATAAAAATATCATAGATTATATGGTGGCTAATGTTTTTATCTGGTTATACAAGTACTATAATTTTATCTATAGTTTGTTTCAACCTTCCAAAGCTTTCCATTTGTTTTTAAAGGGTACACAAAGTTAATGATGTTTTAATAAGATATTAATAAATTATTATTTATTTTTAAAATTTATTTTTATTTTTAATAAATCTTATTAAAATATATTTGAAGGGAGCACAAGAATTGCTTGCAGATAAATTGCCTGCCAAGATTTGAACATATAAGATTTGGCTATAAGAATTGCCTACCAAGCTTTTCTGATCAAGATTTTCCCACAGTGCATTTTGTCTGTGAGCAAATTGCCTATCAAGATTTGCCTACAAAGAATTGCCCATTTTGCCCATAGTGGAAATTGCTTGCAAGTGAACTGCCCACAAACCAGTTGCTATTTGCTCTGCTTGCAAGTTTTTTCCTGCCAAGGTTTGCTAGCAATGCTTTTATCCTGCAGTGCATTTAGCCATGCAGCAAATCTTGATGGGCAATTTGCTCATGGGCAATATGCACTGTAGGCAAATCTTAGCAGGCAATTCTCTAAGGGCAGTTTGTTTGCAGGCTATTCTCAATTTCTCATGGACCTATATTTGAAAACAAAGAGGCTTTAGCTATATAAGAATGCACTTTTTTGACCTAATCTTTTCTGGCTTGACTAAAATTTTCTAGATAATAGAAAAGTAAAACTTAGAAGGAAATTTCTTTATACCTCAACTAGAAATACAGCAGTCTTTGTCTAGTAGTCTTGGACCTATCACACTCACATGTGCTTAGTTGATTGGCTTTGCAAGATACATGAGTTGGCTTATCAGAGGGTCAGTGTTATCTATGAACAGATTAAGTCTTTTTAGTATATAAAATTTAATAGAGTGTTATTTATTTTATTATTTTATACTTCTTAATGTGACTAGGCTTTTCTTATAGTATAATGAATGAGAATTAATTTATGTAAAAATGAGAATATAGTTGCCAAACCTGTTAGGCCCATAAAATTCTATGCTATTATATATCAAACAGATCCTTGGCCAATTTTTGCTGTGCCAACTGCAATCTTCAATTTTGTGCCAAATGTAAAGAACTGACACATGGCCAGTTTCTCTTACACATTTTTTAGATTGGAGTGTAAGTTTTTCTATTAAAATGTCTAAAACAACTATAGTCTAGATAATTAGCAGCAAACTATGCTTTTAAGTAAAAATTTTTGCATTGAGACAGCAGTTTTCCTCAAACACCAACTTCATTCTAACTTTCCCAATATTTTAAGACAGGGTACCTTGTTTTCCACAGAGATTCATCCACATAGGCCACAAATAAGATGCTGTAAATATGGAAGCTTGGTTGAATACACATTGACAATTTTGCTTATTAGTGAGCATAGAAGGGAGTATTATCTAGTTAACTCTGATTGAAAGATTTTATTTGGCTCTTTATTTAGGCCTAGGGCCTAGCCATGCTAGAAAAAGAATGGCTTAAAATAAAAGAATATGATCAATATGAATTAATCAAACACTACAAATTAGAGTCCAATTTGAATAGTAAGATTTGCTACGCCAGTTGGAGGCTATAGAAGAGTGCTCATCATCGGGGCACATAAGACTTGCAATGAATGCCTTTCACATCTATAGTCACAAAACCAAGTGTCAGGTTAGTGGTCAAGTTTAGCATTTAACTTAAGTGATGCTGGATCTGTCTTTACTTGCATCTTAATAATAATTACATAATAATTTATAACTAAAATGTGTTGTTTCTGTGCCTGTCTATACAAAATTATAAATTCTAATATGCAAGCATAAATAAAAGCATAAAGGGTATAAACATGTTTTATGCAAATATATAAGAGCCTCATCTTCAAGTGACACTTGACACCAACAAGATTCTACAAACCAGTCAGATGGTTGTTCTCAAGGGTGCAGTATCCCTGAAGGCTAGGGGAATCCTTCTAAGTTTTGTGACTGGGTCAGACCACGTTTTTAGTAATAAAAATTCATTACTCTCTATACGTGATGCGTGAGAATTTCATAGCAGGTAGGGGGGCCTAGTTGAAATTGTGGTGATAGGTAACTTTGAAGTGAAGTTTTAATAATTGGGTTGATTGTGTAGCCTTTATATTTAATTTATAGGCCTAAGCTTAGGAGATGTAAGTTTTTATGAGAGAACCTTTACATACGAGTAGCCTACATTTAAAGGTTTCTTTTTTGAATGCTCAAGGCGTCAAGCTTTGCTTTATCCATATGGCCCACAACTGAAGGAGATGCGTTTGGACAGGACAGGCACACTTTTTTCTAGCCTATATTATTATTAGGCATCTAAATGTGTCCCATTTCCTTAAATCTGGTAAGCATGCACATTCAAGTATACATAGCCATAGGCCTATTTGAGTACACATAAGAAAGTATTTTTTGTGCAATTTTACCAAACCTTTTTCAAGTTGAAAATGATGGCTAATATTGGGTGTTAATTAACTAATAGACTAAAGGCCTGATTAATGCAATTTTAAGTAAATAAACTTTGCTTGATGTTGCTTTACGTTACGTTACTTTATGGATGGTAAAGGGTGATTCTCATCGAGAGGTTTCGGAGGTTTTGTGGTAGGGCGCACTACCACGTTTGGAACAGGTGACCTCACCGTAATGACTCTCGCGTTCTGTCTCACCCGATGCGCCGTCCCATGTCTCATCCCTCGCCCCATCTTTTGCCGTCGCGCGTAATTTTTTGTTATTCTCATTCCCGGCTTTGTTGTCGTCCGATGCCCCATCCTTCGTCCCATCTCCTGCCCCATCCTTCGCCTTCCTGCCCCATCTGCTGCCCCATCCCCGTCCGGACGACATCGCCCCCACTATTTATTAAGGCCATTTCAGGCCGCAAGTTTTCATTCCTTTCCCCTGCCTCCTACTTGTTCGTTTGTCCGTTTTCCGTTTCCGTTCCGCTTCGTGTACCCTCGTGTACTCGTCTGTTTAGTGTTTAGTTTCTTTTGTGCTCAAAGTTAAATTAGTACTTGTTTAGTCTCGATCTACTAGTTTGTTTAGTTAGTCGTTCGCACCCGGCACCGGCCGAGGATCAATCGTCTGAATTCAACTTTATTTTGCCAATTTACGCCTGCTAATACAACATCAATAAATAATATTAATTAACTAATAATTAAGTCTGTCCCGTTAACGAAGCCCATAATAGTTTATCTTGAGTTATTTGCCCGTGATGCGTTAAACAACCGAATCGATCTCAACTCTAAGCGAGCTCTGAGATCCCAACGTTCCGTAATACGGATTAAATTACGGTGGTGGCAGCGCTACTCTACTGACAGTAATCAGTACGACAATTCAAAAGCAGATTTACGGTGTCTAGACCAATTGAGTCTACGGATCTGAACGACCGGGCCGCTATACGACCGCTCCGCTACGATTACAACTACCCTCCCCCCCGGACTTGAGGACCCGGCAGTCGGAGTATTTGGAGAAAACTTCGTTGAGTTTCGTCTGCGCGACATTTCCGGATTTAACTCGTGCGAACTCAACATCGGCGGAAATTCAAACGCGGAATCCGCCCAACTCATTGGTGACAGCGAATCAAGTTCAAACCGAGTAATCAACCAAATTACTTTCTCCCCCCCCACCTCACTGGTGTCAGCTAAGTGGGATAACGAAACGCCAAAACCCATTCGACGAGTCGTTCAGAATCTACGTTATGGCTTCGACTACTAACTCAACGGCCGCGGACGCGACAACCGACGCCGCGGGCCCCGACAATTCATCTACAAGACCTACCTACGACGAGATGATCCGCGCGGTGACCGAAGAGGTGCGACGACGACTGGAGCAGGCTAATTTGGGACAGCCACAACACCATCACCACGTGTACCAGCCGCCCCAACAGCCGGACCGAGCTCCAGTGCCAAAACCGGTTAAGATTCAGCGGTACACTCCAAACCAGGATTTCGACGTCTGGATCCAGGCTCTCGAGGAGCGTTGTGAGCTCAACGGGATCATGGACGACAGACGAAAGAAGGCGGAAGTACTAGTAAATCTGGACATCGCCACCACATATCCCGCAGTCGTCAGGATGGAACTGCCGGACAATCTGACGTTTGGCGAGTTCAAGCAGAGGTTGTCCGAGCGCTTCACGCACGCGGCCGACACGCTGGAGTACCGGGAGCAGTTCCGATGCTGCCAGCAAGGAAAAAACGAGAGTGTCGACGACTACGGTGATCGATTAATTGCTCTGGCTGATAGAGCATTCCCGCACTTCACCCCAGTTCAGAAGCAGGCCGAACTGGTGGACCAGTTCACGGTCGGAGTGCGAATCGCCCAGTCAGCCAGAGAGCAGCTAATCCTGGTACGGCCGCAGAATCTAACCGCAGCGAGAAGGGCAGTGCTACGCCTAGAGACAGCAGCGAGCCTGGCTCAGCGAGTAGCACCGACGCCGGCCGCGAGACATGTACGGGTTCTCGAGGATGACGACTGTCAGCCACCAACTGGAGTGCAACACGACAAGTCACCTCGGCCCGAGGAAAATTGGTTGCGAGAAGTGATGGAGCAACAATCAGAGACACTGCAGGAGCAGCGACGTCTACTAGAAGCTCTGAGCAATGAGATGCGAGAGTTCTACTCACGGGAATCGCGAGATACCGACACCCCGGAGCCATATGAACCTGCTCGCCACCAGCCGCGGGACTCCTGGGGCCAGCGCAACCGATGTCTGGTACCCACGACTCCTCGCCGCAGCGCTGAAGGAAGCGCTCAATTTGCGACAAACGGCACACGCAATGTGCAGCATCAACAGTTCCATCAGCTTCAGCAACCGCGTGACGGCAGCATTCCGCCGCCAAGGACGCCACCGGCAGGAGGACGGTGACAGCAGCAGCAGCAGCGGCCGCAGCCGCAGCAGCCGCCGCAGCCGAGTTCGAGACCGCCGCCTTATCAGCTAAGACGCCAGAGTGCAATGTGCTACAGGTGCAACCGGGAGCATCGCGCTGAAGAGTGCCCGCATCGACGGTCGGCCAGCAACGCGCCCCAGCGCAGCAGCAGCTCGGGAAACGCGACGGCTGGACGCGCCATCGGGGGCAGCGCCATCCAGCGGCCGAGCCAGCACTTAAGTCCCCGCCGCGGACTTTAGTCGCTCAGCAGGCTACTGCTGAGACCGCCTCCGCACCTGTACAGAACTCTGCACCCAAGCGCCCTCGGAGAGACCCGTTTATAACTGGTGAGATTAATGGGCGTTATTTTGCTTTCTTGCTTGATACTGGCTCTAAGTGCGAGGTCCTCGGATTCAGCACTTGGCACCGACTCTGCATCGACGACCCCTCTCTGCGTGGACAAATCAAGCCCTGTTTAGAGTGAATCGTGACCTACAATGGTGAACCAATCAAGATGGCAGGACAGCTTGCAATCCAGATGAAGATCGGCAACTTCGAGTTGACAGTCAATTTTCTGCTAGCACAAGGATCTCATGATAACATCCTGGGTTTCGAGTTCCTGGAGAAGCACAGCAACTCCCTCGACCTCGCAGCCGGGATGCTATTTTTCAAGAACGGCACAGCCGCCCCACTTCGCTACACACGAGCCGAAGCTACTACGTGCAGAATCTACACGGCCGAAAGCACTACAGTGCCACCATTATCATCGGCCCGAATTAGAATTAAGCTAGCTAAAGGGCGTGAAGACAATCAAGGAACACCGGCAGTTATCGAGCCGCTGAAACCAGCCAGACGCGAAGACGAGGTGCAGCACCTGGACGCTGCTGCGCCTGCGCTAATATCTATGGCCAATGGTGAAGGTGCAATCGAAATGATTAATCGCGGTACAACATATATTAAAGTGCGAGCGAATGCACTTATCGGGATTGCGAGACCACTTAGACTGCCAGAACTGCAATTCTACCCGCTTCCACAGCCAGAAGTCTCTGTCAAGCAGATTCAAGATGAAGATCCGGATGCTTGGATTAAAGAGATCGATATCGGCGAGGACTTGTCCAGTGACCAGCGCGCTCAAGTAATCAAGCTGCTGAAGAAGTACAAGAACATCTTCTCCCAAGGACCGCACGAACTAGGTCGAACTCACCTGGTCACCCACAACATCGTACTGAAGGATAAGGATCCTGTACACCTGCCGACCCGACGGATTCCGCCGCACCTGTTGCCCAAAGTGGACCAGCTGCTAGATGATCTGCTTGCCAAAGGCGTGATCCGACCAAGCTTCTCGAATTACAACACCCCGCTCGTGATCATCCCAAAGAAGGACGGAAGCCTGAGAATTGTACAAGATTTCCGGAGTCTGAACCAGAAGTGTGAGTACTTTCCGTACCCGATACCAAATATCCAAGAAGCATTCGCCAGCCTCGAAGGAAGTCAACTATTTAGCACCTTCGACTTGAATAGCGGTTATTATCAGATACCTCTGCGTCCAGAAGACCAAGATCTGACAGCCTTTGCTACGCTGCACAGAGGGCAATTTGCCTACAATGTTATGCCGATGGGATTAAGTTCAGCACCAGCCAGCTTCATGCGCCTCATGAACGCTGTACTTCAAGGGATAGCCTACAAAAGTGCCATAGCCTATTTGGATGACGTCATCGTGTATTCCAAGAAATTCGACGACCATCTTCGACATATGGAGGAAGTCTTCAAACGAGTCCAAGACGCTAACTTAAAGTTCAAAGGCAAGAAGTGTCATTTATTTCGGGAAAGCCTAATTATTTGGGACATCTAGTTACGAAAGACGGCATCAAGACCGATCCGGCGAAAATCGAAGCAATCCAAACCTGGCCGAGACCAAGAACTGCCCGGCAACTGAAAAGTTTCGTCTGCACGTGTGCTTACTATGCAAAATTTGTACCTGGCTACGCAGAATTGGCAGCTCCACTCCACGATGTAATTAAAGAGAAGAAGATTCGCAACTTTAATTGTCTATGGGGGAAAGCCCAACAAGACGCGTTCGACCAGCTTAAAGCGGCCATGACTTCGAACTCAGTGCTCGCGTATCCGCAGTTCAGCGAAGACCCCAACGTCATGTTTGTCCTGGACACGGATGCTTCTGCGACCAGAATCGGAGCATGTCTGAGCCAGCGCCAAGCTGATGGAATCGAACGACCAATTGGCTATTTCTCCCGGCGACTCAAACCAGCTGAAGCGCGATATCCGATAACAAAGCAGGAACTCTTGGCAGTTGTAGACGGCATGCGACATTTCCGATTCTACCTCCTGGCCACGGAGTTTATTTGTCGAACTGATCACGCAGCGTTGACCTGGATTCTCCGGCGAACTCAACAAGTAGGCATCTTTGGACGATGGCTACAGCGCCTAAGCGAATTTGAGTTCGAGATCCAGCATCGCAAATCGAGTCAGCACCAGAATGCCGACGGCCTATCGAGACGGCCAGAGGACGACGCTGAATGCATGGAGAAGGCTCAGCGAGAGGCAGCAGACGAGGACCAAAGTAATCAGCCAGCCGCGATAACTGGCGCAGCGGCGCCGAAGGTCCTTGACAGCAGCCACCCTAGCCCTCCACCGAGCAAGAAGCCATCGACCCGCCGGAATCGACGACGACCGCCGACAAAGCCGAAGGAGTCCAACGGCGAGGCTACGCCGCCAGCAACACCGACAGCCGACAGCAGGTCGCTGACAGAGCTGCACCCGCCGGCGACGAAGCCGAGGCCAACGGCCAGTCGTTACAAGGACTCGCAGCGATCGCCTACTAGTCTCGTTAGCACGACACGTTGCCCCGCGAGGAGCCGCCGACTACGAGCTGGAGAGGGCGAGGACAGCGACCACAGTGCAGCCCGAGATGACCGCTGCCAACCCGCTCGCTGCCCAAGGTTCAAGAAGGTGAGGTTTAGCCTTGATGCTGATAATGCTGCCTCATCATTCTCATCTGCTGACGAATCAGGATTGAGCGACAGTGACGCCGAAGCCACTGACGAGGATCGACCTTCGGACACAACGACAACACGGCGACCGGCCCAAGTAGCCATCATGCGTAGGGAGCTCCAGACCCCGAACCATGTCGCCACAGCCGAAGCCGCACCGTCTAATCCTACTGATCGACGCCGAACTTTGAATCTAACTGATCACATTCCGAGGCCAGTCACCCGCGAGGAGCTCCAGACCCTTTCAGCGTGCTGACTCTGCCATCTCTATGGTGATCAACCTTATCGAAAGTCGACAACCCAAGCCGCCGCTGAATCAGCGATTGAATATGACGAGAGATGAGCGAAATTTGCTAGCGTTCTACGAGCAGCTCGAAGTTCGAGACGACGGACTACTAGTGATTCATCTCGACGATGTTGGCGAGGAGGAGATAGCGCGAATTGTCTTGCCGAAAAGTCTCGACGCCACGGTGTTTGCCGACCTGCATGGCTCGCCGTACTGCGGACACATGGGCCGAGACCTCACCATTGCAAAAGTGCGCGAAAGATTCTGGCGACCTGCCCTAGCTAAAGCAGTGTCCGACTACGTCGCTTCCTGCCAGACTTGCACGCAGAGCAAAGGGCGACGACGAATTCCGGCGCATGTACAATCGTTTCCGGTATGTGAAATCTATGGGCGATGTGCGATCGACATCTTAGGCCCCACTGGAGATCCTACTGACCGAGGAAACAAGTACATCTTGACCTACGTTGATACAACGTCGAAATACCCCTTCGCCTTCGCCATGAAAAATCAGCGGGCCAAGACGATCATAACTCTCCTGCAGGAACAGGTCTTCCCGATCACTGGAATCCCGGCGTGGATTCACTCCGATCAAGGAAAGCAGTTCACAGGGCATGAGTTCCGACATTTCTGCGAAGTCTATGGCATACGACAGACTACGACACCGCCATATTCGCCCTGGGCTAATGGATAAGCCGAGTCGTGTAACAAGAATATCAAGAAGGTGCTCACTTGTCTCCTAGAAGACCACCAGCAATGGGACAAGATGCTGCCAGCCGCTTTGACTGCACTACGATCAGCCGTCAATCGTACTACTGGTTTCTCGCCGCACTATGTCGTCTACGGAGTGCCCTATCGATACCCTATCGACAACACCCTAGACCACTTGGATGTATCAGCTGACCTCCCAGAATACATCGCGAAGCATCAGCGCCGACTGGCCGAGACTGAGCGCATTGTACGACAACGCCTGCGAGCTGAGATCCAACGCCGTGAAGAATATTATGAAAATCGACCTAAGCCCGTGGAATTGCATCCCGGCGACCTTGTCTGCCTGGCCAACTCGAAGCTTGAACTGGGAGAGCTGCCTAAATTCCACCGGCCCTACAAAAGCATGTACAAGGTCGTTAGGAAAGTCGGAGAAGTGGCGTACTGGATCAGACCGGCGACAGCCCGCCGAGGACGCCCGGCTGAAATGTTGGTACATCGCAACAACATCATCAAGGTACCGCAGATGATGGCCGACCGACCACAGGAGCCGCCGCGCCAGACTAAGAGGCCAATGCTGCCCTATGAGTCGAGTGACGACAGCGAAGCCGACTCCGCCGATCAGCACGCGCAAGTACAGCCAGCCAGGGGCGTAGCCAGAGGGGGGGGCAAGGGAGGCCGTGGCCCCCCCAATCACCAACTCTGGCCTTGGCGCCCCCCCCCCTAAAAGAAACTGGCGCCCCCCCCCCTAAAAGAAACTGGCGCCCCCCCTAAAAGAAACTGGCGCCCCCCCCCCCTAAAAGAAACTGCCCCCCCTAAAAGAAACTGGCGCCCCCCCCTCTAAAAGAAACTGGCACCCCCCCCCTAAAAGAAACTGGCGCCCCCCCCTATAAGAAACTGGCGCCCCCCCCTAAAAGAAACTGGCGCCCCCCCCCCCTATAAGAAACTGGCGCTCCCCCCTAAAAGAAACTGGCGCCCCCCTATAAGAAGCTGGCGCCCCCTAACTCACGGCCCCCCCTAATCAAAATTCCTGGCTACGCCACAGCTCAGCCCGACCTGCGGGGCAGCCAGCTGATCGAGCCAAGTTTGCGTCATCCGGAAGTGCTTGCTGAAGGCGACCCGGACCTGCCTGATGTCGGCCTGGAAGTGGAACTCTAAGGTAATTACCAGCGAATTTTTCTGTTGCGCCTAATAGATAAATTAACGTTGCGCATTACTATTAGTAGTCCCGTTTGCGAACGCGTTCTGAATTAAATTTCGCTGTAAGCTTTCTCTGCACCCGTTCTGTGCTGAAAGCAGATTTCAATTTTTCGTTAAAATTTTCTGTACTTTCCTTATGCTTGAGGGCAAAAGCAACTAATTTTCTGTAGTTTCCTTATGCTTGAGGGCAAAAGCAACTAATTTTCTGTACTTTCCTTATGCTTGAGGGCAAAAGCAACTAATTTTCTGTAGTTTCCTTATGCTTGAGGGCAAAAGCAACTAATTTTCTGTACTTTCCTTATGCTTGAGGGCAAAAGCAACTAATTTTCTGTACTTTCCTTATGCTTGAGGGCAAAAGCAACTAATTTTCTGTAGTTTCCTTATGCTTGAGGGCAAAAGCAACTAATTTTCTGTAGTTTCCTTATGCTTGAGGGCAAAAGCAACTAATTTTCTGTACTTTCCTTATGCTTGAGGGCAAAAGCAACTAATTTTCTGTACTTTCCTTATGCTTGAGGGCAAAAGCAACTAATTTTCTGTAGTTTCCTTATGCTTGAGGGCAAAAGCAACTAATTTTCTGTACTTTCCTTATGCTTGAGGGCAAAAGCAACTAATTTTCTGTACTTTCCTTATGCTTGAGGGCAAAAGCAACTAATTTTTCAATTTCTGCTCCTTACGCTTTCTGGTCAAAAGCATTTGTAAACTTGGTGCTCATGCTCAATTTCGAGCGCATATTTATCCAATGCGACCTGCACCTCTGCGTCTGATATTTAGCCTTAGGCTTAATGGTAAAAGCCTTGCACCAACGCGACATTATTCATCCGCATCATCGCTCCCCTGCGTCTTAATAGTCTGCGAACCCCCAATCAATTGTAAAATTTCCTAGCACCCGGTCAAAGTGCAGAAAGTCTCTCTTTCTTGCCTTATGCTTTCAGGAGAAAAGCATGCCTGAATTGTGAGCCTGTCAGTCTTAAACATGAACGGCAAGTGTGTACTTCTGCCATTTTTTATTCGGAAATTTTGCCCCGTTTGGGACAAGCACCCCTAACTCGAGGTCTTGTCTCCAGCGGAAGGCACCTGAGGAGAATCTCTCCCCCATATGTTTATTCTTTGCATTGTTCGTGCCAGCTAGGCCTGGGAAATTTTGTTAGAGCCCCTCATTTCGGCTCGGTTTCCAGTATTTTCTTTTGCTCTTTTGTTGTAACTCAATATGGAGATCCCCGTACGATAACCTGTTCAGTGGTCACTACGCTATTCATTACGGTTATAATTACTGTTATAATTTTAGTCAGAAGGAGCTGGCTAGCCTCTCACTATTTTATCAGTTTTATCATTTTAACTAATGTTTGCGAGGCTCCCTTTTTTTCAAACGCTTACCCCTTTTCAATGTAAGCTGTTTAAGGCGCCCCTTTTAATCAATAAGGCACTGCCGCCTTCAGTTAAGGTAGGAGGTTTTGGACCCCTCCTCGCGGCCAAATTTTATTGCTCTCTTTTCACTCACCCACCTCACCTCTGTTGTGTGCCTCGTTAGAGTGCATGGGGGGTGACGGACCCACATCATCGGAAGGACAAACCCTGTCCATCGGATGCGTGGTTAGCAATATATATTTGAGGCCCCAACTCTCCTGCTCTGTTTTTCAATTTTGGTTTTGCGACTCTGCGCCTTTGTCAGCAATTAACAAGCTATTCTATCGACAACTTTCCGGCAACAATGTATAACGGCCATTCAGGGTGTCCGCGACCTGGAAAAACCTGGAAAAACCTGGAAAAACCTGGAAATGCAAAAAAACCTGGAAAAACCTGGAAGCGCCCCAAAACAGAAGAAAAAACCTGGAAATACACCAATGTGGGAGGGGAAACCTGGAATTTATCATTCTTCCTATGATCTGTGTAATGTGAAAGTGGAAATAGACTATAATTTAGTAATGCATGCCATTATGCTATATGATGTGATAGAAACTTTGTTGTTAAAAAATGCTGCTACCATGTCATAGTATCTTACAAATACAACCTCTCCTGTATAGTTATATTCTTATTAAATTGTATATTTATAGCAAAGTATTTTATTCTATACTTTTAATTTTGTTCTTTAGTTAGTATAATACAAGAAATAAATAATCTAGATTTAATCAATCTACAAGACCCTATAACTGTAATGTCTTGACATTTGTTCAGATCGATAAATTTAGTAGAAGCAGTTCATATTATGTAATGAAGACAGTTTGTTTTATATAGTGTAGAGAATTGTATGAGGTTTACTTGAACCTGGTGTTCTACGATCTACTAGCTTTCCTGAATTTTTCTTCTAGCACTGAGCACTGCGCTATCACAGTCCTGATTATGTCAAGGTTCTTGGATGCTTGGCTGAATGCCAACTGTTTTCCACAATATGCAACCTTTTTAAAGAAGGCACCAGGGGATTCAGCTGCTGCTTTTTGTGCTGTCTGCAACAAAAAATTCAAGCTGAGCAACATGGGCAAAGCTGCAATTGATAGCCACATGCGCCAGTCAACACATGTAAAGAATGCCACTGCTGTGAGTTCCCAGTACAGTGTTCGTGCAATGCTGTCATCATCTCAGCAGCAGTCACAGAAGCCCAAGGATGGTATCAGTGACACTGTGGAGCCATCTACAGCAACAGTTACGGTTCAAGAACAACTAGTAGCACTTCAGCAACCACAGCAATCTACTGTCCTTAAGTTGAACTACTTCACTAGGGAGGCTGTCCTGAAGGCTGAAGTCACGTGGGCATTGTTTTGTGTTGAAAAAAACTACAGCATGCGTTCGGCTGATGGGCTGCCTGAAACATTTCAAGATATGTTTCCTGATAGTGAAATTGCTAAGCACTTTTCATTGGGCCGAGACAAGGTATGTAATTGTTATGTATTTTGTGTAATTATTTTTAACCTAGTTAAAAATTAATGCAACATTAAAGTTAAAAACCCTACTCTACATCCATTCCAACAGATTGGCTACATGCTGAAATTTGGACTCGCTCCATTCTTCGAGCAAGAGCTGCGCCAGAACCTGGCTGCCTGTACCGACATCGTGGTTTGCTATGATGAGGCTCTAAACAAGATTACACAAAAGAGTCAGATGGACGTTCATGTTCGATTCTGGGATAACAAACGCCATCAGGTTCAATCCCAGTATCTTGGATCTGCTTTTTTAGGCTCGACCAAGGCGGAAAACCTGCTTGAAGCACTCGAGTCCGTCTTAAAAAACCTGCCACTTTCATCCGTACTACAAGTATCAATGGACGGTCCAAATGTAAATTTAAAGACTCTACGACTGCTGAAAGGCAAAATTTCTGCTATTCCTGAAAGCCCGGTTCCTGTTGAAGCTGGGACATGCGGCTTGCATACCGTCAGCCGAGCTTTTCAGTGCGGCCATGCTGCAACTTCATGGGAGCTCAACAGATTTTTGCGGAGCTTATACCGGCTTCTTAAGGACTGTCCAGCACGTCGAGCTGAGTACATTTCTCTCACGAAAGCTAACGACACCCAATTTCCACTGAAGTTTTGCCTTGTCCGCTGGCTAGAGAATTCTCCTGTGGCTTCACGAGCAATCGCCATTCTGCCTAACCTTAAGATGTGGCTCCGGAAAGCAGCGGTGAGAAAAACATTTTTTGTATATCTTAATTATCCACAGTAGCCAAAACATATGTATGTTTAAACAGAATCGGAGCTGTCAAAACGTTGCGCTTTAAATTTAAGGTCAAAGGCGAAGGAAGTCAACTGATGGGCGAAATTCGCGATGCGTGCAAGGATCCGCTTCTTTCAGCTAAGCTTCAGTTCTTCCGCAGTGTTTCGCTGCTTCTTGAGCCATTCTTACTCGAATTTCAGACAAAGAAGCCGATGTTTGTCTTTCTCTATGAGAAGCTGAGCGTCATCGTTCTTACTGTTGGTCGCCTTTTTTTGAAGCCTGAGGTAAGTAGGTAATTCAATGCAGCCGACTGACTTCAACTGTAGTTCCATAGTATATATATTGTCTTATTATTTTACGCAACAGATTGTCACCAAGGCTTCCGTGTCGGATCTGGCGAATTTGGAACTGGATAAGGCTGCTTTGCCAGCAAAGTTAATTGACATTGGATTCGCCGCACGAAAAGAATTGGGTGTCGCTCTTGCTGAGAAGACGATTTCAGAGCAGGACAAACTGAAATTCCTTTCGGAATGCAAGCAGTTCTACTGCAAATTGATTGAAAAACTTCTAGAGAAGTCGCCTCTTCGATATCCAATTGTTCGCGGAGCTAGCTCTCTCTCGCCAACACTCATTTGCAGCTCTCCAGAAGTCAGCCAACAGCGCTTTCGGATGCTACTTACGGACCTCATGGAGTGTCATCGACTATCTGCAGATGGGTGCGACCTTGCTCAACGCAGTTTTGGGACTTTTGTGGAGAGTCCAGAGGTTCAGAGAACAATGGCCGCATTTAATGCCGCGAGTGAGCGAGTAGACACGCTCTACTGGAACCTGCTTGCTGGTGCAGAAGCCACTGCAAGTGTGCTTCACGGCTTGCAGCTAGCAGCCAGAGATGCGCTCTGGAAGCCGATAAGCATGGTCTTGATAATGTCGCATGGCAATGCCACTGTTGAAAGTGGATTTTCTGTGAACAAGGACTTGCTGGTGCCTAACCTCCTGCAGGATTCTTTGGTGTCCCTGCGCCAAGTCCAGGATGCTATAACAGTAGCTGGTGGCCGCAAGAACATCTTACTCTCCAAAAATCTCCTATCTAGTGTCAGAATGGCCAGGCAGCGTTACCGTGATGCCTTGGAGGAAAAACGAGACGAGGAGAAATCGAACACAGCGGTCACCGTATCCCAGAAGAGAAAAGCGACTGACGAGATTTTCCGAATCGAACAGGAGCTCGAAGCTAAGCGACGTGCTCTGTTGGCTGAAGAGACAGAGGCGCTTGCTCGTGTCGAGGAGTTGCGCAAAAGGCTCGCCTAAGTACATTTGTTAACTGACGACAGTTAGTTACAAGTACTTAAAAAGCTCATAATTATTTGCTGAACATTGGCGGAGCGTTTACTGTCATGCATATTTTGCTTTATTTTCACTTCCATAAATGTCCCATTTTATGTTCTATTTTACGAGTTTCAGTTTCGTTCAATGTTAGTCTTGTAGTTTTAATGGACGGCTCATTGACAATAGACTGTATATTTTACCCATTTTTTACTTTCCATTTCATTTTTCACGTTTCATTTTATAAAGCTTCACCAGGTAGCAACCTGGAGCTTTACTTATTTGAACCTGGAAAAACCTGGAAAAACCTGGAAATTAATATTGAATTTCGCGCGGACACCCTGGGCCATTAGAATATGGAGATCGACGATCCGATTGAGCGACTTTTCGCGGTGGATCAGCCAAGGGTCGAGCTCGTCGGACTGCCTGCGGCGCCTCAACCTTTCGTTCCGCCGAACAGCCCGGACCACTGGCCTGAGGGATTCTTGGCCGACGTGTATGCGGCCCAAGCGGACCCCTTGCAGGACGCAATCCGCTTCGTTGAAGTACATCGGCCACCGTCGCCCCCGCCACAGCCGCAGCCAGCCCAATGGTCCAGCGGGTCCAGCGGCACACCATCGGCGCCGTGGTCGGCGGAACACCGACCCACGGTGGAGGGCGCCCAGCAGCTCGCCGAGTGGCTCCTCTAGGAGCTGGACACAGATGGCCGCCAGCATTCTAGTGACTGCTGCACCTGGAGAGCGCTAGCGCAACAGCACGGCCAGGCCACCGCGTCCAGGGCCATCCTAATGGTGGCGGAGCTGCTGAGCGCGCGCCTCCCGCACGAGACGGCAGGCGCCCAACTGGGCCTCGTCGAATCGATGATGCATCTCGGCGCGGAATACGCGGCCGCCCTGGGCCGAGGCGTCCCGCCGGTGTTCCTAAATCTTTGTTGCCAGGGCCGACTCGCCGACTCGCCGCGCCGCCGTACGAGAAGCTGCCGCCGCTGCCCAGGCCGACGCCGCCGCCGCCCAGACCGACGCTGCGACTGCCCGACCGCCACCTACTCGCCGAGGCCGCGGCTCCGGCAGAGGACGTCAACAGTAGCAGCCGGGAGACTGCTAGTTTTATTTTAGCGCACGGCGCCCCGGCGCCTGTGGTAGGGCGCACTACCACGTTTGGAACAGGTGACCTCACCGTAATGACTCTCGCGTTCTGTCTCACCCGATGCGCCGTCCCATGTCTCATCCCTCGCCCCATCTTTTGCCGTCGCGCGTAATTTTTTGTTATTCTCATTCCCGGCTTTGTTGTCGTCCGATGCCCCATCCTTCGTCCCATCTCCTGCCCCATCCTTCGCCTTCCTGCCCCATCTGCTGCCCCATCCCCGTCCGGACGACATCGCCCCCACTATTTATTAAGGCCATTTCAGGCCGCAAGTTTTCATTCCTTTCCCCTGCCTCCTACTTGTTCGTTTGTCCGTTTTCCGTTTCCGTTCCGCTTCGTGTACCCTCGTGTACTCGTCTGTTTAGTGTTTAGTTTCTTTTGTGCTCAAAGTTAAATTAGTACTTGTTTAGTCTCGATCTACTAGTTTGTTTAGTTAGTCGTTCGCACCCGGCACCGGCCGAGGATCAATCGTCTGAATTCAACTTTATTTTGCCAATTTACGCCTGCTAATACAACATCAATAAATAATATTAATTAACTAATAATTAAGTCTGTCCCGTTAACGAAGCCCATAATAGTTTATCTTGAGTTATTTGCCCGTGATGCGTTAAACAACCGAATCGATCTCAACTCTAAGCGAGCTCTGAGATCCCAACGTTCCGTAATACGGATTAAATTACGGTGGTGGCAGCGCTACTCTACTGACAGTAATCAGTACGACAATTCAAAAGCAGATTTACGGTGTCTAGACCAATTGAGTCTACGGATCTGAACGACCGGGCCGCTATACGACCGCTCCGCTACGATTACAACTACCCTCCCCCCCGGACTTGAGGACCCGGCAGTCGGAGTATTTGGAGAAAACTTCGTTGAGTTTCGTCTGCGCGACATTTCCGGATTTAACTCGTGCGAACTCAACATCGGCGGAAATTCAAACGCGGAATCCGCCCAACTCATTGGTGACAGCGAATCAAGTTCAAACCGAGTAATCAACCAAATTACTTTCTCCTCCCACCTCAGTTTTGAGGTTTTTCAGAGGTTTCATTTCAAAAAAATATTTTTGCACAAAAGTTTCAATACTGTACAAAAATTGAAATCTTACTGAAATTTACTAATGAATACAAATTTTCTTTAGAAAATAGCTCGGAGGTTTCGGATTATTTTTAATTTTTCTTCTGATAGGCACGCGCGGAAATTATTTAACTTAGGCAACTATTTTATGCTTAATTAAGAAGTGGTTTTTTAAAAACACTACACGCAACACAACACACTGGTAATGTCATCGTTGCCATTGGCATTTACACTCAAGGTGCAAAAACAAAATAAAAAATATTCGACTTGAAGGCGCTGCTTGAAATAAACTGAAAACATATAGACAGCTGTTTCATCCATTTCCTGTTTTTACTTTTGAGTGCTGCATACCATTTTGCATTCGAATTATGTAATGACATTGACGACCTGCATGCATACTGCCTCAGAGAAGTAAATAGAAGAATTATTCTTGTCTCAATGTTTTTTTTTATAAATATATGATTTTTATATGTAGAGATGATGGACTAGAATTACAAGTATGCATTTTTATTACTCAAAGCAGAGCATTTAACTTTTAATCATAAAATTTATTTTAATTACTAAAATCTATTAGCTTTTCTCTCAAAAAATAACACTAGTTGCACAACTGCTACTGCTGACAAAAGCTCGAACACCTTAGATTTAGTTCTTATACAAAGAAAATGCTTGTGGTAAGACTTTGTACATGTATTGCACCACCTTTGTTTGATGCTAAAAATCTATGTTGAGCAATAAGCTAGATAGCCGATACCAATATTTTTACTAGAGTTAAAACTAAAAAGTCATTGGACACATTTTTGACATTGTTTATTTAAAAATATTATAATTTCTTCAATATAAATGTATTATTGGCATCTTTAAAGATTGCAAGAACAAATGTATAGGAAAATCATTATGTTTATTGACTTTTGAAATTGATTGTTTATGAAAAGTTATAGATAAAAGTAATCATAATCAATACCTTTTATTTCAACATACTTTGTTTCAGCTGCCAATACCATGCCTGAACTACCGCTTGCCTGGTCTCCTGTCTGCATTCTGAGCCTGTACAGGCCAACAATGCTTCATGTTTGTCTAATCTAATAACAGGCATTATGGCATTCCATGTCCTATACCCACTTATGTTGCGTCTCAGTGCAACCTAGCTCGCCACCCTTAGAGCTTTGGCAGGCTGGTTGCTTTTGTGGTGGCAATTGGTTTGGTTGTCAGCATACAGAAGATGGCTGTGCTCTAGCTACTAACCAGATGACATCAAACGACAGCCTAGGGGCCCGCTAGTCTTGAATAAGAGACCAGTCTGTCAAAGAAGTCAGACATTTGCTCATTATGAGATTGGGCGGCAGCAACTAATTCTACGTAGGCCTTGTCCTTCTTCTTGGCATCGGTGTACCTTTCCCTGAGCAACCGAAGCGCAGATTCGAAAGGCAACTGGTCACACCGGTAATTAAGATATACCTCTTGGCATTCGGCTGACAGTAAAGATACGATAATGGCGGATTTCTGGTCCTCAGGAACGCGGCAAGTGGCTAGATACGAAGTAAGCTGAGCTTCCCACGTATCAAAGTTCATCTTCGGCTGGTAAGCTATTGGAGGGCGAAGGCGTATGTCTGGCTTCGCAGGCGGCGAGGAATTTGGCGCTGACGGCGAGGAAACGGCGAGATGCTCTTCGAGCATCCGGTGAAGAGAGGCTAAGGTTTGAGTCAGCAAGAGTTGCTCACTAGGAGCTGGCGCGGCGGCAGCAGCTGCGCCTGCTGGCTGCTCGCCGGCATCGACTGCGTCCTGATCTGGCACGACGGCATCTCCGTCAGCCAATGACGCTGCAGCGTGGTTGTCCCCGTTGTCGGACATTGTGCAAGATTGAGTGAGACGGATGAACCAAGCGTGAACGAAAATAAGGTTCCAGAGAAAACGAATTGAGGTTGATGACGCGAGAGAGACGAGAGAGATTGCGTCCTACTAACAAAAATACGTGCCTGACAGGGGCAAACCACAAAAAGCCTATAATAGGGGGAAGTCCTATCACGCAAACCACCCAGACTAACTGTCAGGCAATAGTCCCTACAAACAATTAGCGCACAGCGTAACCTGGCGTGGCTTGGCACACGCAGCGGAGCTATTTTGGCAGAGCGTAAGCTCGAGCTCAACGCAGTTGACAGCGCGCGTTGCTCAGGGCGACGACGAGCGCTGACTAGCGACGACAGCCCCTGACGTGGCACAGGCTCTCGCAGCCTTGCGGACCGATCCTCAGGCGTGGCACAGGCTCTCGCAGCCTTGCGGACCGATACGGATATACGATACGATACGATACGGAGTCGCAAAACCGCATCCTCGGATCCCCACATGCCCCGGAACCCACTTAAGGGTAATTTTGTTGGCGGAACCCAACACGTTGAGGAGTTTGATACAGTCGAGGACTGTAGCAGAGTTGGTGCTGCAGCCACTGATGGCGTGCAAGGCAGCTTGGCTGTCCGGATGGAAAATGATGTTCTTACCAGTAACGCCAGTGGCGAGAAGCTCTGCAGTGCAGGAGCTGATGGCCAGAACTTCATTTTGGAAAACACTGGAGTTGACCCCAGTGTATTGAGCGTGGGTAGCGATGACCAACTTATTTAGGCGTCCTTTGTTTTACTCTATTAGTGGGCCGACGCCCCCATCATGGCTATAGGCATTTAGTAGGGCGTCAGTCCGCATTTCGAACAGCAAACTCGCCTACTTAACATTGCCGTGTTTTGCATTCAATCAGGTCAGCCGGTATTAATCCGACACTAACGCATTTTATGCTTATCCTTCAGGTACAATCTCTACCATCTTCATGCTGCCTAAACTCAAATTAACGCCGAAGTTTATATTTTGTTAAAGTACAATTTAACTTGTTTGTTTTAAATAAAGCGGCTACGCTTCCACTCCGCCTCATCATTTGAACGGGGAGAGTGAAGTGAGCACTAGTTTAGTGTTAGGTGCCCCCTTTGTCAGCTGTGCCCTGCGCCCTTCTGAGCTGTTGGCTGCCGCTGGCCGCAGCTCTCCCTCTCGCTCTCCCTCTCTCCCTGTCCCTCTCTCCCTCTCCCGCTCCCTTCTCTCCCTTTCCCTCCCTTGTTGTCCTTTGTCTGCTTGCGCTCCCTTTTGTCCCCCCCTTTTTCCTGTTCGTTTGCGTTCCCAGCGTCTGAGCTTCTCCGCTCAGCCTGTCCTTGATTCTTTGTCTGTCCCCTACCCCCCTTTTGTGTGACTGCGTTCTTTTGGCTCGAGTCCAGCTTGTTCCGGCTGTCCTCTCTCTGTCTCGCCGTACGAGAGCGGATCACGTGCCCCAGGCGCTCTGTCCTTTTGCGCTCCCTTGTGCAATCTCGTGTGTCAGGCTCTAAATTAGGAAAGGCGTCCTTGCCTCTCAAGTTGGGGGTTCCGCGCCTGTTTCTAAATTTAGATCTGAATCACGCCAGATTGGGGGGCAGTGAGAGCGGCCTTGCGTACTCTGGCGCAATGGGGAGGCTTTCACTGTATGGTGAAATCGATCCGCTACCCTATAAGTACGGGCCTCTCGTGCCTCTGTTTGGCAACCCTCTGTGAAACCTCTCGTTTACCTGCGCGTTAACCCTTCTGATAACTGCTCTGTTGGAAGTCCAGCGCAGCTTGCGCTAGGCCTTAGCCAACTTATCTGACTTCTGATCCATTTTCGACTGTGTGCCTGTGAGTGAGTGCGAAACTCCCGACAGGACTAACAGAAACTAGCACAGTTCCTCATCCCCGCACTTGAGCCCGGCAGGAACCGCTGACGAGGTGTGCACCGGTGTGAGCTGTCAAATCTGCACGGCGTGCTGAGTTTTCGTGTCTCGTTTATTTCGCTCAGCCCGGAGTCTCCCTCATCGAAGGACAAGATCCGAGCGAGCTGGTGGCAGCACTACCAACGCTACTAAGAATTGCTAGAAGGCTTCCTGGGAGAGTCTACCAAGAGCTCAAAGTAAGCAGCTCGCGGGACTGACAGGGAAGTAGCCGGAACCAAGTACTTCACTGGTGGCAGCGGTGGGATTCCAAGACCTACAGCTAGGCCACCCGAGACAAAATAAGAGACCACCAACAACTATACTTCATGAGTCATTTGCCCGTGGGGCGTAAAATAACCCAGTCTCATCTCGAAGCAAGCTCTGAGACTTCAACGTTCCGTAATACGTAAATTACGGTGGTGGCAGCGCTACTCTACTGTTAGTAAGAAGTTAAACATACGAGGTACATTAAGTTTCGGTGTCTGAGGACCCGCTCTGAACGCTCGCGCCTAACGAAGACCGCTTGCCTACGACTGAGACTACCCTTCCCCCGGAATTGAGGACCCCGGCAGACGGAGTATCTACGAGACTTCTAAATTGGGATTCGTCAACGCAATTTCCGGATTTAATCTGTGCGAATTAACGACGGCGCCGATTCGAAGGCCTGAGCCGCTCATACTCGACATTAAATCAAGCGAACACCGGACGATCCCACCCACAACCAAGAACTCTATCAGTAGGATCTTCCCATCGTCCGTCCAGCTTTTCGATTGGAACCATCTCGTGCAGAATTTGAAAAGGTGGTTAAGCGATAAGCACTATTCTGCTGACGACAGCACGAACTATGTCGACGACCTTTATCACCTTCTGCGTGCACCATCGGTTGAGAATTTAAACTCCAACCTCGAAAGAATCGAAGAAACATGGGACTTTCAAGCTCACAAATATTTGAAGGACAATATGCTGTCCGATATCCGTGATCACGCCGCCGCTTTTGTGTTATTTTTTTTTTGGTTTTCAAATCCCGAGTCAGGCTGCTACACAAATGCAGCGGAGTCTTATAATGCGACTCTAAAGAGATCTGCAGACTGGAACTTGTTGCCACTTGAAGATCTGGTTCTGCTTCTCACTCGCTTGCAGTGCCTAAGTTTATCCGAGATGCGCCGATATCAATCCGGCACTGGAGAATGGAAGACGTGCGTCAATACGTGGATGCTTGAGTTGATCGTCCAAAAGCCACCGTGGACCTCCAATAATCTTTCTGCGGTCAAGACTGCATGCAGTTCAGACACGCTGTGATAGCTTGGCCTGCGTGCGCGCTGGGGGCGGGGCTAGGTTGAGTTGTTTTGCTCTCTCTCTCTCTCTCTCGCTGCATGTACTTGCTAGCGCGGGTTGGGGGTGCGGTGAGTATGCCGATCAATAACAAATAGTTAATATAAAGCAGGCTTTTTAGCCGGTAAAGTTTTTCGTGCTTTTGAGCCAAAATAAAGTTTTGTCTTGACTTTATTTCACTGGCGACGAGGATGGCCACTGGGCCACTGTGTAGCATAGGGCCGTTTGAGCCTGAGACGGAGGACTGGTCGCAATACAAGGAGCGCATCGAACAAGTGTTCATTGCAAACGAAATCGAAAGCGAAGAGAAGAAGCGAGCGGTATTCCTCAGCGTGTGCGGCAAGGACACCTATAGGCTTGTCACCAGTCTTCTGGCCCCAGTTAAGCCTTCAGAGGCTTCCTTCGCTAACATCTGCGAAAAGCTTGACGATCACTGGGACCCAAAGCCGTCAGAGATCGTGCAAAGGTTCCACTTCTACCAGCGCGTTCGAGAGAGCTCGGAGTCCGTGGCCGACTTCCTGGCGGCACTGCGGCGTTTGGCTGTCCACTGCAACTTCGGTAACAGTTTGAGCACCATGCTGAGAGATCGTCTGGTGCTTGGCATCCAGGATGATCGCATACAGCGCAGACTCCTGTCCGAGACAGAGTTGGACCTGGACAGAGCACTGGCGATCTCCCAGGCGGTGGAGCTGGCAACCAAGGGCTGCAACTTGGTCAAGGGCTCGTCCTCAGGAACCCCGCAAACCGCCTCGGCAGCATCGGTAGACCAAGTCGGCCAGACCACTGCGGTAGCGACTCAGCGACCTGCGAAAAGGTGCTACAGGTGTCTGTCAGCAAAACACCTGGCGGCGAAGTGCCCATTCATGAAGAAGGCCTGTTTCAAGTGCGGCAAGATGGGGCACACCGCTGCAGCCTGTCGAGGAGGCTCGGATTCGGCTGGAGCTGAGCCGCGGTCGCAAGTCGCCGCTGTGGAGGAGGAAAGCCAAGACTGCGGCTCCCTGAACACCTTGCCCAGTGCAGCTGCCAAGGTACCGCCGTACATCACCACAGTCCTGCTCAACGGAGTGTCCTGCCAGATGGAGATCGACACGGGCGCGGCGGTATCGCTGATATCGGCTAGAGCCTATCACGACCTGCTGGGCGGGGCTCCTGAGCTCGAGCGGACCCCGATTCGACTGCGGAACTACTGCGGACAGCCGGTCAGTGTACTCGGTCAGATCAGCGTGTCTGCAGAGTTTCCAGGTAAAGCCAAGCAGCTTCTTCCTCTTCTAGTGGTATCTGGATCCGGGTCCAGCCTCATCGGTAGGAACTGGCTGGCTGTACTGCCGTTGAATTGGGGGAGCGTCAAGCAGCTGCACGAAGCGTCGGCTCCAAAGGATCAGCAAGTGCAGAAGTTGCTAGAGAGGTTCAGCTCCGTTTTCTCGAGTGGCCTCGGCTGCTACACGGGTGAACCTCTGAAACTGCGAGTGAAGCCCGGGGCGCGACCCAAGTTCATGAAGGCGCGGCAGGTACCTTTCGCTTTGAAGTCCAAAGTGGAAGAGCAGCTCGAGCGGGAGATCCAGCAGGGCATTCTGCGGCCGGTCTCCGATTCGGAGTATGCGTCCCCAATCGTGCCGGTACTGAAGTCGGACGGCTCCGTCAGAATCTACGCAGATTTCAAGTGCACGGTAAACCAGGACGTGGAGATGGACTGCTACCCGCTGCCAAGGATTGAGGAGTTGTTCGCCAAGCTCACCGGCGGCCAAAAGTTCACCAAGCTGGACCTCAGCCAGGCATACATGCAGCTTCCGCTCGACGAAGAGTCTCAGCGCTTGTGCACCATCAACACCTCGAAGGGTTTGCTGAGGTATACAAGGCTACCGTTTGGAATCTCACCAGCAGTTGGAATCTTCCAGAGAACCATGGACGGCCTGCTGCATGGTGCAAAGCATACGGCAACCTTTATTGATGACGTGTTGGTGACCGGCGCCGATGACGCTGAGCACCTCGAGAATCTGGAGACCGTCCTGCAGCGCCTGAAGGATGCCGGGCTGAAGTGCCGGCTTGACAAATGCCGCTTCATGGAGAATTCGGTGACTTATTTGGGGCATCGGATTGACGCCCAGGGCCTACATCCGATGAGTGACAAGGTCAACGCGATCGTTGACGCGCCGATGCCAAAGGACGTCACGCAGTTGCGCAGTTTCTTGGGCCTCCTCAACTATTACGGCCGGTTTCTGCCGAACCTGTCCAGCGTTCTGGCTCCTCTGCACCGGCTTCTCGAGAAAGGAACTGTCTGGCGATGGGGCGAAGCGCAGTCCGATGCTTTCCGGCGCAGCAAGGAGCTGCTATTGAGCTCGCAGGCGCTTGTCCATTTCGACGTCAAAAAGGAGGTGATTCTGGAGTGTGATAGTTCGCCATACGGGGTCGGGGCCGTCATCTGCCACCGGATTGATGGCCTTGAAAGGCCGATTGCCTTCGCGTCCCGATCGCTCGCCGACGCCGAGAGGAACTATTCGCAGACAGAGAAGGAAGCCCTGGCGATCATTTTTGGGATCAAGCACTTCCACGCCTACCTCTATGGCAAAACCTTTGAGCTCAAGAGCGACCACAAGCCGCTACTGGGCCTGCTACACGAGAGCAAGGCCATTCCACCACTGGCTTCGGCTAGGATCCAGCGTTGGGCTCTGCTGCTTTCGAACTACTCGTATCGACTGCAGTATCGCAAGGGAACTTCGCTACTGCGGGCTGACGCTCTGAGTCGGCTGCCGCTGCCGACGAAGTCAGTGGAGACGCCGTCACCAGCTGAGGTAGTGCTGCTCATCGATGCGTTCAATGAGGGACCCGTGACGGCTGCTCAAGTTCGCGGCTGGACAAGAAAGGACCCGCTGCTCAGTCGAGTGCTGCGGCTCGTGCAAGGTGGATGGCCGGAGCGTCCTCGGCTGGATGCGGAACTGCAGCCGTACGCAGTTAGGGCGGCAGAGCTGAGCTTGGAGGACGGCTGCCTGCTGTGGGGCAACCGTGTGATTGTGCCGGTTCAGGGTCGACAAGCACTGCTCGATTGTCTACATCAGAGCCACCAAGGAGCTTCTAGGATGAAGTCTCTGGCCCGAGGATATTTCTGGTGGCCGGGATTGGACCGGGACATCGAGAAGCTGTCGCAGAACTGCGGCGAGTGCCAGCGTCATCAGAACTGCCCGCCGCCAGCCCTCCTGCAGCCGTGGCCGTGGCCGGACAAGCCGTGGTCCCGGATCCACATGGACTACGCTGGACCAGTCGAGGGAAAAATGCTGTTAGTACTGGTGGACGCTCATTCGAAATGGATTGAAGTCCACATTTGCCAGTCCGCCACCAGTGCTGCCACCATCGATCGGCTAAGAAGGACTTTCAGTCAGCTGGGATTGCCTGAGGTCGTAGTGAGCGACAACGGTCCGAATTTCGTGAGCCAAGAGATGAACAACTTCTTGGCCAGTAACGGCATCCGGCATATCAAAGTGGCTCCATATCATCCATCGTCCAACGGATTGGCCGAGCGAGCGGTCCAGACGGTGAAGGCGGCCCTGGCGAAGGGGCGGCCGGCGTCCCTGCAGTTTCGGCTAGCTCGGTTCCTGCTGACCTACCGGGTCACTCCACACAGCACAACTGGTGCTCCACCCTGCCAGCTGATGATGGGCAGGCAGCTGCGGACGCTTCTAGACATTGTGCGGCCCGATGTCTCGGCTACAGTCAGGCGCAGCCAGGACTCGCAAAAGGAGTACCACGACCTGCGAGCCAGGGATCGCAAACTTCGAAGAAGGCGACGGTGTCCTGGTGCGCGACTTCAACGGTCCGGAGAAGTGGGCGCCGGCCTCCGTGAGTCGCCAGACCGGGCCGCTGTCCTACGAGTGCCGCCTGCCCGACGAGCGCATCGTGCGGCGGCATGCCGACCACCTGGTGCCGGCGACAATCTCACCTGAGCAAGCTGCGGGATCGGCTCAGTCAGGTGGGGCGGCGCCACAGCTTTTGACTCCGTCGGTGACAACGTCTGAAGCGCCACCGCCGTCGCTGCCGCCGCCGCTGCTGCCGCCCCCGATGCTGCGGCGTTCGGAGAGGACTACAAGGGCACCGGATCGACTGACCTACGAGTGAACTTGATCTGACAGTGACTGACAGTTTTTTTTGGGTGTTGGGTTTTTTTCTTTTCTTTTTTGTTGTTGCAAGTTCTGTTGCTTTTGTCTTGGCATGGAGGGATGTGATAGCTTGGCCTGCGTGCGCGCTGGGGGCGGGGCTAGGTTGAGTTGTTTTGCTCTCTCTCTCTCTCTCTCGCTGCATGTACTTGCTAGCGCGGGTTGGGGGTGCGGTGAGTATGCCGATCAATAACAAATAGTTAATATAAAGCAGGCTTTTTAGCCGGTAAAGTTTTTCGTGCTTTTGAGCCAAAATAAAGTTTTGTCTTGAATTTATTTCACACGCACTCAAAAAACCAGGCCTCTACAACTTACAATGTCTGCACTCAGCTTGCGCGTGACATCCTTGAAAATAACGGAGTCACTCATGTTCCCAGCAAAAAGGTTTTTGTTGTCGAAGTATCCAAGGAAAAGAAGCATTTAGTTTCCCTCTATCCTACTGAAACATGTGACTGTAAAAATTCGCCAAAGTGCTGTCACATCCTTGCGGCAAAACTCTCAATTGGCGACACCTCGACAGTCACATCTAAGAAAACGCCGACAGTGACAAAGCTGCAGCGCAGCAGTAGACAACGATCCGGTCAGAAGCGCCCAAGAAATTGTGATTCTGACTTGGACCCTCAGTCGAAAAGAACTGAAAAAAATCGTACCGACAAGGCAAGCGCCTGCGACAATTATACCACCGATGACAATGACATAAATCAAGAGAAAGTACAGATTTGGCTTCCAACAGGCATACCAAACTTCGGCGAATCCTGTTGGTTTAATGCAGGAATTCAAGCTATTGTCGCCGCTTTGAGGGCATCAGGTGTGAATGCCTGTGAACTTGGTACTGAACCGGAAATGCAGCTGATCAAGACGTTGCTCACTGATCCGAGTTTGCAAGGCAATTTTGCTGCCCAGACAATTCGAAAGCAAGCTCTGGCAGCCTTTCAAAAATATAATAACGAAGTCGACATAGACAGTGCGGCTCAACAGAAATGCGCCATTGAAATGGTCGAAAATGTTATCCAACTGCCGCAAATTCAGACGTCTTTTTCATTTGAGGTAAAAATGATATTTTATATTTAATTTGTTATATACCGGCCGGGTTAGCGTTTTTCTCTGAGCCATGTATACTTTTTATAAAGGTACAACTTCCCCCAACCAAAACTTTATACTTCTAGAAAACCACGTACACAATGTGCATCCAATGCAACTGCGTGTCGTCTTATTGCTCCGCAACCAAGCACAGTCTGGCTTTAATTCCGCGCGCAAAACAATGCGGAGCAGGAGAATCTTGTCGATATCATTCAGAATGATTTTCGGAGTTTTAAATAATCGACGATCAATCAGCGAATATTTGCTTAAACTGTGGCAGTTCGAAGTCCGTACAGGTATCGGATGCGTTCAGCACCCCTAGAATTTTATGCGCTGCTATCTATCGGGCCCAAACCAGTAGTGGCGGCAAGATTTCAAAAAACCGAGTGCCAGTTCCGATTTGCCAATCGTTTCGACTGAATGATGCGCAGATGTATCATCTAAAGGCAGTAATAGTTCACAAGGGGACTGCAGTTGCTCGAGGCCATTATGTCTGCTACGTTTTCACGTCCGATGGAGATGTTTACTTGGTAGACGATTTAAGCGTTCGCCCAGCTACAGCGGAGTTTTCGCTCAACAGCATCAGTCGGGACTCTGCCGTTCTAATGTACTCAAAGTAGTCAAAATTCCTTTGAGTTTATCTTATTATATAGTCTAGATGCCAAAATTCCATAAAGAAAGACTGCTGAATTTTCGCGAATTTTCTGGTATTGAGTGTAATGATGTACTTAGTTAATTAATTTTTGGTGGTATTTCAACATATTGAAACCATGCTGAATGCAGTGCGCGAACTTTACATCGAAAAGGAAGACTGATTTCACTTTGAATTTATGGTACTTAAAATGATTGATAAAACACCCAACTATTTTTATTTATTTTGTGAAGCAAAAAATAATTATAATAAATAAACACTCTAAATATAAATTGAAAAAGCCTTTTACAGTTACAATATAAATGCTAGTGTAGCAATTGTTATAACTAATAAAACAAATTTGAGAATCTACGCGTTCGCTTTTAAAAGACTCTCTCTACTGTAGTGTACAGGTTCCTTCAAGGTTGCATTGCGTCTATCTGCTGGCTTGCTTGACTTACCAAACAAATACTAATAAATAAATTTACTCTTGTTTTGCCTGTGAATTCTAGGCCAATACGAAAAGCGTATAATTTGTCTAATTTATATATTTTGTAGGCCCTAGGCCTAGTTAATTATGCTTGCTTAATCCTAGTTACTTTTTGAATATAAAAATTAAAGATTGGGCCTAGGCCCTAATGGATTAGGACCTGGCCTCTAATTAATTACTTTTACTGAATTTTATCATATTGATAAGAATTTGTTCTTACTTTTACATAAATAATGTGGTCTGCTTATAATATGCTCTAAAATGATGTTTGTTTTTCAACTCTAATTAATTATACCTAGGCCCTACTTACTTAAGAGTTATAAGGTCAAGGAATCTACTGCAAGTCTAAGAAAGTATAATTTTATCTCTTGCCTCTTGGTCTAAAAAATGTTAATCTTCTCTAATCTTCGCAAAAAAATAATTAAGTGGTCCTAGCCTAAGCCAAAAAACATTCACATAAAGTTAGACTTTTTGTATTTTATTGTAAACTTAATGTTTAAGTGTGTTTAGTAAATTAAAAATTTATAACTAATCTGTTTTGTATTAATTTTATTTCTTTTATCATTGTCTTAGATTTCATTAGAAATGGAAAAGCGAAATCAAAATCGTAAAGTCCAAGAACAATTGATTCAAGATCTAACTGGGTTTTTTTCTGGAGATCAACAAGCTTCTTCATTTAATCCTAATTCTAGGCCTACTATTGAGCCTATTGCTATTAATGAAACTTTGACCTTGACTAGGCCTAGTGAAGTATCAGCTTCAATTTTGTTAGAAAGTGATAAGCAGTCAAGTATATATAAAGGAATTAATCATTCCAACAACTGTACACTTTCTTTTGATAAGCGAACTGATGCAGAATATGCAGCATTTAAAGAAAACAATATGCTTTCAAGGTCACCATTATTGGGTGTTGTTCCATTCTATTCTTATTTTGTTCCAGATGTAATGCATACTGTATATCTTGGTGTTATGAAAATAATGATGAAGCTGTATTTCTCACGAGTGAAAGGCATCCGAGTTAAATGTCATGTTCCAATTAGTTTAATCACTAAGTGCAATGAAGATATTAACGATCTAAAATGCTTTGTACCTGCTGAGTTTCAGAGAAAGCCTCGTAGAATTCAAGATTTGGCTCATTACAAAGCCACTGCGTATCGGGCTTGGTTACTATACTATGGACCTTTCTTGTTCAAGTCAATTCTTAGTACTGAATTTTATGAACACTTTCTTTTGCTGCATATGGCTATGTATATCTATAGCTGCCCTAGGCTAAATCATCTAAAGCATGTGGCAAAGCAATTTATTTACTCTTTTGTCAGCAAAATATGCAGTCCAATGTTTCACCCATGTCTTTGTACATTTAACTTTCATGGCTTATTGCACATTGCTGACTTTATGGAATCTTGGTCTGTTGCTGAAGAAATATCAGCATTTAAATATGAAAACTATCTATCTTTATTGAAGAAAAGAATACGTGCTAACAATGGCATATTTCAACAGTCAGTCAGCCAAGTTACAAAAATTAGGGAATTATATTTTAGCACAGAACAACCCAATCCAAAATATAGCATCGATTCTCCTAACAATTTTGTCCAGACACACTGTGGTATAATTGTCCAAATTACTGAAGTAGATGCAAATAATTGCTTATCTGGTTGCATTCTTGTATTTAACCATAGCCTATATTCATTCAAGGAGAGTAACAATAAATTTTGGGAGTCCAAGGCACTAGGAATTGGCTATTATTCAGTTTCTAGAAAGCGCATGTCTAGTGTTAAACTAGCGATAACTCGAGCGACGCGTGTGTGCAAAGTACACCTTGTCGCCGGATTTTCTGTCGCCGCTTTGACCATGTCGTCAGATCGATCTTGTCACCGGTTTGGCACCTGTTACGTCTGAAATGTATATTTTTACGGCAAAAAGAGCTGTCGCACTTCAGGACTGATTGCAAACTTCTGAGTTGTTATCTCGCACCGAAGGTACGCAGAGTGTGGTACGTGCAAATCTGAATCTTGGCGTCTGGGAATGCCGAAGCGAAGATATCTCTCTCTACAAAGTCTTTATCCGCCGTAATTACTTTTACGTCCTTCCACGACGGATTGTCCTTCTTTAGTTTCTCGACGACAGCAGTTATCGCATCCTTGGTCTCTGATTCCACGAGCCAAAACGCAGCAACCTCCGTTTCACCGTTTCCGTCTTCAACGGCGAGAATGTACAACGCGAATCCAACATCGGTGACACTGTATGTTGCATCTATAAACAGATGTTGCATTAAGAGACACTCAGCTTCTGCTTTATGACATGATGTCTCATGTAATGCTTATACTCTAATTTATGCATAATGTCCCATGTAATGCTTATACTCTAAATTTAGGACGTGATGTCTCATGTAATGCTTTTACTTTAATTTATGCATGATGTCTCATGTAATGCTTTTACTTTAATTTATGCATGATGTCTCATATGTAATGCTTATACTCTAATTTATGCATGATGTCTCGTAATGCTGATACTCTAAATTTAGGACATGATGTCTCGTAATGCTTATACTCTAAATTTATGCCACAATGCCCACAATGCTTCACTTAATAAAGCTTAAACATGATAATTTCATGACATGGTGTCTCACTTGATCATTAGTTTAAATATATTAAATTATTCCACAAAATTTTACCGTTTTGAATTTCCACATTTTTTTCTTTTGCATTTAGAGTACAGCACAACAGCATGGGGTTTTATAATTAAGGCGGCCAATATGCTTCTGTCATGGTCAGTTAAATACAAGCATACAAGCAGTACATACAAGCGCTCGATCAGTCAAGCAGCATTTATGCTATTGGCAGACCATATTGAAAACATGTTGCATTCATGTCTAAATGTCACATGATTTCCACGTAGAATCGACCTACATGCGCGGGGCAAATTCGACATGATTTCCACGTTGAAATTCGATGTGGATTCCAAGTCGCATTTTTCACCGGGAAGCTAATCAAATTTCGACAAGCAAGAGAGGCACGAGTCTATATATCTAAGGGAAGGGGCCGCAGTTCGACGCTGTACATGATAATGACCTTGTGAAGTTAGTTCAGCGTATATTATGTTTTCAACGTTTTTTCCTATTCTGTTTTAGTTATAGTTGATTCTTTCTCCAGGTAATTTCATTGCCTGTTGTTTTGCCAGTTCTTGTAGTTCAACAAAGCAGAATTAGATATGCATGCCAAATACCTTTTGTGGATTTTCGCGTTGTAAATCTTTGAAAAGAAAATTTTGAAGAGAAAGAGTGTATCTTAACATGAAAATATGTATAATTTATCAAAAATTTACATGCCATGTGTATATGTTTACTGTACCTTTTGTTGTACTTTGTTTAAAATGCAAAGTTCGACAGTATAAAGTATAGTTTTCTTTTTTCTTGATATGTTTATGCTTTTTCTTCATTTGTCCTGTACATTTTTTGAAAACAGTTCGAATATTTTTGAACAATTGTTAATTAAAGGTTTATTTGTATTATCCAAAATAAAAAATCAACAGGATTTTTCAATATGTACTTTGGTTTCTTGGGACTTTGCCAACACATTTTCAATTTCTAGTTAATATTCCTTCTGAATTACTTCACCTGTATTGTTTGTTGTTTTTGTGAGCATCTGAGCAATTTTGATTTTATTTTATTCCATTTTATAATGGAATTTTTTTGCTACTCGTTCAAATATTGTGTGAATTTTTACACAGGACGATTTAGTTAGTATCTTTCTTGCAAATTACAAACAAATATGCATTGCTACAAAGGATGATGCAAAATCAGATACATGCAAACAGAAACATGATTGAGGGAGTGTGCATTCCCTCAACTATAACTAATTTTCGACTAATAAACTTGCGGCTAAACTTAATAAAACCTTAATTAATTTGCTAATTAACTTTCGGCATCCACTAACTGAAGCATTCGCTATAGTCTATATTAAGTCATTTGCCCGTGGGGCGTAAAACAACCAAAAGTTCTCATCTCAAAGAAAGCTCTGAGAATTCAACGTTCCGTAATACGCAAATTACGGTGGTGGCAGCTCTACCCTACTGAAAGTAAGCAGTTCAGCGATTTCAACGCGTAATTTCTACGGTGTCAAAAGCTCCGGTGTCTACCATCTGAACGACCGTGCCGCTCTAACGACCGCTCTGCTACGATCACGACTACCCTCCCCTGGACTTGAGGAACCCGGCAGTCGGAGTAACAAAGGAGAAAAGCGTCCGATTGATTCTGTGAAATTTTCTGGCTTTACGAGTGCCAAGATCACGAAGGCGGCAGTTCAAAGGTTTAGAAAACCAACCAGCCCGAACCAAAATAACCTTAAAATTTTTCTTTTTTTGTCCGACTCACCTCAAGTTGAATGTTAATTTTTTAGGTATCAATAAAACTTACGTTCTGTTTATGACTTTCTTAGCAGTAAGTGCATAAATTTGTAAAAAAATAAACATATTTTGCACTTTACAAGCACCGAGCTTTTACTTTAGTAAGATTCAATAAAATTTTGTTTAGCTACATTGATGCCAGCGATGCCAGTGACAGCTTTTATACACACCCAAAAGTTGGTTATTATTAGGGTCTTAACAGAAAGCGACGATAAACGGCGCGAACAATACTATCGGCAGCAGGAACTACTGTGGAGCTGTTGGCGAACCGAAGAGCAAGCAAAGGGATCGCATGCAAGCTGGCGCGAGGCCTACGAGGCGATGATGCAAACGGAAGCTTGTCAGCTGGTTGTGCGCGATTTGGACGACCTGCGCAACGATGAAGCCGACGAGGAGGAACGCGAAGCAGTCGCCGATTTGCCAGACATGACTGCCGCAAATGCCGAATCAGTTGCTGGTCCAGCTTATCCGGAGCGTCAGCAAGAGGATTGGATGGCAGCACTGGGTGCAAAGCATGCGGACATTCAGCTGAATGTCAACAAGAATCCGGAAGATACTCTGCCAGTTGCGCCAGAAGGTTTCGATTGGAGTGCTGCTTCAGATTGGCAATTTCCGAGTCTGGCAGAGCCGAAGCAGTTTTTAATGACCGAACTGACTAAGCCTGTTAGACGTGTAGCTGGAATTACCACCGAAGATGTTGCAGGCGCTAATCGTCAAACAATTGACGTTTCACTGCTTAATGAGAGACAGCGAAAGCTCTACGACATGATTGACAATCAATTGAAGCTTGAACGGCTGGCCGAAAGTGACACTACTAACAATACTACTGAGTCGGGAAAGATGCCTCCACCACTGCGAGTAATTTTGTATGGCAGCACTGCAACAGGCAAGAGTTTTCTGATTGCTGCACTACGAAAATTGATTGGCGAGGACAAGTGCAAAGTATTGGCACCGACTGGTGTGGCTGCGTTCAACATTGCTGGCGAGACACTGCATTCAGCGTTGAAGTTGAACGTAAAGTTTTCGACTACGGCCTGTACTACTAATGCTGACGGTTCAAAGACTTCGGGCAGCAGCAAGGCATTGTCAGACATGCAATCGGTATGGTCAAATGTGCCGTACATAATCATTGACGAGTTTAGCATGGTTGGCCAAAGGACACTGGCCAAGGTGCTCAACCGTCTGTGCGAACTGTTTCCTGAGGAGAAGCGAGACACGCTTGAAGAAGGATATTTCGGCGGACGGTCAATCATTTTGGTTGGCGATGTGTTTCAGCTGCCTCCCGTGCAAGACAAACAGCTGTATGTGTTTAACAAGAATGCTAAAGATAATTTGACACCGATTGGCTATCAAGTGTATCAGAGTTTCAAAACGGTTGTTTATCTAAACAAGCAGGTGCGTCAAGCAAATGACACAGAGTTTGCCAGCATTCTAGAGTCTCTTCGCGAAGGCAAAGTAACCGAAGCCATTTGGAAGACTGTAATGGACAAGTGTCAAGTAGCAGCTGCAGACATGCTACCGCTAGATGTTGATGGCAAATGCACGCTATTGTACCACACAAATGAAGATGTGTCTAATGCAAACTGTGAGGAGCTGCGAAAAATTGTCGATGATAACAATCCGGTGCGGATAATCAATGCAACTTGTACTGGAAGGCAACCGCTGACTGGCAGCCATGCTGATAATAGCAAACAGAAATCGGAGACAGGCCTAGCCAGGCGACTATTTCTGGCGATTGGAGCCCGCGTGATGTTGACTCGGAATCTATCTGTGCAAAATAGCCTGGTGAATGGCTCGGTTGGTACGGTTCGTGGCATCTGTTATGCGAATGGAAAGAAGCCGCCAAACGATTTGCCCGACTGCGTTTGGGTTGAATTCGAGCGCTACAATGGCCCGGCAATGCAAGCCATGCGGCTGACCAGAGGAGATGGTAGTAGCAGCAGCAGCAGCAGCAGCGAGTGTGCGTCATCAGTTTCTGTTGTGCCAATTCTGCCAGTGTCGAGCCAGTGGCTTTAGCGAGGCGCCAGCTTGTCGAGACAGCAGTTTCCGCTGAGGCTAGCCTGGGCAATCACTATTCACAAGTCGCAAGGCCTAACGATTGACAAGGCGTTTGTACAGCTGGGTAAGGGCCGCAAGTCGCCGCCAGCAGGTCTGTACTACACTGCCGTGAGTAGAGTTCGTGCCTTGTCTGATCTGTTTGTTACCTGTTGCGATTTCGTTAGATTTCAGCGCCTATTTTCTACAGGTGGTATTCTGGAACAGGTAAATGAGCAGAAGCGTTTATTAGCTTTGTGCGAGAAATGAGCCAGCAGCAATTGGCGTTGTTGATATTATAGTAATGTAGTTATTAGTCACTCCGTATTGAGTGGGTGTTACGCGCAGCGAAAATCTAGCGTTGACGTTCTACACAGCAGACATGGCAATATTGCGTTTATTTACATCACTACTAGAAAGTAGTCGCCTACCATGCAAGGTTAGATTTTTCTGCGCATAATCTTATGCCTATTGTCAACGCTAGTGCATGGTGGGCCAGGATTTTAGAAATTTATATAAGTCGTTGATAATGGAATTCCATTCCATTGCCTAGCCTCATTAATTATGAGTGTCAAGGCTCTTTTCAAGGTTGCTCTTGTTTAGCACAAATTCTCTTGCATTCTGCAGGCTGTGATAATTTCAGCATTATTCAGCAGACAGAATAGTGTGTTAAGCATTCGCGCCTTAGAAGGTGGGCAATCGTGAGGTGAAAAGCTTTCCTAGCTGTGATATAGTATACTGTTCGGATAGATAGGTTTATGCACAGTAGGCAATGCAGTACTGCGGTATATAGCTTAGGAAAGTTGAGATGTGTGCCAAATGATTAAATAATTGCCTCTGCTCATTAAGTATGGGCAGTATGGCGGTCTACTGTGCACTTTGTTCGCCCTTGTGTGACACACCACTATTGCGTTTTGCCTACTCATAATGTGACACTATTCAAACGTTATCCAGTTGCAAGATGCGTGTCACTCATGCGCCTTAGAAGGTGGGCGTTCGAATTTCATAAAGTTGCCGACGATAGTGCACAGTAGACAATGCAGTACTGCGGAGATACGACTCTCGATTATTTGCCTAGACTCATTAGGTATGAGTACTATGGCGGCTTGCTATGCACGTGGTTGCATTCGGGTAGCACCTTATTGCGTGCTACTCGTTCGCCTTAGAAGGTGGGCAATCGATTTATGGTTTAAATACCAGAACTTTGATGTCGGCATTAGTTTGTGCATAGCAGGCACTGCAATATTGCGATGGCCTATGGCCTAGGTAGGAAACAAATTGCCGTGGCTCATTAGAATGAGTTCATTGGCGGTCTTGGGCAGCAGCACTGTATACTGTTGTATTCAGCATGCAGAAAAGTGTGCTGCCCATTCGCCTTAAGCGTGCAATCGTTATTAATCTATTGGTGAATTGGCTGCGCGTAACATCGCCCGCAAAATGTGCAGTAAAGGTCCGTCAAAGTGTGAGCGGCATCGTTTGGCATTGCTTTGATATTGCTTAAACAAATAATAGTTTGCCTACCAAACAAAAAGGCTATTTTACTTTTGAAATATTTATGATTGATAAAATATCCTCTTCTACCGATTAGCTATTCGATGCACGACGCTTTGAGTTTTAGACACAGTCTTTTATTTGAAAAATATTTTAAACAGCTGCTTTATGAACAATTATGAATACAACTGTGTCTAATTATGGACTTATCACGCAAAGTTGCCCTGCCTTATCGAGGCATGCAACGTGATCATCTGTTTACTGCAAAGTCGTATCCAATGGCTTCACGAGCCTGCGGGTGTTACGCCGTTCTTTAGAAGTCAAGAGTCTATAATAATTCTTATGTTCTGCGGAACATGTTAAAACTCTTGTCTCTAAGTTTTGGCAACAGAATTGGAACGACGCAAGTGTAATTAATGACTTTGATTGAATTTTATTACCACTATTCGATATAATTTGACAATTTAGGTATTGTAAACTACAAGCAACTTAAATAATTTTCCGATTCACTAATTTAATTAACTAAGTAGACCACATAAACGAATAAAACTTATAATATATTATTCCTTGAAAATTTGTTATGCTAGATTATACTAAGACATAGTTTTACTAGGCCTCGGTCTTTTGAGATTTTTGTGTGTGAAATGTTTTTTTATACTTTTTTATACGCTAAATATGATGCCAATGTTTGTCAGAATCAGAATTCAGTGAGTCAGTTCTTCTCCATAATTGTTACAATGCATTTCTTGTGGAAAGGGCTACTTGACCTTTGCAGAAAAGTAGTTTTTATTTTTAGCTTTCATCTTTTTAGCATTGAAATCTCCTAGCCACGATAAAATTATCTTCACGAAAAAATTTCTGATCTAATAGTGCAAGTTTCAAGACAATCGGTTCACACATTGTCAAATTGAGCCAAAATTCGTATAGATAGATACATAGATTGGTAGACAGTTTTATTTTTAGTATAACTGAATGATGATGACTAGTCATTTGGTTTGTATTTTCTGCTTTCAGATGTCGCAATTTTATTTTTATATTGGTGGTGTCGGCCATGATGACGGTCGCGTCGGTGGCGGCGGCGGTGGCCCTGGCGGCGGTGGCGGCTGTGGCGGTGGCCCCGGTGGCGGCGGCGGTGGCCCTGGCGGTGGTGGCGGCGGTGGCTTCCGCGGCGGTGGCGGCGGTGGCCCCCGCGGCGGTGGCGGCGGTGGCCCCGGTGGCGGCGGCGGTGCCCTGGCGGCGGTGGCGGCGGTGGCTCTGGCGCCGGTGGCCCCCGCGGCGGTGGCGGCGGTGGCGGCGGTGGCCCCCAAGGCGGTGGCCCTGGTGGCAGTGGCGGCGGTGGCCCTGGCGGCGGTGGCGGCGGTGGCGCCCGGGGCGGTGGCGGCCGTGGCGGTGTTGGCGGCGGTGGCGGTGACAGGAGGAAAAGTTATCGTGAGTAAAGCTTACACTAAATTTTCAATTTTAGCAGTCTAAAAACAAAAAATTGTTAGAATTATTGCATTTTTACATCATCTTAGTTAACGTAAGCAACCTTTTTTCCAATTTTAAATTTGTAGGATGTTATCGATGTAAAGTTCTCGGGCACCTTGCCCGAGAATGTAGAGTAATACGACGCAAGGTAAGTTCATGTGCAAATGTATTTGTTTACTCTCATCACAATATACTAAATCTCTAAGATCTGTCTGTCTGTCTGTCTTTAATGTCTAAATCCTTTAAAGACGTTATAGCTGGAAAAGCTTGTGTTTGAATTTTAAGCACACAAAATTTGTGACTAACTGAAACTGAGAATAAAAATTGATATTTAATTTAATTTAGGCCCTTGCTACAGCTGCTCCTGCTGCAGCTGCTACTGCTGCAGCAAATAGTGCGCCGACTGCTCGTGCGGCAGCAGCACGTGCGGCGATTGCACGTGCTGCTGCCGCACGGGCGGCAGCTACTCCAGCTGCGGCTGCTGCCGTCCCGACTCCTGCCGTCCCGACTCCTGCCGTCCCGACTACTGCTGCTGCTGCTTCTAATGTGACTGGGACTGGGGCTGGGGCTATGGCACGACGCATCATGCTATGGAGTAGGTGCTGTTCTGACACACACGCTAAAAGACTCGGAAGAGAAGCCTATGTGCTATGCATCCTGAAGTTTATCTAAAGCGGAGCGCAACTACTCTCAGATTGAGAAGGAAGGTTTTGCCATCGTGTTCGCGGTAAAGAAATTTCATCAATATCTCTATGGGCGCCAGTTTATCCTGGTAACTGATCATAAGCCTCTGGTCACGATTTTTGGGCCTAAGAACAACATACCCAGCATTGCCGCCAGCCCTTTACAAAGATGAGCAGTAATTCTTTCAGCCTACAGCTTTGAAATTCGGTACCGACGAACGGAAGACCACGGGAATGCGGATGCCTTATCCAGACTGCCCACTTCCGAATTTCAAGGAGCAGATGGTGCTGTGTTCCAGAATAGGATAGACGCGCAACCGATCGACTTCAATGACTTAAGAAGAGCCACTTCGAATGACCCCTTGCTGTCGCGAGTTCGTCGCTACTGCAGAGCTGATTGGCCAGAATCAGTGGAGGCAGAGTTAAAGCCATTTCATAGCCGGAGGCATGAGCTGAGCGTGGAAGATGGAGTTCTATTCTGGGGAATTTGGATAATAATTCCATCAGTATTAAAAAGTCACTTACAATACTTGGCTGTTGCTCGTGGACGCCACAACAAAATGGGTGGTAATCTTCCCAATGAGATCGGCGACCACTTATAACACCATCAACAGACTCCAAGAGACGTTCGCTCGTTACGGATATCCGAAGCACATTCTTACAGACAACGGATCCCAATTTATTGCAAAGGAGTTCAAGGACTACTTAAGGAGTCGCGGAATTGTACAAGTTCTAACATCAATTGGGCATCCACGCTCAAATGGGCAGGCCGAAAGGATGGTGCAAACAGCAAAGCGAGCTTTAAGGGCTGAGATGAAGAGAAGCCATGATGCTATAGAAAGCATTAATGCCTTCTTGGCACGATACCGCATGACGCCCCATTCTACTACTGGGAAGTCTCCTGCTGAAATGATGCTCAAATACTCAATACGAACCAAACTCAGCATACTTCATCCAGACACGGACCAGCGAGTCGCCGAGAAGCAGCATCAACAGAAAATACAGCATGACGCAAGAGTCAGTCCGAAAATCAGAGAGTTCAAGCAAGGCGACAACGTGCTAACGTTGGACTTTAGAAGACAAGCGGAGGACAAATGGGCTGAGGGAACAATTCTTCGACGCCGAGCCCCGCTATCATATCTAGGGAAGGTGGGCCCCATGGTCTGGAAACGACATGGGGACCACATACTGCCTTCTAGTGTTGCAGAGCAACCCTAGACGATCACGGACGAGGTACTGGAACATTTAATCGGCAAGCCTCAACCCGAAGAAAAGGCAACACAGTTGGACAAATGTCAACCTGTTCCACAACCGGATCAAGCTACCAAGATCGTCATGCCGTTAGTGCGTCGACGTCGCTATCAACATGAGGACGTGCGACTAACTGAAACGCGATTGAGGCCTCAAGGGACCGTGACCTGAATAGTATTTTATTAAGATGCGATCTTTAAAAAAACGTACAGGGAGTTAACAATTTTTTTTTCAAAGGGGTGACATATGTGGTATATGATCCTATGTGTCTCTCTTTTCGGCCATAGACTTATTTTGTTATGATTCTGCTCTGACACTTTCTTTGAAGTACTAAGCTGCGAGCTGTTTTAAAGAAAAAGGAAAACAGGAAGAAATATACTCTCGCGCGAACTCTAAACGAAAGAGCATCCTGGAATTCATTACGGAAACCGGATGCTACACATAGTTACCTCAAACAAAGGATCTTTGAATGCGATATTCCTCACTAGAGAATAGTCTCTAGTTACCTTGATGGTAGGGAAATTCAAATCCAGGTAGGTGGAGCTGTCAGCAAGGGCTTCGAGATGGCTGCAGGAGTCCTTCAGGGCGATGTGCTCTCACCGCTCTTGTTTATCATCTACGTCAGCACCATAACTAGACCGCTGGACAACCGGGTTAAGTTTAATCAATTCGCTGATGACCTTGATGTCTCGGCCAGAGCCAGAATCCATCCAGATTGTCTGCAAAAATGCTCAACAGTTACTTTACCACTCTGAAGAAATATCACCAGAACCCTTATGTTTGAGATCTTGATAGAAGCTAACATAAGTCAGGTGCAAATCTCATTTATAGTTAAGTTTCAAAACAGAAAAGCAAATGAGTAGTACAGATTCAAATCTCATTTACTCTTGATGTAGTAACACTTTAACACTTTCAACAATTATTAAGGAGTATGCCGCCGAAAGGACCTGGAAGGAAGCCTAAACGCGCTACCTACGGGCGTCCATTCGAGTCTAAAACGAAGCCGCCAGCCGCCGCTATTGATTGCAAGACAGGTGAACCTGCTGCTGCTGCTGCTGCTGCTACTGCTCTTGAGCCTGAATCAAGCACACCTGCTGTCGCTACTGTTGTATCGGAAGTTACGAATTTCGCAGTTGCTGCTGCTGCTTCTGGTGGTTCTGACAATGTTGTTGCTGCTTTGAAGGAGAGTGGATTGTGTGACGAAACTCGTGGTAAGCTTGTGTTACTCCTTGCCATTGCCAACTTTCACATACGAATAGATTGTAACGGAACTGGAATAGTTGGATTCAGATGTCATGAAAGTTGGATGATAAAGTTTAGAATGCTGTTTTAATGTATATGCTTGAATTATAAGCCTATAACTTAGTATTATACTCACCCTAATGTGCTTCAGACTGCCCAATTGCTGTTTTCGTGTCTACTACTGATGAATTAGCAGGACAACAAGCTGAATTGGACGAAGCTGCTGCTGCACTCAGAAAAGCAGGTTTTGGCCACACTGACGGTAAGCCCTGCCTTAGTTTAGTGTCTATTTTGGGTGGCATAGTTTTTTTAAATCAAGATTTGAAATTTAATATAATAAATGCTAATATAGAATCTACAAGTATTAAGATTGGAATTTTTTGCCATATCTCAGATTTCTCAATAGAGACATTCCACAACTGTTAATTTGTATTTTGTCAATGTAGCATTGTATTTGATTTGACAGACGTTGTTTTTTCAGTCTAAGTTCAATACTTTTTAGGGAAAAGCGATTTTGAAAAGTCATGGTTCGAACAAGGAATATTCTTTCATCAATATTTAAAGCGCCATTTTCGAACCAGTCTCGTTAGAGTATTTTTTGTTGGTTGGGTGGGTTTTTATGGAAAATTAAGATTAATAGTTTCAGTTTTGGAAGTGGGGTTTTCGGTAGTCAGTTAAGTCACTGCAGATATAAGTTGTTTGAGGGTTGTAAAGCACTAGCACTATAGTTCTGTAAAAGCAGACAGACCAAGTGGTAAGCTGATCCAATTTTTTGTTACAAAAAGTGCATGTCTTTTAACTTCAAAGGTATCGCGACTCTGGAAGACGACACAGAGGACCGAGTAGCATCACGTGTAGCATGATCATCAATGTCTAAATTGTTAAAATATAACCAAAATTTCGAAATGACTTTTGATGAATGGTGTCGAAATTCGAAATCGAAATCGAAATTATTTCGATGCAAAATTAGTTTCGAAATTCGGAATATCGAAATCGAAATCGAATTTCGATCCATCACTATACCCAACAACAACAACCCAGTTAATAACCCTTACCCAACAAACAAACAAAGTGGATACTCCGCCCAAGGACACGGATGCTCTTCGACATGTGGCTAATTAGCACTAAATAATTAGCACCATGTTTGAGTTTTACGTTCTGTTAATACTATACAGTATATGGTTTAGTTGGACGGATAATACATTGAAAATTTGGCGGAACGTATTTAATATTAAAAAATATTGGTCATTAAGATAAATGTATATATATAAGCATGAAATATAAACCTATATTTTTTTGTTAGAGAATAAAATCTTTCCTACAGTTTATGTACAGACTTTGTTTCAGTGATGAAAAAAAGATGGCTGCCGAAAAATTCAAGAATTAAGCGACGCGCAATTCTGGAATTAAACGACTTCGAATGAAAAGAAACTAACCTATCTTCTTCAAACATTGAAAATTTAATTTGCTAATACATTTCGCATCTGCATTGCAGAATCAACCTTTTCATTTTATTGTTCGCATTATTGATATCTGCTTTATTTACCTCTGCATATATATATTACTTACTTTTAGTTACCTAAAGATATTCCAAAAGTTTTATTTTTATTTTCTAAAATTTGGAATTTTAGGAGTGAATTTTATTTTCAAAAAATAAAAGTAAAGTAAAGTCAAAATTTTGGAACTATATAAAAGAGTGGCTAAAAATAAGCTAATTAGTGCTATAAATACATCTTTTGTTTTGTATAAGCAGTAAATCAAGAATAAAAAAGAGTTTTGGTTTAAGTAAACTTGTTTTTTTGCATTTTTATTTTAGAAAATTTTAATTACAATTTTGAAAATTTAGCAAATTTTAATTTCAATAGAAAATGCAATTAAAACATTGGAAAACATTGCAAAACATTGCAATTAAAACATCAGGTAGATGGCGCCATGTATAAAAATAAAGCACTAGGTGGATAACCACTCCCGTATAACATTTAGACGTTACCCTAAGGTCCCAAATACGTCCCCAAATGTCGTCTAATTAAAATGGCCCTTTTCACACACAATTGCCATCTATATTATGTAGGAAATAATAGAAAAAGAATAAAAAACAAGTAAAAAAAATTCCGTGCACCACAAACACTCTTTTTAAAAATGCGTTATATTAGAACGTTACTGATAAGCAATTTAAACGAGACAATGATACGTAAAAAGTATAAAAGTTTAATTCTTTTTAAATCGAGTTTTTGTTGTTTTCAGAAATTCGATACTGTACTACAAAAGAATTTACACATATGTCACTGTTGTATTTTGACACTATTTTGTTGTCTTTAAGCTTCAAATCGCGCGCCCATAAGCAAATTACTCTTTGTTTATTTGCTTGTTACATGTTCCTCTTAGAAATTTGAATGAAGTGTTTCTAGCTGACGCAGACTCCATGTGTGAGTGCAAGATGTGCATTTTTCTGCTGGATAGTGAATAATTATCGTTTTTTACTTCTTAAGTAAATTATATTAGTTGTGAAAGTAAACTTTGTATCTGGTTTCGATGTAATCGTCGTGTATATATAACTCATAAATTGACTGTTAGCTAAGTTACTTTTGCAATTTCGGAAGCTCAGTAGGGTAGGTAGGCCTTTATCTTATCTAGGCTCTATATATATTATTTGTTTTGATCTAGCTATGCTTATTTTCTTATAATTGTATATTTCTAATTTCAGTTAGGCTCTCGTATGTTATGCAGCAATGATCAATGATCAATTTACTATTATGATTCTTAAAAGTTGAGCCTAGCTATAAGTATAAGTTAATTCAACTTTTAATCCACAATTCAAAATTAAATGGCATCTAATAGACATAAAAAGGCTGCAAATCAGTTAATGCAGTTAAGTGCACACTTAGTTACATCTTCTAGTGAATCTGATTCTACTGATAGTATTAATAATGACAATTCAACTGCTAATGATTATCAACTCCAAGACCAAAATATCATCTCAGGTGTAATATCTGATTCTAATAATAGTTCTAGTGAAGATGCTTTGGAAGAAGAAGTTGAAGTTGCTATTAGTAATAATGATGTTAGTAGCAGTGGCAGTAGTAATGAAAGTTTTGGTAGTTCTATAGACCAAGAGTCTAATAATCAAGACTAGCAATCTAGCGCCCCCCCTTCGGGGTGGCCAATAAGCAAGGGACGAATCCTTTAAAATAAAAAGAATTCTTAGGGAGGGGGCTAGGAATCGAATTCTCATTTTAATTCTGGCCCTGGGGCTTATGTACCAAGGAAACATGCTTGTTTAGAATTAAAAAAACTGACAATTCAACCTACTTGCCTTCTTTCAGAGCAATAGCGTACTTCTTCTGTTGCGGTGCAAGCAGTACGCTCTGCAACAGCTGGAAAAGCAACTACAGCTAAAAAAAAATTGTTTCCCAAAGGCCAAAGGCAACAGTTGCCTATCATGCAGGGAGTCACTGGCGTTGCACCAATTTTAATGATGTCTGCTGTTAACTGTTTTAACGGTTACAGACAAAAACATTGTGTCGACAATGTTATTGTATTTGGAGCCAGTGTGGTTATTTGATAGTGGATATTGCCTAGTACAATGACGTATAATTAATTGGTTTGACTTGCTAAAAGTATTGTTTCCGTAATTTAGATTTTGTACTTTTGTACTTTTAAAATTGCGACTCAAATACCAATATTTTCCCACAGCCTAATTTCCTTTTAGCTACAGTTCTTTTTTGCAGTTTGCATGTGCTCCTAACCCTTTTCATCTTTATTCTCTCATACGGTAATTAAAACGCAATTTTATTTTAAGTCACTCGCCACTCAACTCTAGTAAGTTATTTTACGACTTTGGTTTGACCCATTTTGCAAATCATGCATACAACTTTGAAATACATGGATTCACAGCTCTGGTTAACTGATGCAATATATCTGTGCGACTCCTACACTAAATTCTTCATCGACATATTCAACTCCACTTGATTAATTCCTTAACTGCGAAACAAGTTTGTGATTAATGTATATATTTTTAACGTAATAAAAACGAACCTGTGCTTGGGCCGCTTTCACTCTTATTACCCCAGATAATAGGGAATAGGGGGCATAAGCCAGTGTACTTAGCATGTACTGCGCTTTGGAAAAAATTCGACATCGTTGGCGCCCTAGTAAAGAGGCTTGTTAAAAAATTCTCAACCAAACTTTTCTAGCTGCCTGACAAGACTGTACTATCATATACGCCTACCCATTCCCCCAGGGGGACACGCCAGTGTACTTAGCAACGTACAGTGTCGGAATAACTTCTTCATTTGCGCCCCAGCCGGTGGAGAGGGGCGCAGTCAGTAATTAGCGGAAACAAGTACAACAAAGTATATACTACGCTCATAACTACATATACTTAAAGTACATGTAAAACACTGCAACCTGCAGCTACCATATTGATCACACACCCAGACCTGTACATTTGAAGCAATCTAACTAACAAAAAATCAGAATGGCTGACAATAAATATTTTAGTATATAAAATTTTCATTCTTCTTTACAGTCACAAATTAGGGAGCAGTCTCCCATTAATTAGTACTCAATAATCCTTTCCTCTGCGTATTCAGACGAAAACAAGAAAAACTCTGCACTGTAATGTTAATAGCAAATTTAAAAACGCAATCAAATGCAAGTAGTCATTTTATTTACTCCGTATATTTACAATTGCAAAGTCATAAAAGGATAAGAACTAAGATGTTTTTGCAGAAGGCTTCGCCAACAAGATGGTACTGTAGTGACCTTCGCGAAAGTTCTATACCGTATGATGTTTACTTCCAGAAATTTCTGCAATACAGTACGAGTTAAATTCTAGAAAATTTTTTATCTATCTATTTCTAATCTCGTAGTAAATATCTCTACTCAATAAATATTTATTTACTGTAATTCATCATCATACAAAATATGAATACCGTACGTACGATACTTACTATAAAGTTTGTTTTACCGCACTAAAATGATTCTAGAAATTTCCGGAAGGACAAATTATAGTATAAATATACAGTAGCTAAACCAGCATCTGCTCCAAGCCTCTTTGATATTCGAACAACTCAAGTGCCAAACAAAGAAGCAAGCAAGGGCGAACCACCGCCTAGCTCTACCTTTTTCATTTCACAGCCGCTACAGTACCATTGCACAAATTCTGTTACGAATTTTTCATTGGTGTCAATCTTACCACTTGTTGGCTTGCTTTAGTCTGCACAGCTGGACAGAGGCATTCACTTGGGGCATGTAAATTTCAGGCATTACTAATGAGCATGTAAGAACAGTTTGCAACCCTCCTCTTTTTGCAACCAGGCTTGGGACTGGCTTCGGCAGAGTTAAAGCCATCACAACAGACTATCTGGGGTTTGCAAAGGCTGCTTCAAACCCCCTCTGGCTGCATTTGCATGTACGAGGGCCATTCCAAAAGTTCATGCAATCAGAAAATTTCTCCCACCACAAAAAGCTGCCAATTTGAGCTTCTCTCACCGCACTACCAGACTCTCTGGCCGAACCCCTCAGCAGAATATGGACAGGATTCTTACTGAACTATCAAGACTGTCTCTGGCTCAACCCCTCAATCAGAAAATCAATCAGAATTTTCCTATCGCTTTGGGACAGGACTCTTATTGAGCTTTTATCATCCAACTATTACGAATTTCTCCGGCTCAACCCACAATCAGAACATTATTTGATTGAATTTCCATATCGCCTGGAAAATGAGTCCAATAATTTCACAAATTAGTAGAATTCAGATTCTATTCTAACGGGCAGACATAAAAAAATCCCTTCCTTAATCTGCACAAATGCACCGGTAATTACCATGAACTTCTGGATTGGCCCACGTATTAGAGTGGAAGAAATCTACCAGGGACATACAAAGCAGCGAAATGTCCATTTCAACCAACTCTCTGTCAGGCCCAGCACGTCTGCAGCCAGCCTGCTATCAACATTGGCAATGGCAAAAATACACCCTGCGATAATGTAACACCTCATCCTTAATGTTCTAAAGAAGATAGCTAAAATTCTCAGAAATCCCATTAGCTGACATTCTCAGAAATCCCAGTAGCTAGCTGAAATTCTCCGGAATACCATTAGCTGACATTGTCAGATATCCCATTAGCTGACATTCTCAGATATCCCAATAGCTAGCTGAAATTCTCCGAAATACCATTAGCTGACATTGTCAGATATCCCATTAGCTGACATTCTCAGATATCCCAATAGCTAGCTGAAATTCTCCGAAATACCATTAGCTGACATTGTCAGATATCCCATTAGCTGACATTCTCAGAAATCCCATTAGCTGACATTGTCAGAAATCCCATTAGCTGACATTCTCAGAAATACCATTAGCTGACATTCTCAGATATCCCAATAGCTAGCTGAAATTCTCAGAAATCCCATTAGCTGAAATTCTCAGAAATCCCATTAGCTGACATTGTCAGAAATCCCATTAGCTGACATTCTCAGAAATACCATTAGCTGACATTCTCAGATATCCCAATAGCTAGCTGAAATTCTCAGAAATCCCATTAGCTGAAATTCTCAGAAATCCCATTAGCTGACATTCTCAGATATCCTATTAGCTGGCATTGTCAGATGCTGTGGAAGGGATTGCTAGAATGCACTGTGGAAGGGATTGCTAGAATGCACTGTGGAAGGGATTCTTAGAATGCACTGTAGAAGGGATTCTTAGAATGCACTGTAGAAGGGATTGCTAGAATGCACTGTGGAAGGGATTCTTAGAATGCACTGTAGAAGGGATTCTTAGAATGCACTGTGGAAGGGATTCTTAGAATGCACTGTGGAAGGGATTCTTAGAATGCACTGTAGAAGGGATTCTTAGAATGCACAGTACAAGTCGAAGACACTCATAGAAGTGAAGGGAAGAGAAGGGAAAATTAGATACTTGCTATTGGATTACCAAAACTGCAATTAAGGTATCATCAGTCCATCTATATCCTAAATACCCCATATCCTAAATTTCAGTCTCCAATTTTGACTTACGCACCCAATCTAAAGGTACTTCATATTCATGCCAGTGCCAATACAGCAGGAATTTTAGCATGTAGGGCCAAGGTAGCAATTCTTTTTCCATGCTAAAATTTACTTGTGATGGCTTTTCAACACATGTGCTTCAATAACTCACTGATTTCTTGAACTGCCAGAGAAATCTTCGCATGACATTCTGCTTGTTTCATCAGCCTGCGTACTCCAGTCGATTCGTGTTGACTCGAGTTGGCTCTCACAAGACGGCACCAGTCTGTATAGTTTCTGTAGAAAGGTAAAATTAATAAACAAAAATTTACAAGTTTGCTTAAAACTGAATTTTATACATTCTTGACCGATTAATATACAATACTGTAGCAACTTAGAGTGAATAGATCTGTACTACAGAAAGATACTAAACATTAAATAAGTTACATGTACAATGAACACGCGCACCTTAATTCCTTCTCCAAAGTCCAAGACAATTTCGTCTACATCCCGGAAGGATTCGTGCGATACCGGTAGTTGCATAATAACTCGCCTGTTGCTTCCCCTTTGGTCAGAAGAGCCGCCAACCGCGCCTGATGGACACGGAGCACCCAGAGGTTGAAACTCAGTATCGCTCTGCTTAGCATTCGTGTACCAGTCAGTCAAATTCGTAACCTCGGTGTCGTCCGAGTTGAGCCGAACTTCAGAGCAAGTACATCCAAGTACAACAGCGCCAGCGTACTCTTGTACTTTTGCTCGTCGTATCGACAAAATGTCGCCGACACTACAGTTGACAGCTTGATCGGAGGACGACCCCCAAAATGTGCAGGAGACAGAACGACAGGACTGGTCAACAAGAGTCACATGACTTCCTCGGGCGGCTGCAGTGTGTCGATTGCTCCAAGGACATCGACATTTTGATGTAACCACGCTCTGGTCGCGGGATAGGGCATGGGAACTTTTTCGAAAGTGCCTCCTATCCCGTGCACCCTCTGCACAGAGCTGTCGAGACTCGGCCAGGTCTCCGACCGGGCCTGGAGACTCCCGCTCTGCTGCACCCCTCCTGCTGCCTTGGTCCCGTCTCTCCTGCCGCCACACCTGCCTTTCCGGAGCCCCCTACCCCTTTCTGTACCTCCCCCTCTACCCTATCTCTTCTGTTTCCGCCCTATTCTTCCTGTACTTTCTCTATCTCCTCTCTTTTTTTGTCTCCCTCTGCACTCTTTTCCTGCGCTGCCCCCTCCTTCTCTGTGTCTACTTACAGTATTTTGTGTGCTCACCGTCTCCCCATCCCCTCCCAAACTCCCAAACGGTGACGCAAGTCGTGTGACCCCTTCTTCCCCCCGATGACTCATCGATGACTCATCCCCCTCTCTTGCGCAACCTTTTCTCACGCCATTGTTCTCCCCCCCAAATTTCTCATGCGACACCCACCCCACCTCCGCTTCTATTGTTCTCGTTTCTGCTTCTTTTGTTCTCGACCCCCACCAATTATCACATTTTCTCCGATTTTCTCTTTCTTTTGTTCTCGTTTTCGCACCTAATTATCACCTTTTCTCCAATGTTTACTTTTCCATTGTTCTCAGTTTTCCCCAATTATCACCGATTTCCAATTCCTTTGTTCTCGACCCCAGCCCTATTGTTCTCAATGTTTGCTTGCGCAACACTTTCGCGACCACCCGCTGCGCCAATTATCCCCCCACCCCACCTCCGGATTGCGCAATTTCCCGATTTCTCATGTTGCTATGCCGGTCTCATGCTTCTCATCATGACTCATTCTGACGTCATTCTGCCGGCAGCCAATCAGAGAGAGGGAGCCATGGTAACGACCTTGAGGAGGCGGCTGTGAGGTCTATAAAAGGAAGCGATTTCGGCATGAGAATCCTCAACCTTTGTTCCTCTCCTCGTCCTTCTTTGGACTTGCAGTCAGATTGAGTTCTGACCCATTCGTCTATAAGACGAATCCCTGCCGGTCCGCGGTCTGTTACCGCCAAAGTTATCCTTAGCTCCCCAAGTGAGCTCGCCTATCGGCCAGCGGTCTGGTACCGCCCAGCATCATCAGCATCGCCTGATCTACATCAGCGCCTCGTCGCTCCAGCGCATCGCCGCTTCACTGTCTGCCTGACTGCAGCCTACAGCCGCCCTCGGTCACTCCGCCTCTCTCTCTCTCTGTGTAGCTGCCGGTAAGTTCCTGTTACTAATTTGTGCTCTAATTGTCTTTGCTTATCCGGGGTTTGCCTATTTTCCATTGTCTGATTAGAGAGCTGAGCCAATTGTGATACCGTATCTTTTGCTGTATTTTACTCAATAGTGAAGCCGCCTAATTGCCTGATTATTCGCCTAAGGGCCTAATTATTAACTATTAACTAACTTCATCATTATTCAATCTTTCACCATCATTTCACTCATGGCTTGCTAAGCCTTTCTCCCGGGGTGGCAAAGCATAAGGAAGTTTGGGTAAGCTAATGGCCTCTCCCCGTGCAAAGCCCGCCTGTGAGTGCGTGCTGCGGGGCGCGTGTGCGTGCAGTAGAGGGATTAGCGAGTCTTGGCACAGAATGGCAGTAGGAAGGTTGCAACCCCATGCTGACGCGTCCCTTCGCCCTGAGCAATCTAAACTGTAGACAGTACATGTTCGCCTCATACTACTCTTAGTAATCAAAGTCGCAAGTCAGCCTCGCTCACAGCCACAAAGGATCCCCTGCTGAGAAATCCTCCAGGATTGAGCCCAGAGTTCCCGATCATGCCCCAAGCAGAGTCCCTGTACTCGGCTGCATGCGTCTCCCCTGTTAGCCTAAATCCCCTGGTAACCAATCCAGGCGGGGCTCTAGCCTCGAGAGGTCTGGTAGAAAGATCCAGGTGCGCCAGGTCACATAGAGTGGTGGCAGCCACTCGGTCATGCCATGACCGAGTGACCAACTTTTGCACCTTGGCTACAGGTGGGGTCCATGTGGGTCCTTGGCCCTCTGGTCACGAAGCGCTACCAAAAGCTACTAATCATGTGGGCGGGACAGTCTGGTGCTGGAGGTCCGTCAGGTCGTTGCCCGGTCATAGGCAGCCTACGGTCATTGCCCCCTCTAGTCATGCGTTCGTCTCTCTACGGAGCGGGCAGGCGACAAGGGCGGTTACATCAATTTCTAATAAAAGGCAATACAGAGGGGACAGTTTTAAAAGTCTTTTAAAACCTCAAAAACGCCTTTTGAAGTTCATTTGAATCCTATTCCTACCTACATCAATAGACGAATGAATATAATGGACTGCTAGTCTAGCCAACATCAAGGAATGAAGGCATACAATAGATTGCTAATCTAGTCAAAATAATTTATAAAAGCCGAACATACACTACAGTGCTACACAATTGCCTATACAATTCTCTATTTTCCAATATTCTATACTATTATGTCTATTTTACATATAATAATATTGTATACTGTGTCTATACAATAAATACAAGTATAGATACAATGCAACTCACTCTTGCAGGCGTACGTTTTGAAGGTCGCTTATTCGCGTATAGTTACACGCCCGTTCACTAACAGTCGGAACTTCATTGCTTCGAAATATTGATCCCTTGGAGTCAGCAGAAAGAGACACCTCCATAGGATTATTCGTGCTGTTGTATCTCGGATCCGAAGTCTTTACCATTCCGCCGGCTATCCGAACAGCATCGGAAGTATTGCAAACTTCCCAAATAGACCGCAGGTCCTTGCCGAAAACGCTGACTCTCATCTCAGCCGAGTCGACTACCAAGACGAATGAAAAAACTTCGCCTCGGACGTCGTTCTTCATGTAGGACCTGATCTCCTTCAAATCGGTTACAAGGCCAGTAACCGCCGCATTCATGTAGCCCAGTTTCAGGCCAGAGATTTTTGCCTTAATCTTCTTGGTGATTGTAGACGCCATTGTAGCTTAGTTGTTCAGTTTAACAGTTTTAACAAAGTAGAAACAAAACTTAGAAAATAGAAAGAGCTTCTAGAAATGTTGCAGTGCAAAATACTTCAGTAGAAATAGCAGGTTAAACTCAGTTTGCAATACATGTCGATTTAAATAGTCAAGCCCACACCCCAATCACCAGCAGTCAACCCCACACAACTAAACAGCCAATTATAACACAGACAACCCTCCCTCCCTGTGCAATCTCTTCGTTTCCAGACTAAATCGGCTGGGTTGGGTGGACTCTGGACCTTGTGGCGTGATCACACGACGCTAATTGAACTCCCACGACCAACCCCTCGTTGTCTGCGACTTATCGTTTTTCACACTCATGAAAAGCAGCATAAACTTTCTTAGTCATTTATCCAGTTCATCTGAACTTGTCTGTGCTTACTCCATTTTCTCACCCTTCTCTATCTAATTCAGTCTTCTTATTCTTTTCTCTGTTTATACCCGCCGTCTCATTAGCTCTATAATCTCGCGCCTATCTCCACCACCCCTCCTAATTCTAACTTGCAATCAACCATAACCCCGGAGTTTACTCCTGAGTCATTGCAATGGCTAAGAAAGTAGCAACAATTAAAACGTGCAGGGTATTCTGTGTTGTTTACGGCTTCAAACTGGCTTTGATTCAATCTCCCCAGGGCCCAGGCCCAGCTTGGCTTAAGTCACCCAACCAAAACTGCGCTCTCACCCCTTCTCTCTGACCAGTGTGAGCTTCACCTCTAAGCCATGCATAGCTCAGCCCAACCCGTCCAGCCACTGCTGTCACTCTTGCTTAGCTTCATTTGTCCACCTCAGCCCTGAGTGGCTAATCCCCACACGACAGAGCTAATCGGGTTGGGCCAGCACCAACCCACCCCAGAAAGTTTTGCTATATATATTTATATATATATATATATATATTGTAGATTCTTACTCTACGCCAACTTAAGATATCCAAAAAATATAGTAAAATAAGATTTAGAATATTCGGATAAAACAATCTTCATATATTAACATGAAAGTAACCATAATCGAAAAAGGGCAGCAGCGCCGCCCGCGCCATCCCCGAAAACGTAAGTATTGCATACACTGTTGGTCACTACTTCCATATATTGTCATCTAATCACCAACCTCCTAGAACTTGCTTTCTTTCTTCCTCTTGACCAATCTTATGAATTGTTTCAAGGAACCGATTCTGAGTTTAATTACGTACTTACGTACAAAACATACATGAAAACATGTACATTTATAAAAAAACTGTCAGTATCACCATACATTTCTTCTTTCACAGCCATAAAATGCTACTTCTGCGGTGGCCCGCATCGGGTGGCCCGCTGCGACGCAATTAAAGAGTACTACCAACACCAGCAAGAACAGCAGCAGCAGCAGCAACAGAACCAGCAGGAGCAACCACGGGAAACGGAGGAGCAACCACCGCTTTTGATTCTTTTCTCTAGAATTTGCAAAATCAGTCATAATGATTTGTTGGCGCAGTGAATAACTTAATTCATTAAGGAAGTGCGACAAAATTGCTGATTCTCGGGCACGTATTTTTACGTTCCTTTTTGCGACCTGCAGTGGACGTCCCCAAATTCTCACCTCGGGACGAATCCGTAACTATCGAAATACCGTTCCCGGAGACGTTTCAATGGGACCTTAAGGGGACGTCTCCGATACGTCTCGATACGGAAAAATGTTGTACGGGACTGTGCACACAATTTAAACACTGGGTGGATGCTGCCTAGCTATGCACATTCAATGTGTTAAACCTGAAACCTAAAAATTCTATATTCCAAGTATATGTCATGATTGTCAGTGAGGGCAAAAATATAATAGAATTTTCCAGCATACGGGCCACTTTCTAGACAATAATATATAATCATTTAGAAAGATATAATAAATACAGAATAGACAAATATATTTAAATTAAGAGCTTATTGATATGAAAAATTAGCCTTAGAAAGGCAATCTCGATATTTATATTTTCTTATTTGTATTGATATTTTTGTATTTTTCTATTAAAACATAATATCTATGTCTAAACTATAGTTGGTCATTTTCTTAGCAATTTGTTTTATAGAATAAAGTAAATATATAATATGTATAATATCTTTTTTACTATGGAGTGGGATTATTGAATTATATGTACTTGATAAACAAAGGATTATTGCAGTTAATATGCAAAGAGTTTATAGCCTCCATGCAGCTTGGAGCTAATCGAACACGAGTAAACTGCTACTATTGCTGATGTTAGCATTTCCTTCTCAGTCGGTGAGGTCAGAATTAATGGACTGGTCCATCACGTGTGTTTCATCAGTCTCCTCAGCCTGCTAGCTGCAGCTGCTCAGCCTATCCAGGCAGTCAGTCAGTTGGCCAATTTGGCTAAATCTGCATAGTATCGTCGGATAGTTTCATTGTGTGCAGATCTCACTTTGCACACAACAATGCGCGCCTGCCTGCCCGACCCGTCAGCGTCGGCAATAGCAAATTTGCCAGCAACGTCATGACTTGTTGGGGAAAATTTTTAGCCCCAGTTTTTGTGCCAAACTGAATTCCGTAGGGCTCAGATTCCCCACTGCGCAGATATGCTACCAAATTCTTCAGGCAGAGTTTATTGTCCGGCGGCTCGGCAATCCACGGCTGATTCCAGCAGAATTCCAGCTCGCCAACGCGGCAGGAATTGGCTGCCTCGAGCTGGCGCCAGTGCAGCTTCAAGAGTCTGCGGCAGGCCCGATTGTCAGTCTGAAAGCCATTGAGCAGCAACCGCTCAGCCAGGTTGCAAAGCAGATTAGAATAGGCCAGCTGAAGATGCTGGCGCTCCTCAGTAGTAGAAGTAGTAGTGTCACGGCTGGCTATGTCTTTGGCTGCAACACCTGCTGGCCTAGGGAATCGATTAGGCGATGAGATTCTTTTAAAAAATTTATTTCAGGAAGGCCAATTGTGGCAGGTACTTTGATAATAACTGTATTCACGTTGCCTTTCTTTACGCACAAATTTTGTTCCTGATAAAAAAAACTTGACATCTATAAGCATAAAATATTATTTTCTTAGCCATAGATACTCACGTGCCATTAGTACTAGTAAATGTGTTACCTAGTGGAAATTTTGTTTAAATAGGTCCGCTATTTTTGCTGAAAAACATATAAATATAAGCGGAATAATTGACAGGAGAGCATACTCCTTGTCTAGCACTCTCTATTAGTCTAGCAAAGGTTTTAATTGGGCATTGCCTGACTCACTGTTCTTTATTTAGGCGTTCAGCCCTTTCCCAAGGCCTGTTCAGCCGAAGCGTACTGCCTCTCCCCTCTCCCCACGAAGGATCTGTCCAGTTACAAGCGTACAGCTTTCCCCCCCCCCTTCCAACTCCACAGACACGCTCAGTGATTACCTCATCCCCTATCCCCAGTGAACAAGAGCTTCTCCTCTCTTTCTTTCCCAAACCCCCAGACCCCAGAATTTGACCTGGAGTCCAGCCAATTCCCTATCCAAACCTACTGTCGCCCAGTTATCCGGCCCAACTCTGACTCCCGACTGACTCGGTATTTCGTTACCCTACTTTGAAGTTTAACTATTAGAAATCTTAGCCCCCCCCTTTTAGCGATTCCATTAAGTGAACTCTTCCCCATGAAATCATTCCCTATTAGCTATTAAAAAATTCCCATCGTGCGATAATTCCCCAGGCAACTCTGATCCGCCGTGTAGCCCTCCCTCGGACAGTTTAACCTTTAGACAGTGTCTTGCCGCTCGGACACTCACGCCACCAGGAGCAACCATTGGCTTACTCCTATTAGTAATAAAACCTAGTATATCTTTCAGAAATCCCAAGAATCCCATAAATTCCCCCACAACAGATTTGGTGTCAACAATAGGATAATTTCCCTCCCCCAAGACCCCTGTAACACTACACTGCCGTGAGTAGAGTTCGTGCCTTGTCTGATCTGTTTGTTACCTGTTGCGATTTCGTTAGATTTCAGCGCCTATTTTCTACAGGTGGTATTCTGGCACAGGTAAATGAGCAGAAGCGTTCATTAGCTTTGTGCGAGAAATGAGCCAGCAGCAATTGGCGTTGATGATATTATAGTAATGTAGTTATCAGTCACTCGGTATTGAGTGGGTGTTACGCGCAGCGAAAATCTAGCGTTGACGTTCTACACAGCAGACATGGCAATATTGCGTTTATTTACATCACTACTAGAAAGTAGTCGCCTACCATGCAAGGTTAGATTTTTCTGCGCATAATCTTATGCCTATTGTCAACGCTAGTGCATGGTGGGCCAGGATTTTAGAAATTTATATAAGTCGTTGATAATGGAATTCCATTCCATTGCCTAGCCTCATTAATTATGAGTGTCAAGGCTCTTTTCAAGGTTGCTCTTGTTTAGCACAAATTCTCTTGCATTCTGCAGGCTGTGATAATTTCAGCATTATTCAGCAGACAGAATAGTGTGTTAAGCATTCGCGCCTTAGAAGGTGGGCAATCGTGAGGTGAAAAGCTTTCCTAGCTGTGATATAGTATACTGTTCGGATAGATAGGTTTATGCACAGTAGGCAATGAAGTACTGCGGTATATAGCTTAGGAAAGTTGAAATGTGTGCCAAATGATTAAATAATTGCCTCTGCTCATTAAGTATGGGCAGTATGGCGGTCTACTGTGCACTTTGTTTGCCCTTGTGTGACACACCACTATTGCGTTTTGCCTACTGATAATGTGACAGACACTATTCAAACGTTATCCAGTTAACAAGATGCGTGTCACTCATGCGCCTTAGAAGGTGGGCGTTCGAATTTCATAGTTTATATTAGAATTGCCGACGATAGTGCACAGTAGGCAATGCAGTACTGCGGTGATACGACTCTCGACTCTTTGCCTAGACTCATTAGGTATGAGTACTATGGCGGCTTGCTATGCACGTGGTTGCCTTTAGGTGGGCAATCGATTTTATGGTTTAAATACCAGAACTTTAATGTCGGCTTTAGTTTGTGCATAGCAGGCACTGCAATATTGCGACGGCCTATGGCCTAGGTAGGAAACAAATTGCCGTGGCTCATTAGAATGAGTTCATTGGCGGTCTGCTGTGTAGGTGGTTGCACTTGGGCAGCAGCACAGTATACTGTTGTATTCAGCATGCAGAAAAGTGTGCTGCCCATTCTCCTTAAGCGTGCAATCGTTATTAATCTATTGGTGAATTGGCTGCGCGTAACATCGCCCGCAAAATGTGCAGTAAAGGTCCGTCAAAGTGTGAGCGGCATCGTTTGGCATTGCTTTGATATTGCTTAAACAAATAATAGTTTGCCTACCAAACAAAAAGGCTATTTTACTTTTGAAATATTTATGATTGATAAAATATCATCTTCTACCGATTAGCTATTCGATGCACGACGCTTTGAGTTTTAGACACAGTCTTTTATTTGAAAAAATATTTTAAACAGCTGCTTTATGAACAATTATGAATACAACTGTGTCTAATTATGGACTTATCACGCAAAGTTGCCCTGCCTTATCGAGGCATGCAACGTGATCATCTGTTTACTGCAAAGTCGTATCCAATGGCTTCACGAGCCTGCGGGTGTTACGCCGTTCTTTAGAAGTCAAGAGTCTATAATAATTCTTATGTTCTGCGGAACATGTTAAAACTCTTGTCTCTAAGTTTTGGCAACAGAATTGGAACGACGCAAGTGTAATTAATGACTTTGATTGAATTTTATTACCACTATTCGATATAATTTGACAATTTAGGTATTGTAAACTACAAGCAACTTAAATAATTTTCCGATTCACTAATTTAATTAACTAAGTAGACCACATAAACGAATAAAACTTATAATATATTATTCCTTCAAAACTTGTTATACTAGATTATACAAGACCTAGTTTTACTAGGTCTCAATACAAGACCTAGTTTTACTAGGTCTCAGTCTTTACAGCTTTTTGTGTGTGAAATGTTTTTTATACCTTTTTAGACGCTTACAATGAATAAAATGCTTAGTATGATACAATGTTCCTCAAAATCAAATTCAGTCAGTCAGTTTTTTCTCTATAATTCTTACAATGCATTTCTCGTGGAAAGGGCTACTTGACCTTTGCAGAAAAGTTTTTCTTTTTACCTTATTATCTTTTTAGCATTGACCAATTTCTTAGCCACGATACATGTACCCTCACGGAAAAATTTCTGATCTAATAGTGCAAGTTGGAAGAAAAGCGGTTCACACAATGTCAAGTTAAGCCAAAATTCGTATAGATAGATACATAGGTTGGTAGATAGTTCTATTTTTAGTATAACTTAATGATGATGATTAGTCATTTGGTTTGTATTTTCTGCTTTCAGATGTCGAATTTTTTTTTATTTCGGCCGCGATGGCGGCCCTGCCGGTGGCGGCGGTGGCGGCCATGGCGGCCATGGCGGCGGTGGCGGCCTCGGCGGTGGCGTCGGTGGCGGCCGCGGCGGTGGCGGCCATCCGGGTGGCGGCGGTGGCGGCCTCGGCGGTGGCGTCGGTGACGGCCGCGGCGGTGGCGGCCATCCAGGTGGCGGCGGTGGCGGTAATGGCGGCGGTGGCGGCCAAGGCGTCGGTGGCGGCCGCGGCGGTGGCGGCCATCCGGGTGGCGGCGGTGGCGGTAATGGCGGCGGTGGCGGCCAAGGCGGTGGCGGCCATCCGGGTGGCGGCGGTGGCGGTAATGGCGGCGAAGGTGGCGGCCGTGGCGGCAGTGGCGGCGGTGGCGGCAGGCGAAGTTATCGTGAGTAAAGCATACACAAAATTTTCAATTTTAGCAGTCTAAAACATAAATTTGTTGTTAAAATTATTACATGTTTCTACATTATCTTAGTTAACGTAAGCAACCTTTTTTCCAAATTTAAAATTTGTAGGATGCTATCGATGTAAAGTTCTCGGGCACGTTGCCCGAGAATGCAAATTGATGCGGCGCAACGTAAGTTCATGTGCAAATGTATTTGATTACTCTCATTAATTACTAAACCCTTTAAAGACGTTGTAGCTGCAAAAGCTTGCGTTTTAATTTTAAGCACACAACATTTGTGACTAACTGAAAATGATAATTAAATTAATATTAAATTTAATTTAGGCCCCTGCTACAGCTGCTCCTGCTGCAGCTGATACTGCAGGTGCAACGGCTGCACGTTCGGCCACTGCCCGTGCGGCAGCAGCACGTGCAGCAATTGCCCGTGCGGCAGCAGCACGTGCGGCAGCTGCACGTGCGGCAGCTGCACGTGCGGCAAGTATTCCAGCTGCCGTCTCGACGTCTGCTCCTGCTGCTTCTGCTGAATCTGGGACTGGGGCTGGGTCTGGGGCTGAGGCTGGGTCTGGGGCTGGGGCTGGGGGTAGGTGCGTTGTGCAATAGGCAGTGTTAGGCACTATATTGAAAATATTGAATTCCGCTATGACGCCAATTATTAATAATGCAAATAAGTTAATTGTTTATAAACACTTAACGGCAGGTCAGTAGTGTTTATGAAAAGTATTTTCAGGTCTGGCACAGGTATTCTGGCACAGGTAAATGTTGATCAGCTCTATGCAGTACATAAAGCCTGGTTCACATTTCCGCAAATAGCTCCGTGCTTCAAACTAATAGCAGTTCGCCGCCGCTACCAGCTGATTGCGAACGCTACTATCCGTGCGCAGCTCTACTATTCGAAAGTCCGCCGCTCCTGGCGGACTCTAATAGTGATTTTATTTGGTTCTATTCATTAGAACTAGAAAGGACAATATAACTTTCAATTTTATGCATGGCAAACGAAACCGAAATGCACCCATTCACATAAACACTCACAACTCCTTGCTTTGAGTTGTCCGCTTCTGCAGCATAGAAGGCAGGGGTAGGTTTACAGTAAATTTAAACGATTGTTCACTGCTCACTGTACAATGAGTACAGACAATTTCTTGCGCAACCAGACAGGAGCACAGCTGGAGGCCATATAAAACGAATAGAACCATGCTCTATATTCTTCACCCCAAACTCCACACAACTTGATACCTGGAAATGTCCGACTTGTCACACGAGACTCCGGAGTTGGATGCAACTCTGATAGCTGAAGTTGCCAAACATGAAGTTGTCTACAACATCTCAAGCCAAAAATTCAAGGATCAGCAGGCGAAAACCAGCGCATGGAATCAGATCGCTGAGACTTTGGGCAAGGATGCAACTTGGTGCCTCAAGCGGTTTCAAGGTCTCAAGCGTGACTACTTTGTTTTCCGGCGTGGAAGCAAGCTTTCGAGTGGGAGTGCGGTCAAGCCTACTCCCAGGCGGTTGGGAATATACAGTCGCATGAACTTCCTGGACAAGTGTGACTGCATTGGCGATACTACCTCAAATGTGCCTCCGCCCACACCAGAACTTGTAGCTGTGGGATCTGCTGGACCCTCTCAGCAGGCAACCTCGGTCAATGAAAAGGCGCAACAGTCCAGTCGAGCAGAGGCACAGGCTGCAACAACTGACCCCAGTGAGGCTTCAATGCGAGAGTTTGCGGAAAGTGCGCCAAAGAAGGCCAGAAAGGCAACTGCAACAGAAGCATCAAAGCTGGATACTGCCCTCAGCCAGTTGACTCAGCAACTGACAAAAGATGAGGACGAATATGCCTCCTTTGGCCAAGCAATTGGACAGGCCATCCGTCGGCTTCCAACGCAAATTGAGCGCGACTATGCCATGGCGCACCTGCGGAGCGAGTTGTTCACAATCCAACTCCACGGCCTGCCCCGAAGCGTTGCCATCCGAACTGAGCCTGCCGCTGATGCCGCTGCTGGATAAGTTTCCTTCGACGACATGCTCGGCTCCATCATATCCACGGTCACACCTCCCAATGACTCCTAGAAGTGCGTGAGATAAAAGCGATAGAGTGCAATATTTTGCAAACTAGAAGCATTTTTTTTCCTTTTTTTCATGACCAGACTGCATTGTGCGTGTCAGAGAGCAAGTGCAGAGATCGAGAGAGACAGAAAATATAATGAAATCATAAATGAATATGTTGAAAATATTGTCTTCACAGTCTTGCCAATTTATTTACGAGTTTGGATTACTTTCTGCTGCAGCATTGTACTTTCTCGCCGCCTTGTTTGAAATTTCCACAAAATTAGCTCATAAATTTACGTTCTGTATGCGAAATAAACATGCGGAATAAATTAATGATTCATCAACAGTGTTATCGATTATCATCAGTAGGTACATGTATCATTGCGCTCTGCCATGGAATGGCACCATTGGGGCTGACGAAGAAGTCCCTCAGCAGCATCTGTTGCTCCCGAGCGGATGCGCTGCTTCGATTTCCACCCAGATTCCGGGCTGGCATTACCCCGACGCTGCCTGTCACGGTGGATCTCCATGAACCCTCCTGTACCTGGCCGGTGGGCAGTTCCTGGTCAACACTTCCAGGTGGCATGTAGGACCGAGCTGCTGTGATGTTGGCCTCGTCCTCTATTCGCATGAAGTTATGCAGTACGAATGCGCACCGAATAAAGGCCTCAACGTGATCGATTCTCGCTATGACAGGCCGCAGGAAGAGTCGCCAGAGAGTCACCAGGATTCCAAACGCATTCTCAATTGTGCGTCTTGCTCGAGACAGCCGGTAGTTGAACACTTGCGTCTTGTAGTCCAATGGTACCATTCCGACGCGCCCAGGGAATGGGCGCATGAGATAATTCTTCAGCGGGAAAGCCTCATCACCGACAATTGCAAATGGCATGACGAGGCTGCTGCCAGAAATTCAGAAAGGCTCCGGGACTTTCACCGATCCAGACTCCAATCCAGCGTACAAGGCTGAACGTGAGAAGACTCCAGCGTCTCCTTCTCTCCCTGCGCTGCCACTCTCTATGTACGTGAAGATGTAGTTACTGTCGCACATGGCGAGTACCAGTGAGCCTTGAAATGCTTGCCATCAATTGCACCGAGGCAGTTCGGAAAATGCCACTTTTCCCAGAATTCACCAGCGATTGCTTTCCATTCTTCTGCAGATGCAGGAAACTTTAGATATGTTGACGCCAGCTTGTCGTAGATGGCAATCGCAGTCTCGAACGACCCCTGACACAGTAGAGCGTCCTCGGCCAAATCGAAACGACAAGTCGGCTTGGCTGCAACCCGAAGCCAGGTAGCAAAGCGTCATCATTAGCTTCTCCTCTGCCGGAACGGCCTCTCTTCTTGCACATGGCCTGGAGAGTTTGGTTGCAACCAGTGAAAGCAGATGCTCAAACCGAGCCGGGCGCATGCGCATATACTTGAAGTACATCTCCGAGTCTCTATCTCTCAGATGTGGGATCAATCCGGCAAACTCGCCAAGCTCTTCTCTTCGTTGATGACTCGGTCTCCGCCACCATCGCCTAGGGCGGCGGCCTTGCCTGATCAGCCTACGATGTTGCAGTATCGTTACGATTGCCAGTAGCAGTAGCTTCTTGGCTCGTAAAAGCATGTTTGAAATCTGAATGCTGGTCACGGCTTTCTGGTCAAGATTTCTTAGATTAAAAACGCCCTGTCCGAAGCACAGATAGGGCTAGCACTAGACTGAATTACTTTATATACTCGTAACAGTGGCCAAGGGTCAAATATTGCCTATTATCTTCGCGGGTTAAATTGAACTGCATGGCGATGCATCTATTTGAGGCCGATAGTAACACCCACTAGTAGTGGTCGCGCTGAGCTAGCAGATTTCTGAAAATCAGCTATTAGCTGTGAGCGTCAGCTATTTGCGGAAATGTGAACCAGGCTTAATGAGAGATTTCTTCTTTCTCCATCTCCAAGAGATTGTAATGTTTCAGATCTCAATGGCATTTGCTATAGGATTGTTAATGTACTGTGTGACAAAATCAATCAAAATCACCTCATAGTTTGCCAAAGATACAAGTGCAAAAAGTCCTATTTTGACTATCCTATGGATTCATGCAAAATATCAATTTTTATTGTATCTGATTTGGATTACAATATCACATGCTTACCTTTGAAGAACATTTCAAAGAAGTTTTGTGGTATTCCCATAGATTCCGGGGTGCTTTTTTGTCCCTATGCTTCTTTAGACAAAATAGTTCTGCTTTGCGCTGCAATTTTCAGTCTCTTTTTTACATTGTTCTTTTCCCTGAAGGGGATGTGGAGTATGTGAGTGAAAAGTGGCTTATTGGAAGGATACAGTGCAGATGGCCGAAATGTGGATCTGCAGAAATCAAGCGCCTGCGAAGTCGTCACGCTCCACCATCCAATGATTGGGAATCACATTCCTGTAAACTGCTGTCCTGCACACCTGACGAGGCCACTGCGAGGTTAAGGTTGGTGCGAGCTGTTGAGGGTAATGATGACCTTACTTCTGATGCAGATGCTCTGCAATCCCGCGAGTCATTTCCACTTAAAAGATTTTGCCACAAGAGCTTTCCTTTAAAAATAAATAATCGTGTCGATAATCATGCTTCTAAAACAGCAAGCTCCAGTGAGGAGTCGGATGATTCGGATGGAGATCTGTCGAGCTTCTTTGTACAGCCGTTTCCAGAAGCCTCCGGTATTCTTCTTTTCTAAGCATAATGCATTGTGGTTTGTTTTAAACATTTTATTCCAACATTTTATTTTGCTATAGTGCCAACAGTTGCCAGTACAGCCGATGGGGCGATTCCTGGTCGAAGTGCGTCTTTTGTGGCGCTGACACCGACAGTTGCCAGTACAGCCGACGGAGCGACTCCTGGTCGAAATGCATATTTTGCGGCGCCGACAGTTGCCAGTGCAGTCGACGCAGCGACTCCTGGTCGATGCTTTTCGCAACATCAATCGACAGGTATAAGAAAAAAATTTCAAAACAAGAATTTTCGTTGAATCTCTTGGGCGCTTTTGAGTCCTCTATTTTTCTAGCCTTATTTCTTATCATTTCTGTATACTGTGCATTTTTGTAATATTATTGCAGCGTTGGAGCGTGTTGGGCTGAGAGAGCTCGCAATTATGAAAAAACAACTCGACGATATGGGACGACAAGTTTCTTTCCTTGCTACACGTCGAGGGGGCAGATCGACCTACCTGTGTCGCTGCCATGTAGTTCAATAGATGACTTTAATCTATTGTGCGACTTTGTTGCTACCGATGATGGCAATTTGGAAAATTTGGTAAGAATAATTTCGGTCTTCAATGCGTAGATCGTACGCAGACATACATATTGTCTAATAAATTATAATTGTTTTATTGCAGAAAAGGCAGATGGCCTGTGTTGGCGGCAAGGATGTGAAGGATGTGGTGCGTCGGATTATACGCAAACTGCTCACTCCTGCAACAGCATCATTATTTAGCTTCTGTGGACAGCGGGGCAAAAGGGCATTTCGCACGACACGTCTCTGGCCGGTTCTACTTGCTGCAGCCAAACTGTCATTGAAGACAAACGACAACGATGTCGAAAATGCTGCAAAGGAACAATTAAAGCATGCCACTGACCCTGTGCACAATCGAAAAAGTACACTGCATCCTTATTTAGGATTAGAAATTCACAATGATTTAGTGTGAAAGTACATAATTAGGACATTTAAACGCGTAAAAACTGTTTATGTAGAAAATTATTATGGCATCGGTTTCATATGGAACTAGTCACAACTTAAAGGTGTAATTAGGAATCAGAAATCCACTTAATGTTTGTCCGAAAATATTTGTTTTCTTCTTTCTGTTTACCTTTCTATTTCATTGAAAAAACTTAGTAGATCACCTAAAATCCTAAAAAAGCAACAGAGAGAATGACAGCTACTGTCAGCTACCTGCCAGCAATGAAAAACCACTTCCACAATCTACCTGTTTGAGGAATTCTAACCAGCCCTAAACTTTGAAAAATTTAGATTACATTTATAAAAAAACTCCTGTTTTCTGTCCCGTTGACCCCGTTAACGTTGTTCATCATTATAGTTTCACCCAAACTTTAGAGACTAGACTTCGCGGTCATAGGCCACATGGTCACGTCTTAGAAAAGTTAGGTCGGTTTTTGCATGTTTATTTTGACATTTGATTATTTTTAAAGTATTTTTATCGCCGACTGAAGCATACGAGTATCGAGCATAAAACATGTGCTTAAAAGTGCAACATTTTTTAGCCCTTTCTTATTGTGTAAATAAGAAAATGCGCTGACACATCGAAACTGTTGAAGTAGCAATAATGTTTGTTTTTTTCTTTTATTCAACTTTCCTATGTTTACAAATCACATTTACGATTATATTTTTATTACGATATAATTACGAATTGTATTTTTAATATTTAAAAAATACTTTTAAATGGTGCTCTCTATAGCTACTCGGTGCCTACTTTTATGATCCGTTTTTTGTATCATTTCATTCACTTGCTCCATAATTCAGCAATTGTCAATGAATTTTAGGATAAAAAATAAATCCTAAGAACTCAGAGAATGACAAGAACTAAACTGAATTAAATAAATAAACAAAAATTAAAATTAAATGTAACTCTACATAGCGCCATATTTTGCTATGGACTTGGACTCGGAACTTGGAAGCATTGTCACTGTAGCTATGTACAATATAATTTTTAATAAAATTGCGAGGTCGCATACTGGTCGCACAGAAGGTATATGGCGACGCAAGCTCGTCGCCAAAAATTGGTATGTCAACGTCGCCTAGCGCGACAAACTTTATCAGTTGGCGACGTATTTTGGCGACGTGTAGTCGACGTGGGTACCCTGGACGACATCAACGACTGGTGCGACACATGGAACATGGAGCTAAGGGTGCCCAAATAAAGTTACACCACGTTCAGCTTCGCACCGTCAGAGACCAGAGCCAAGATGCCACTGCAGCTGAACATCCACAGCCAGACGCTCAGATAGGACCCCAAGCCCACATTCCTAGGCATCAAGCTAGACGGTCAACCTACTTTTAGCGGCCACGCTAAGGACTTATGCCGACGCATGACTTCCAGAACGACGATCGCTGTAGGCCTTACAGGCGTTCTGCCTTCCCCTATCCCCAAGAGTGTTTGCCTACCCCAAGGGCGTCTTGTCCACTAGACGTACTGGCGACCCTAAGGGCGTTATTCCACTGAAGGCGTTCTGCCAGCCCCAAAAGATGTTTTCCCTGTAGGTTATAGGGTTCCCATAGAAATCCGTACGCTAACCAGGCAACTTTAGTCCGCTGTGAAAGCCCCTATAGACTGGAGAGATATTAAATTAAAAGCAGTGTCTTACAGCTCGGGAACTACACGCAACCAGGGTGACGTTGAACCGTCGAAGCTGCAATCGCCGGCCCTACAACAACCGCTTTAAAGTTTCGGCAAAATTTCTTTCGTTGAGTAGTTTTAGAAGCCGGAGGAGAAATCGAAAACAGGGATGACTCATCTGCGGTCTGATGTATCAACAGCTCGTAGGCAAGCTGTTGGTAAAGGACCGTTATAGTTTGACCTTCATGGACCTACGACTTCGTTTTAAAAGTACGCCAAAAACTATTGCAAACAGGCTATTGTCGAGCCTATTTCGAAATTGGAGCGTATCGTCATGCTCCGATTGAATGACAATAGACATCCTGGAGCCCAGAGTTATCAGCCACCGCAGCATGTCCAGCACCATCCTGCTTCTGCTGCAGCTGCCGCGGCCTCTGCGATTGGCGTTTACGACGCGAGCCGTGCAGACATATTGGACTTTCTAGTGACAGCCGTGCGGCGGATTGAAAGTAAGCCAGCTAAAAAAATTTCTTTCGCTACTGAGGCGCTGATATAAGAAAATTTAGAAGTTCTAATCCGAGCTCTTCATTTCCAGAATTAAGTAAAGTTACGATTTAAATTAAAATGGCGTAATGCACTATTAAACATTCAGCTCCGCATGATTCTGAGTTTTGCTGCGATTTACACTTTTTAATTTGTACTTAACGTTTCGGAGGTTCATCTGGTTTGTATAGAGAATAATCTATTTGAGTCACTAACTGACTATTATCCCTGACTGGCTGATACATCTTCTCGATAATTTTCTTCATTTTAGCAACCCAGCGCGCGATGCATGGTGCGATTTGTGGCCTGGCTACAGAGGTGAAAGACTTTCACCTGCAGTTTCTTGCTCTGCAGAACTCTTCGTCTCGTAGTACAGGTGCAAACTCCAGCAATGCCCAGCACGGCCAACAGCCAACCGACAGGCCTATACTTCAAGATCTGCCATTTACCGAAGTCGATAAACTGACTGAGTGGGCCACACGACTAACAAGTGATCGAGGCTGCTTAAATGATGCAGTGAGTGCTAGTATTTTGTATGATTTTTATCATTGCACGATTTACAAAAGCGACTGGATGCCGCTTAACTGCCGCATGTATTTTATGAGAGAATATAACACATTACAAGACATGACTATTAATGTGTAATGTCTTGTAGTTTATTAATTCAATTTCTAGTCTACCATTCGAATTCATTCCACACATTTCAGTTTCTGTTCTTCAAGCGGCTTACCAGCAAAACTCTAATGAAGTCCGTCGCTAATATCTTATACCACATCATGGATGACAAGCTTGCTCATCAGTTCAGTCTCCGTGGTGCCAAGCGTTCTGGCGTTTCCAAGTATTGCTTTGAGTCAACTGGCCTGCTGCCTTTTATCAAAAGTAAGCAACATAATGGTGCTTAGGATTTTGTCTCTTCTATGATAAAATGTGTATTTAAGCTGCTTAGTTAAATATATATCAATTCTGTACGTCCATATCTAGATACTAATCTACTTTGGGTAAGCAAAACTAATGGGCAGTATTTACCTACTTTTAGACGTCGTGTGGAGTGTTCACAAAGACGCCAAAGGCGAGGCCATTGAATCCGCGGTGGGCGAACATCTGCGCCACTCAGGCACTCGGTTCCGCCGAAAAAGGTGCTCACAGCAGTCCGCACAGCGTCCGACTGGAGAACTTCGGAACTCGGCTGCAGGCCCAAGGAGCACTCGGCAAAGCGGAGGTGACGGCGCAGACATGAACACTGACGGCGATGCAAGTGGCGAGAGCGACAGCAGTTCTGACGACGAGGGCGCTCACGACAGCAGCGAAGATAATGACAATGGCGGCCAACGATTTGAAGTCATCAACGTTGACGGTTGTACACTTACTCAACTTTGAGTAAATAGGAGTTCAGACTTCACGGGATTGGTGGCTTAATAAAACTAGTTGTTCTAAGTTCTAAGAACAAAGATCAGTATAGACTCGCTCTAGGTTAGGTGAATCTCTTTGGAGGCTATAGCTGTTTTTAATCATCGCCATCAGATCTCTAGTTATCTTTGCATCTTTTCTGAACGACATGTCTGTTTTGCCAGCATGCAAATAGCAGTTGCCATTAATAATAGTTTTGCGAATCTCTTATTTTCCTGCTAACTTTTTTATTCATTAAAAGAAACACTGCAGGTTGCAGCTTGCAGTCACACACAAAGATACACATCATGCGCATCTAATGTAGTAAATATTTTTATTGCTTTCTTGACCTACTATAATGGTAACCGTCTGATCTGATGTGTTTACGATAAAACAAAAAAAATTAATGGTGCTCATTAGCTAATCTTCGCAGACCTTTAAATCGAAACGTTTTTTGCTATTTTACTTATTCTTTTTAGCAAATGCTAAGTCATGGCCGTATTTTCGTATTATTTCAAGATGTAGGAGTCTCGATTTTTGAACCTGTGTGCAAGCTACAGATTTTTTACTATGTAGTCAGTGTTACTACCGGTAGAAGTTCCTTAACAACAATCCAAAATTAATGCATGGCATGCGAAAGAAAGACATAAGCAAGTGTAATAGTAGAGTCGTCGTATATTATAGAATGAAAGTGATACGAAATATATGTAGTATATAGAATAATACACATACATTAGATACTACTAATAGTAGACACGACGACTACATGTTGCACAGATGTTGATGTATGTTGATTTTGCAATGTTGATGCGTCAACCATTCTGCAACGTTGTTTTGCGCGACAAACGGTCGCTTCTAGCAACGTTTACCACTTGTTGCGCGTCAACATTTGTACAACATTCCCGCAACATAAATGGCACTAGGGGATTGGCTTATTATCCTTTTTGGCCTAAACTAAATTAAAAGAATGTTCTTATTCTCAAATCGTCGTTGATAAAACTTATGAAAATAAAGCCAAGGCATAAAAAAATAAAATTGGTCCAGACATAATTCTAATTTAAACGATCTTTTTTTAATTTATAGCGCTAGATACTGATAATGCCGAGGCATTAAGAATAACAAGCTGTGCTTTCAAAACTCACCAATGTAGAACTGTAGAATTCATAGAATTCCAAACGCCTTGTTGAAAGCAAGGGAGAGAGGAGAGACGAGACGACGACAGCCGAGAAAGCGTAGTTAGTTTATAGAAAGGCGCTTGTGTATGCACAGGAGGGGTGGCTGGGCTTCGGGGCGTGGGCAATCCGGATTGGCGGAGAGGGAGACAGACTGGAAAGCAGAAGGCCCCCTCCAACGCCCCCTCCCCCCCCCCTATCTTGTGTGCTTCTCTGCCCCAATATATACGAAATGAAAAATGTGGGGTTGAGTTTGTGCACATAAGAATTCTGAATCCCCCATTCAGTCGGTGCGGAGAGAGAGATAAGAGAAGGGCTCTAGTTGCAGCTGTATGACCGGTTGTGTGTGCTCTAAATTTCCTACCCTCGTCCTACCCTCACAATGTGTGACTCAGTGGAATTCTATGTAGAATATCGAACCTTAGTGCCTAATCAACTGAGAAGGCTTTTTCTCGGCCCCGGGGATCTTGCACCTGGAACTCGGAATGAGTAATGGTAGGGGAGGGGGGAGGGGGGCGTTGAAGTTGGCCTTCTGCTTTTACAGCCCATATTCCCAGGCTAGACAGGCATTCCACTAAACAAAAGATACACGAAAAGTCGGGTTAGTCGTTCGAGTTTGGCGATGAGTAGGGATTCCAATCCCGGGATTTTTTTGGGAATCGAATCCCGGGATTTCTAATCCCGGGATTGCAAAAGTCCGGGATCCGGATCCCCGGATTTCAAGGCCTTAATCCCGGGATTGGTCCGGGATTAGAACAACCTTTCAATGCCTAAATTAGATAATTTAAAGTCTAAACGTTTATTTGAATAATAAAACATTTATTTGTTTTTGCTGTTTCTCAATGAAACGTTAAACATTTGCAAAGCTCCTGTCCTAATTGAGCTAAAAATTGTTAATGTGAACTGTAAATGATAGATAATTTTAACTTTTTTCGTTTTCCACCACGAGACGAGACTGAGGGCCTTTTCATATTGCTTGTTCTGGTTCCAGAACCAGAATTAATTTGTGAAGTATAACTTTTTGTCTCCATAACTAGAGGGAGATACGTGCTATAAAGTTTTTATCATTGAATGACAGTCGCCAAAAAGAAAGTGAAAAATCGTGCAAAGTGAGGCTGTTAAGGCAGTCAAATATTAACAGAGTTTAATATTTATACTGCTGTTTTTCTTGGAATTCCGAACCGATTCTGGTTCTGGAATTGGTAATATGAAAAGGCCCTGAGACTCTGAGAGTCGCGAGACCATGACTACTGCACGCGGCACGCCGCACAGTCCGTCTTAGGATTCCAATCCCGGGATCCCGGGATCCCGGGATTGGGGCCAAAAATCCGGGATTTGAATCCCGGGATTTTTTAGGGAATCGAATCCCGGGATTTTTAATCCCGGGATTGCAAAAGCACCGGGATTCCGGGATTTTGAATCCCGGGATTTCAACAGCATCGGGATTTCGGGACTATTCAATCCCGGGATTGTAAAATGTCGGGATTTTGGAATCCCTAGCGATGAGTCAGAGTCAGAGTTAAGTTGGAATTTTAGGAATTTTAGGAATACAGAATCCCGAGTTTTGCCAATCCCGGGATTCTCTGGATCGGGATATCCCGAACTTTGCCAATCCCGGGATCCCGACAAATTGGGCCGGAATCCCGGGATCCCGGAATTAAAAAAGTTTCTCATCCTTGCTGGTGCAATTTTGGTTTACGAAGCCATCGAATCTGATTTTTAAATGGCTTTCAGTAATAAAGTAGAATTTTGCTAACATTAACAAGAAACTGACAGTGAGCTCTGAATTGGAGTGTGATGTACGGACTGGCATATTAGACGTGCTTTGTTACATGCCGGTATCCCGCTCAGGAAAATCGCACCTGATTGTGATGTAATCTGGGGAATGATAGCTTACAGAGCTATGGCTCGAGCCTCGAGGTGAAGGAGATCAGACCTCGCCCTCCCAGAGGCACCCAGAGGCATCTGGAGATGGAGAATTAGTAGCTTGGGTTTTGGTCCGATAGCAAGGTCCCAGTGTTCTAATCTCAAATTAACTATGGCCCAGGAGTTTTGAAGGTAGGGACTGCTTAAAGTACATGTAGTTCTGCCACCACCCTATGCTGGGCATTTAAAGTGGGTTCTGACAGTGCTGAGAATGAGGTCTTTCGCATGGGGGGGGGGGGCTTCTGATCTGAGCAAGGTCGAGGGAGACCCCCCGATTTTAGCTGGGTTTCATAGAGGTAGAATTCAAATGAACAATTATTTGACTCCCGTCTGGCAAGCTATAGCAGCACTGCATGTGATAGAAGCTGCAAAGCTTCTATGGCTTTAGCTAGTCTCTGTGCACATGTTTTAGAATAATATTTAGTATATTTAGATTACATTAGTCTGCGAGTAACCATAATAGGCACACAGTTGCACGTGCATTATTGCACCTGAAATCTTCCTACGATCTGCCAACAGCTTCAGTTTTGTATTTCTGCAGCCTTAGCCTTCTCACTAGCCTGCATGCTTAAAAGATGAATAAATCATAGCCGGCCAACTGGGTTATGATTTTCACTTGACAATAGCTCAGCTGCAGATACTACTACTCGAGAATAATGATTCGAATGAATTATTGAATTATTGCAAACCGGGATCGGGATTCCGATGGTCAATCCGGGGATTTTCGAATCCCGTACAAGTGTGATCCCGGGATTTAGAATCCCGGGATTTTGGGATCCCAGAATCCCGGGATTGTATTCCCTTGTTTGGAAAGACTGAAAAAGATTTTTTCGAAACATAGGAAACTTAAACTTTCTTTTTCTTTTCTACCCTTTTCCAGTTCACAAATTAGTTTATCTTCGCTCTAACTTTATCACATACATGTACAATTAAATGCTTCAAAAAGCAATTATTAGAAGGAAACTAAAAAGTAACATAAAATCGGTTCTCAGTGAACAACCCCTGCCCAAAATCACTGCGCCACTATAGGTAATTAAGAATAGGAAGACGCTTTCATATTAGATATAAATTTTATTGCCTGCTTTCAGGTCAACGGCGGTACGGTTCGGCTCACTCAGTCGTCATCGCTGGCTTTGAAAAGTAATAGTCATTCCAGACACGAGCGACCAATGAGTAGAAAAAAATTAGTTGCAATGCAGTAATGTAGTATTTTTTACTCTCTCTACTGAAAACTATTAAAGCCGTTCACTTGTCTCTTGAAATTCACATTAACTCTTCCCTATCAAATTTTCCTATTTTCGAAGTCTTTAGCAATTTAGTGCACTGAAGGCACTCATTTTGAGCCCTGAAGCAAAACTACTGATTTTCATAACAGGTCAAAATTGGTGGGGTGTAGGGACAAGGCACTGGTATGTTTGCGACTTTTGGCTCGCAAAATCGCTATTTAGCTATTTTAAAATAAAAACCTCTGTTTTGAGCAGGACTCTTACCCCCAGAATCTTACGATTCTTACCCCAGAATCTCACGATTCTTAACCCCCAGAATCTCACGATTCTTAACCCCCAGAATCTCACGATTCTTACCCCCCAGAATCTCACGATTCTTACCCCCAGAATCTCACGATTCTTACCCCCAGAATCTCACGATTCTTAACCCCCAGAATCTCACGATTCTTACCCCCCAGAATCTCACGATTCTTACCCCCAGAATCTCACGATTCTTCCCCCCAGAATCTCACGATTCTTACCCTCCAGAATCTCACGATTCTTCACCCCCAGAATCTCACGATTCTTACCCCACAATCTCACGATTCTTACCCCCAGAATCTCACGATTCTTACCCCTCCCCAGAATCACACGATTCTTACCCCTCCCCAGAATCTCACGATTCTTACCCCTCCCCAGAATCTCACGCGATTCTTATCCCCCAGAATCTCACGATTCTTACCCCAGAATCTCACGATTCTTACCCCCAGAATCTCACGATTCTTACCCCTCCCCAGAATCACACGATTCTTACCCCTCCCCAGAATCTCACGATTCTTACCCCTCCCCAGAATCTCACGCGATTCTTATCCCCCAGAATCTCACGATTCTTACCCCCAGAATCTCACGATTCTTACCCCCAGAATCTCACGATTCTTACCCCTCCCCAGAATCTCACGCGATTCTTATCCCCCAGAATCTCACGATTCTTACCCCCCAGAATCTCACGATTCTTACCCCCAGAATCTCACGATTCTTACCCCCAGAATCTCACGATTCTTACCCCCAGAATCTCACGATTCTTCCCCCAGAATCTCACGATTCTTACCCCCAGAATCTCACGATTCTTACCCCCAGAATCTCACGATTCTTACCCCCAGAATCTCACGATTCTTACCCCCAGAATCTCACGATTCTTACCCCCCAGAATCTCACGATTCTTCCCCCCAGAATCTCACGATTCTTACCCCTCCCCAGAATCTCACGCGATTCTTATCCCCCAGAATCTCACGATTCTTACCCCAGAATCTCACGATTCTTACCCCTCCCCAGAATCTCACGATTCTTACCCCTCCCCAGAATCTCACGCGATTCTTATCCCCCAGAATCTCACGATTCTTACCCCCAGAATCTCACGATTCTTACCCCTCCCCAGAATCTCACGCGATTCTTATCCCCCAGAATCTCACGATTCTTACCCCCAGAATCTCACGATTCTTACCCCCAGAATCTCACGATTCTTACCCCTCCCCAGAATCTCACGCGATTCTTATCCCCCAGAATCTCACGATTCTTACCCCCAGAATCTCACGATTCTTACCCCCAGAATCTCACGATTCTTACCCCCAGAATCTCACGATTCTTCCCCCAGAATCTCACGATTCTTACCCCCAGAATCTCACGATTCTTACCCCCAGAATCTCACGATTCTTACCCCCAGAATCTCACGATTCTTACCCCCAGAATCTCACGATTCTTACCCCCAGAATCTCACGATTCTTACCCCCAGAATCTCACGATTCTTACCCCCAGAATCTCACGATTCTTACCCCCAGAATCTCACGATTCTTACCCCCAGAATCTCACGATTCTTCCCCCAGAATCTCACGATTCTTACCCCCAGAATCTCACGATTCTTACCCCCAGAATCTCACGATTCTTACCCCCAGAATCTCACGATTCTTACCCCCAGAATCTCACGATTCTTACCCCCCAGAATCTCACGATTCTTCCCCCCAGAATCTCACGATTCTTACCCCTCCCCAGAATCTCACGCGATTCTTATCCCCCAGAATCTCACGATTCTTACCCCCAGAATCTCACGATTCTTACCCCCAGAATCTCACGATTCTTACCCCCAGAATCTCACGATTCTTACCCCTCCCCAGAATCTCACGCGATTCTTATCCCCCAGAATCTCACGATTCTTACCCCCAGAATCTCACGATTCTTACCCCCAGAATCTCACGATTCTTACCCCCAGAATCTGACGATTCTTACCCCAGAATCTCACGATTCTTACCCCCAGAATCTCACGATTCTTACCCCTCCCCAGAATCTCACGCGATTCTTATCCCCCAGAATCTCACGATTCTTACCCCCAGAATCTCACGATTCTTACCCCCAGAATCTCACGATTCTTACCCCTCCCCAGAATCTCACGCGATTCTTATCCCCAGAATCTCACGATTCTTACCCCCAGAATCTCACGATTCTTACCCCCAGAATCTCACGATTCTTACCCCCAGAATCTCACGATTCTTACCCCCAGAATCTCACGATTCTTACCCCCAGAATCTCACGATTCTTACCCCCAGAATCTCACGATTCTTACCCCCAGAATCTCACGATTCTTACCCCCAGAATCTCACGATTCTTACCCCCAGAATCTCACGATTCTTCCCCCAGAATCTCACGATTCTTACCCCCAGAATCTCACGATTCTTACCCCAGAATCTCACGATTCTTACCCCCAGAATCTCACGATTCTTACCCCCAGAATCTCACGATTCTTACCCCCCAGAATCTCACGATTCTTCCCCTCAGAATCTCACGATTCTTACCCCTCCCCAGAATCTCACGCGATTCTTATCCCCCAGAATCTCACGATTCTTACCCCCAGAATCTCACGATTCTTACCCCTCCCCAGAATCTCACGATTCTTACCCCTCCCCAGAATCTCACGCGATTCTTATCCCCCAGAATCTCACGATTCTTACCCCCAGAATCTCACGATTCTTACCCCTCCCAGAATCTCACGCGATTCTTATCCCCCAGAATCTCACGATTCTTACCCCCAGAATCTCACGATTCTTACCCCCAGAATCTCACGATTCTTACCCCTCCCCAGAATCTCACGCGATTCTTATCCCCCAGAATCTCACGATTCTTACCCCCAGAATCTCACGATTCTTACCCCCAGAATCTCACGATTCTTACCCCCAGAATCTCACGATTCTTACCCCCAGAATCTCACGATTCTTACCCCCAGAATCTCACGATTCTTACCCCCAGAATCTCACGATTCTTACCCCCAGAATCTCACGATTCTTACCCCCAGAATCTCACGATTCTTCACCCCCAGAATCTCACGATTCTTACCCCCAGAATCTCACGATTCTTACCCCCAGAATCTCACGATTCTTACCCCCAGAATCTCACGATTCTTACCCCCAGAATCTCACGATTCTTACCCCCAGAATCTCACGATTCTTACCCCCAGAATCTCACGATTCTTCCCCCAGAATCTCACGATTCTTACCCCCAGAATCTCACGATTCTTACCCCCAGAATCTCACGATTCTTACCCCCAGAATCTCACGATTCTTACCCCCAGAATCTCACGATTCTTACCCCCCAGAATCTCACGATTCTTCCCCTCAGAATCTCACGATTCTTACCCCTCCCCAGAATCTCACGCGATTCTTATCCCCCAGAATCTCACGATTCTTACCCCCAGAATCTCACGATTCTTACCCCTCCCCAGAATCTCACGATTCTTACCCCTCCCCAGAATCTCACGCGATTCTTATCCCCCAGAATCTCACGATTCTTACCCCAGAATCTCACGATTCTTACCCCTCCCCAGAATCTCACGCGATTCTTATCCCCCAGAATCTCACGATTCTTACCCCAGAATCTCACGATTCTTACCCCCAGAATCTCACGATTCTTACCCCTCCCCAGAATCTCACGCGATTCTTATCCCCCAGAATCTCACGATTCTTACCCCCAGAATCTCACGATTCTTACCCCCAGAATCTCACGATTCTTACCCCCAGAATCTCACGATTCTTACCCCCAGAATCTCACGATTCTTACCCCAGAATCTCACGATTCTTACCCCCAGAATCTCACGATTCTTACCCCCAGAATCTCACGATTCTTACCCCAGAATCTCACGATTCTTCACCCCCAGAATCTCACGATTCTTACCCCCAGAATCTCACGATTCTTACCCCCAGAATCTCACGATTCTTACCCCCAGAATCTCACGATTCTTCACCCCCAGAATCTCACGATTCTTACCCCCAGAATCTCACGATTCTTACCCCCAGAATCTCACGATTCTTACCCCCAGAATCTCACGATTCTTACCCCAGAATCTCACGATTCTTACCCCGCAGAACCTCTGGCCGGCAGCTCATAGCTACATGTAGATTATGCAGCAACACCAGGCCGATCGAGGGATGCCCGCCCACGCTCACCAGTTCTGCCACAGCGCTCGGATCGCTATAGCTCTGCTCCGTCTACTGGAGTTAAGTGCGGGGACACGTCCCACCACATCCGGCCGCGCGTCCGCAGCTCTCGAGGCCGCTCGTGAACACTCGCGGAGACGCGGTCTGTTTTCGCTCCAATGCTGGGCGCCCGTGCATGTGATCGTGCTTGCTACCACACTGGGGTGCTCTTTTGCTTTAGTTGCTCAAACTGACACATTTGCGTGCGTAAATATTTATCCAGCACCAATAATAACAACCCCGGCCATTAAACTATATTCTTTAGCTATAGCTTAAAAATTAAAAACTTAAAACTTAAAAACTTAAAGCTTAATTAAAAACTATAGCTTTTAATTAGCCTTTATCGTTGAGTACACTATGAAAACGGGGCGTAAAGCTACCAAAATCTCATCTCGAAGCAAGCTCTGGGAACATAACGGTCCGTATAAATACGTTATAATTACGTACGGTTGTGCATGGCAGCACACTGCACTGCGCTAGTAATACATGTAATAAGCTTTAACGCAAATTGACGTACATTAAGATTGACGTTACATTGAGTGTCTGCAAGGCCCTGAATGACGTCCGTGATAAAGGGTCGGCCTGTCAACTTAAAGCTCATAAAGTGGAGCCCGAGTAACCTGTACACAAATGATATGCTTTTCTGCTCAGTGACACCAGCAGGAAGCTACGAGTGTAGATTTGGCAAAAAGCTACAAAAATTGGACCTGGGATAGGAGAGAACAAGCAAGGTACAGTTAGGGACTATTATGTAACTTACGCTCATAAGGTAGAATCCATAATTGTCATCCCAGGTCCAATTTTTGTAGCTTTTTTTGCCAAATCCAGCTTTCTGGTCTCACTGTGAGCAGATCATGACGTATCATTTGTGTACATAGGTTACTCGTTTATGAGCTTAAGTTGACAGGCCCTTTGCCACCGCTCGATACGACTAGAACTACCCTCCCCCGGAGTTGAGGACCCGGCAGATGGAGTAACCCGACAGATTTTCAGGAGATTTGACTGCGCAATTTTCCGTCTTTAAACGAGCGAACTCAAACGCAGGCGGAAATTCAAATACTGAGCCGCACTAGCTGCCTAGATCTTGTGTACACATTAGATTATAGATCAACATAATTAAAGCAAAGCATCTGATCTGAATAACGAGCGACGACGGAATAAAACTAATCCAAGCTATCTCTAACTGCCCTACCTCAAGTCCCATGATACAGACTGCATGACCCTCTGGTCTCCGGTCACTCCCCTCCTAACTGGCAGGCTGGCAGCAAAGAATAAATAAATGTGCTAGGATAGGATAGGATAGGATTGCCTATCAGTCTATCACCTCAAATGGCGCGACCTGCTCGACGTTTAAAGATTTTTATGTATTTTGTCACTGTTTTTGTATTCTTATGGGTAAGTCATTCTGCAAACTTTTTTATTTTAAATCTTTTTCTATTCTTTTTTTTCTACCATGGCATGAGCAGCATGAAGGCGAAGCTACCACTGCTAATGTAAATTAAAAATATTTAGACTGAGTATTTCTTAGAGCTTTAGAGACTTTAGAGTAGTTTTTAAGTAATAGCAAATTCCACAAAAGGCAAAAAACTAAAAAACAAAACTACTTGGTTTAGCAAAGCCAGGTCAAGTGCAATTAATATAGTTTATTAGTCAGATAAATGTTAATTTTATATAATGATATGTTATTTTGCCATTTAAATAAATGTTATAGGGGTAATTGTTCTCTGTTGAAAATTTTACCATTAAGCCACCAAGTTGTTACAGGTGTGTTTCTTGTACACTAGACTAGCCTAGGAAATCTCATAAACTGCCACCAAAGTTGTACAAATTCATACAAAGCTTTCCTTTTATCTCTTAAAAGATAGAAGGTGTTCTTTCTTCCACTGAATTTGTGTTTATTTATACTAAAATTTCAGATCATTTATAACAAAAAAGTAAATTGCATAAAAATTTTGAAAAAGATAATTATTAAAACAAAATAAATTCTATGATACAGATCCATAACCCTATTGCAGCCAAGGTCTGAACCGCGCCGGACGCCCCCCTTTCCCGCGCCAGACATCTACCCGTACTGCGCCAGGGCCAGTCCCCAGGATCAGTGATTTGGTTCAATTAGTCAGTCAATGGCTCGCCGCGCGCTGCCGCCACACGCCACGCCACCGCGCGCCGCTGCCACGCGCCGCACCGCCGCCGCGCGCCACGCCGCCGCCAGGCCAATCCACGCCGGACGCCGTCCACGAAAATGGCCATTGGCTGCAATAGGGATCCATAATATAGGATACATGGGTCACTGGTCAGATCGTCATATTCCATTTCATCATATTGGATGATGAAGTGACCAGAAGCAAAGTAGCTTGAAAAATAATATGACAAAGTGACCAAATATTTAGTTATGCTAGATACTTCGTCATCAACCAATCAATCTGTACGTGATTCAAGTTAGTGTAACTATTTTTTGTTTAATAACTATAAGCTGTGGCAAGCAGAACCGATCGATTGACAGGTTTTATCAATCAAGATGACAAAATGACTAGGATCATTTAGGATTCTAAGTAAATATATTTAATTGCCACAATAATTCACTTGAACTAATATGATTGGTAGATGATGAAATGACTCTCTTTAGGTAGTGCATGTTAATTAAGATGACGAAGTGACCATAGTCAAGGTGAGCACCCCAGACACCCAGATGACGAAATGGCAGATGACGAAATGACTAGGAACTGGATACATGATGTAGCTATTTTCTTAGAAGGCTATTTCTACGAGTGTGACGGTCAAAGGTTGGTACATTAATTTCACAAAAAATATATGAAAAAGGGGTTTTGCAGCCTTTTTTTCATCAAAAAAATAATAATAACCAACTAGATCTTTTGAACTTGTTTAACTTGTGACACAGAAGTTTTTGATTCTCAATTAATTTAGCTTATTGTGCATGTGACGGTCGAAGTTGAAGAACTCAAAGGTAAAGGGGAGTGAATTGTTTTTTGTGTTTTCTTCGGTCTTGATGATCTTAGAGCCATAAAAATCAATACACAAACTAGAAATTAGCCATACTTAGTAATATAAAATATTAAATACATACAAACAAGCAGAAAAAAAGTTTTGACACTTTTCTCTTGTGATGGTCGAAGTGTGACGGTTGAAGGTACCAACTGTGAAAAATTTATTTTCAACTCTGGTAAGGAAATATAAGTGTAGGACTAATAAATACTTTTACAGTAACCTTTTTTATGATAAATAACTAATCGAATAAATCATATCAGAGATGGGGGTTATGGTTAGAGCTTCCAATGGAAAGCAGCTAGAAAATGACCCCAGAACACCAAAACTTGAAACTGTACCTGTTAACAGTGCAAGATTCGGCCTGTCTATTGGCATAAGCAGGTGATGTACTCTGGATTGCATTGGCAGCTTTTTCAAGGGCAATGGCAGAGTTCTTTTGATATCGCACTAGGGCCTGTGCCTTGGCCTTGGCCTTTTGCTCATCAGAGCTAAGTAGATGACAAAGTTTGCTGCGCTCTTTTTCCTTAGTTTTCAACCTATTAGCATTTCTAGCCCGATACTCCTTACTACATTGGGCACTGGACTTAGGTTGGGCACTAACATTTGGCTGGGCACTATTAGAATTCATTATCTGCTAGAATACATGAAATATAATATATTACTTGGTTATATTCTACTTGGAACCCCTACTTGGTTTAATAAAATTACTGAAAATAAAAACTTTATACCATAGATCAAATGGGAGACAACTTGCTCAATTTTTGTGTTATGGTCGAGGGCAACTTTGCAGTGTTTTATCTATTGATTAACAATATATATACCAATGAAATTTTATAACATTAAAGTGCACTTTCTTAAGTCTATTTTCTTAAAGAACATAGGTAAATACATAATTTATATTATGCAAATATTTTGAATGAAATATTTTATTAAGTAGGAAAAAGACAAAGTCAATTGTGTTTGTCATGGGCCACATGAGGTACTATATGGACTAGAGCTTTATTCAAATAATATGTGCATTAAAATTGATATTAGCCAATAGAAACTAAAAATATATATATTTGTACATTCAAAAACATAAAAAATGAAGAAAATGTTACAATAAAAAATAAACCCATGTGTGACACACTCATGGAATGAGCCAGAAACACAGATTTTAAAATGGCATAGAAAATTATATCTTTGTGTACAAATAATGAATAAAAAGAAGCCTGTCATATAGATGTCAAAATGGCAAAAGGCAAGCTATATCTTCAGTGGAATCATTTAGCAAAGCTATAGTCTTTAAGCTAATTGTTAGATTTTATTTTTCTTTGGAAAGAAAGTAAAAAGTAATAATAATAGTTACCAAAAATAGATAATGGCTAGGCTAGGGTTCTGGTACTGGAACCCATTTTCTAATGGCTATGGATCTGGAAATCTTCTACAGGCAGTTATTTATTAATGAAGTCTTGAACATTAGAAATATCTTGATTTAAATCTTATCATTTCATTTTGATCTTATCTTGAACAAAATCTCAATATCAACCATCTATTAAAAAGTAAGATGTTTATACTAGGCCCTATATTATACCTCTAAATTGCATTATTAGAATACCACTGCTAGATCCATAGCCATTAAAAAATGGGTTCCAATGCCAAAACTCTAGCTATTGCTCCAAGATAAGTAAATATATTATGACTTTTAAGGTTTATAGGCTTGTATTAAAAAATTACAGGATGAACAATGTCAACATGTTAAATAGTAAAGACAGTTTTAAAAGAAGCCTTAGCCTTTATTACTTTATTATAGATTCTTAGTGTCATAAACCTATTTAGCATAATTTTTGCTTTTGAAGGCTTGTTTTCTAAATATTCTGCTAATATAAGATAAAAAATTAAGTACAAAAGTGGGTTTGTTTAAAATAAACAATTTATAAATTTATTTAACAAAAGTTAAGTTCATATTTATTAGGATGCACACTTTATTAAAATTGCTTATTTCTAAAAAAACTATATTATAGAACACAAATTATTAAGGCATTTTCAATAGTTAAAACTTGTTTTTTGGCCAGTGATTTTTCTTTTTAGGATCTTTTTCAAAAGTTGAGAATTATGCATTGTCTAAGAGTACTTAATTTATTTTTAGAAGATTAGACATATTTTATTTAATGAGACAAGAGCAAAATTAGAATACCTCACTTGAAAGTCAAATTTATTTCAAAGTATCCCTAAGACTAATCAAGCTGAAGTTTCTTTTTGACAAAAAGTGTATATTAAAATGGTAGGCCTTAGTCACCAAATGACCATCAGCATAGTTTATGCTCTGCTCTATGTTTAGTTCTTTTATTGAGAATTCATAAGCACCTATATGAAAAATAAAAGTTTGACACAGATTGCTTTTTGCAGCTTTCTTCTATTTATTTTGGTTCAAAAGTTACAAGTGCTTAAAGTTCAAAAACATGATGGGACCCTCTTGTGGACCCTCTTGGGATATCCCTTTTTATATCAATATCTTTCAAGGATTTAAATAATAATAAAAGTTAAAATTATAAAGCTTGGTTACTATAATTTTGAAGATCTACTAAAGTACACAAAGATAATGTGGCTTCCACTAAAGTACACAAGTATAATGCAGCCAATCCAAAAGCATTCCCCCTTTCCCAAATCAATATTTTCAGCTCGTGTTTGTCAGCTTGCCTAACTTTACCCTATACAGCAATCAGATGACAAAAATCATTGGCCACAATGGACAACTTCCTCAATTAGATAGGCCAATCCTGATAAATGGAATCTGGCAAATGCCTAATTATAGGAATTCAACTAATTCAAATTCCACTTCTTGGTCCAACATGTCAATACCAAAAATTATTCACCAAACATTTCCAACTAAAATGGTTTACAAAAACTACTTGCCTCTGATCAACAGCTGCTTGACACTAAATCCTGACTGGCAGTATTATCTATGGACCGACTCAGATGCTGAAGCTTTAATTGCTAGCAAATATCCTGGATTTCTATCCAAGTATCTAAGCTACAAGGACAACTTGGAGCGAGCCGATTCTATTCGGTATATTGTTCTGCATCACTTTGGCGGTGAGTTTTGTGTCTTAATCTGCTTTATGGCTTGTGTGGCTTCAGCTGTCATAGCTGGCACTCCAAAATGTCACACTTTCCTGTAATCTCTTCGACTTCATCAGCACTCCTAACCTAAGTTTCACTACGATTTCACTCTCTCACTCTAATGTCACTCTGACTGACTCCGGTTTCACACCCACTGCAATATTGCCCTTTCTGGCACACAATCCAATGTCCCTAGCTCTGGCTTAATGTCACCCTCCATCTCCAATTTCACTCACTCTGGTCTCTGGCCCCCATGTCACTTGCTCTGGCTCCCGTGTCAGATGTCACTCGCTCTAGCTCCAATGCCACTCGCTCTAGCTCCAATGCCACTCGGTCTAGCTCCAATGTCACTCGGTCTAGCTCCAATATCACTCGCTCTAGCTCCAATATCACTCGCTCTAGCTCCAATGTCGCTCGCTCTAGCTCCAATATCACTCGCTCTAGCTCCAATGTCACTCGCTCTAGCTCCAATGTCACTCGCTCTAGCTCCAATGTCACTCGCTCTAGCTCCAATGTCACTCGGTCTAGATCCAATATCACTCGCTCTAGCTCCAATATCACTCGCTCTAGCTCCAATATCACTCGCTCTAGCTCCAATATCACTCGCTCTAGCTTCAATGTCACTCGCTCTAGCTCCAATGTCACTCACTCTAGCTCCAATGCCACTCGGTCTAGCTCCAATATCACTCGGTCTAGCTCCAATATCACTCGCTCTAGCTCCAATGTCACTCGCTTTAGCTCCAATGTCACTCGCTCTAGCTCCAATGCCACTCGGTCTAGCTCCAATATCACTCGGTCTAGCTCCAATATCACTCGCTCTAGCTCCAATGTCACTCGCTTTAGCTCCAATATCACTCGCTTTGGTTCGGACAGGCATTTATTTAGACATGGACGTCGAATGTCAGCGGCCATTTTTCCCGGCACTGTCGGGCTTGCCAGCCTTCGTAGACCAGGAGCGCCAAGAGCAGAGCAACATATTCTGGTCCATGCCCTACAGCGCCATGAATTCGGCGATGGGCTCAGCGCCTGGTCATCCATTCTATCAGTTCATGATCAATGCGATGAGCCAATATGGCAAAGTTGGTAATGCATTCGAGAGCACTGGACCGCGCCTGTTAACGGCAAAGTACGCCGAGTACTGTGCCCTTTCTAGGAAAGCGTCAAATTCGGCTAAATTGCCTCCCGTGGCCCTGCTTGAATCCCGGGTCATGTCGCCCCTGATGGACCCCGGCAAGGACTGGAAGCAGACGTGCCTGGTTACGCGTGAGTCCAACTGTTTGTTCTAGCTTGCTTCACGCACTTCACATTCACATTGTTTAGGAGTTTCACCTTCACGTTATCTAGGAACTTCACCTTCACATTATCTAATAATTGTAGCTTCACATCATCTAATAACTTCACCTTCACATTATCTAATAACTTCACCTTCACATTATCTAATACTTGTAGCTTCACATCCTCTAATAACTTCACCTTCACATTCTCTAATAACTTCACCTTCACATTATCTAATAACTTCACCTTCACATTATCTAATAACTTCACCTTCACATTATCTAATAACTTCACCTTCACATTATCTAATAACTTCACCTTCACATTATCTAATAACTTCACCTTCACATTATCTAATAACTTCACCTTCACAATATCTAATAATTGTAGCTTCACATCCTCTAATAACTTCATCTTCACATTATCTAATAACTTCACCTTCACATTATCTAATAACTTCACCTTCACATTATCTAATAACTTCACCTTCACATTATCTAATAACTTCACCTTCACATTATCTAATAACTTCACCTTCACATTATCTAATAACTTCACCTTCACAATATCTAATAATTGTAGCTTCACATCCTCTAATAACTTCATCTTCACATTATCTAATAACTTCACCTTCACATTATCTAATAACTTCACCTTCACATTATCTAATAACTTCACCTTCACATTATCTAATAACTTCACCTTCACATTATCTAATAACTTCACCTTCACATTATCTAATAACTTCACCTTCACAATATCTAATAATTGTAGCTTCACATCCTCTAATAACTTCATCTTCACATTATCTAATAACTTCACCTTCACATTATCTAATAACTTCACCTTCACATTATCTAATAACTTCACCTTCACATTATCTAATAACTTCACCTTCACATTATCTAATAACTTCACCTTCACAATATCTAATAATTGTAGCTTCACATCCTCTAATAACTTCATCTTCACATTATCTAATAGCTTCACCTTCACAATTCACAGCTTCACCTTCAAAATTCACAGCTTCACCTTCACAATTCACAGCTTCACCTACAACACACATCACCTTTGCCAGCATCGAAATGCTCCCGAATTATTCAAAAAGGTTAATACGGTAACTGTGAATTTGCAGTGAACTTTCGCTGGTGGACCGTGTCCCTGGCCGGCTGCAAGACTCTGCAGGCAAAGAATTGGCGCATGGACGATAGCGACAACGCCACGCTTGCGGTGCACAAATTTCTACACCTGGGCTACCGCTTCAAGGCTGGCAGTCGAAAAGCTAAATTAGACATAACCAAAGTGTTCCCTAATAGGGTCAAGTTTTTCAACTCTTTGAGTTGACCAACAGCACAGCTCTAAACTCATATAATCATATTGTTTTATTTTGTGAACTAGAATAAGTTCAGTTTTTTTTAACATTACGAGCCTTTGCCTAATATATAAAATATGGTAATGCTTTTAGAACATTATTTTTCGTATTATGTTCTAGAAGTTTAGGATTAGGGATCTTGAATTGTGGGGATTTCTTAGAATTTGTAGTATGATGTAATTAATAATGTAATAATTGATTACACTTGCCCAATTGGGCCACATGTGCAACCATGTCTTGCTCAATGACATATTGTTCCAGTGGGATCGGGAATCGAACCCCTGACCTTCAAGTCCTCACGCCGACGCTCTGACCACTAGGCTACAACCTCTTCAAAATGGCAAAATCGATATTTAAAAAGGGGATTTTCAGAATTGGGAATCAATCTGAGCTTCTGATTTTTTTGTGATTTCCCAATGAAAACGGTATACCTAGGCCAAGAAGCGACCCAGAGTCGATTCAGGGTGGTTGCAGGTGACATGTAAAATAGGCAATTTGTTGTTGTTGTTGTTGTTGTTGTTGTTGTTATTTGTTTTTTTGCGCATATGTTAGTAGCATTTGTGCCTGGCAAGAACTCCTCAAAGCTTCTTCCACATCAATTTTATGAAACAAGGTTTAAGTAACTCTTCAATGATTGTTCTGAGAGATAAATCACCCCTCGTAATTTTACACCTGATTATGACTTTTTTCAGTACCTTTTGGCTTACTAACCCTGCGCTTCTTGTTTTTTTGAAACCGTTTTTTTATTTTTCATTTTTTCCGGTTTAAATTTAACCAAATATATTTGCTGCTATATAGCTTTCTTATTGCATGTACATGTAATTGTGTTATTATAGTAATAATAGTAATTTATAATTAGTAATATAATTATTTTCGCCTTCAAATCTTCGAAAACATTTTTTACGACAGACCAAAACTTTGTTTCCTAGTCAGACTTTATTGACTCGTACTCAGTTGGTGGTTTTTGGTCAAGAATGTATGTTTAATTCACATGCATGTATAATATGTAGCTCGGTACATTCACTCCGGTCGTTAGTGAATTGTGGGCCAATTTTTACCAGGCGTGGGTGTCATTACCTTGGATTAATTGAACAGCGCGGGTTCATTCTCATGAGATCAGCTCTAAAAATTACGCTATAAATTTGCAGTACATGCATTTGTACATGTTTGCGTACACGCGGTACATTTAAACGGGCTGACTCCCGCACCACGACCTCTCGGTTCGTATTCGCGCGCGGCCACTTAACTGCACATCAATTAATTTTGGTAATTAATTAACTATTCACGTCTAAGAGGGTAAAGTCCTCAAGGCAACAGGATCTACACATTATCTGACAATTAGTCGGCATGTATGAATGCACGTTTTATGTACTTTATAGTACATGTATAGTCAACGAAATATGTATACTCGTAGAATTTTCGCAGCGATGTTCGTGGGGCATTTCACTGACATCGTTGCGCCAGGGTGCATGCCTATAGTACATAACTTTTGAATATTTTTATATGTATATGTAAAGAGCAACAAAGTATACAGTGTATAAGTGTACTTGTTTGAAGACTCAAAAATAATTCTCTGCTTTTGCATACATTTATTTCTTTAGTTTTTTTGTGTACATGACTTAAGTACAATGAGAAGGTAAGCTAGCGATTTATTACCAAATATATTTGTAGACGTAGTCACTTTTTAATAACGATGTTATTAAAACGATAATGGCAAAATTCATCATTTAAAACAAAACTTCTCTATAGACTAACACAGCAACCTCTAGATCTTTATATATAATCTCGGTAAAATAATAAATAGTTTTTTCTGTGTTTTGCTATTAAATTAAAGCAATTTTTATCATGGCATGTGCTTGTAGTTGATTCTGCTATTCTTTTAAACCGATTTTCCTAAGCTTCAGACTTATTGGTCGAGTAAGATATCGTTAATTGCGAGTTATTTTTTATTCAAAGCCATCTTTAATTGAAAAATTACAGACATAAACTAGAAAAGTTATAAAACTCGTTTTTTACTCGAGGCGATTTGCTTAAAATTTATCAACGTTCCTAAAAGGTAAAGGTAAAACATCTAAACAAAAGTCAGCACAAACCTAACCTTATTAATTTTAAGAAGTTTTAAAATTAATTAAGTTAGCATTTCTAAAGCGAAATTCAGTGTAGTTTCTAAGTCTGAGTTAAATAATTAACAATTTATATTTGCAGGTTTTTGTTTAGCTGTAATATTTTTGTTTACCTTGACCTATTTTGTTGTTTATATTATAGTTGAAAGCAATAATTACTAAAATTTTTGCTCAAATTTAAATTGCTAAAGTTTTGACTTCTGTGGCTTAGGTGCCTTAGAAGCTTTTTATTAATTTACGAGTACCTAAATAAAACAGTTTTAAAGAGCCATGCGACGATTAAAAATAGTTTGTTATAACTTTTATGTCATTCTATCATCCATTAATATGCATTTATTTAGTCTACTAAATTCTTTTTTTTCTAATTTTAATTGGCAAATTTTATATGCTATTAGTATAACTGAAATAATGGCTAACCTGTGAAAATTCGTTTTAATAGTTAGTTACGTCTTTATAAAAGGCTGCTTCTTATATTACTGCTCCTAGCTACATGTACAAGCTAAATCTATTGCCTTGATGATACATGATTGGTAAATATTAAAAATTTATCTTTCAGCCATCAAAACCGTCGCACACGCGACTCTAATGGTCAACAATGGCCATTCGAATCATGACTTGGAAAACACTTGTTGAATGTGGCCTACTAGCCATTGTTGCCGTTCTGTCCGCTGCCTGTCTGGCAACCGCCAGCCCGCCGGCTTATTGTCCGGCACTCAACGAGCCCGGCATCAGCGGCGGCGACCAGCCCAAGCGGGTGTTCGCTGGCGACCGCCTCCTGCTCAGCTGCTGCCTTCGTAGAAGCCGCGACTCCTCTGTCGGCGGCCTGCTCTGGCTCGCACCGGACGGCAGCCCGGTTGACCACTTCAGCGGCTCCTCCAGCTCGGACGATGCCGACTTCATCCTGTCCGACTCCGCCGACAATGGTCGCTTAGCAACAGCGCTGCTGGTTGCGCCGCGAGCATCGCCCGAACGACACGCCGGCATCTTCGTGTGCAAAGACGAAGAGACGGGCGCCGCGGCAAGCCTTCGGGTCGACGTGGCCCGCCGACTGCGACTGACGGCGCCGCCAGTGCAGTGGCTCCGTCAGGGCTCCGACGGCAAAGCCGTGTGCACCTCGGCCGAGCCGCTGCCAGCCGCAGACGAAGCCAACATTCAAATCTCGTGGTACCGGGAGCGTCGCAAGATACCGGATGTGAAAGCTGGAGGCGGAAGGGAGCGGGTGAGGTCCAACGGATCGACCCTGCTGGTGACGCGAGCCCTGGAGTCGGACGAGGGTGCCTACGCCTGCCAGGGTCGCCTGCCCGCCATCGGCGCAGATTTGGACGCCCAGATCGACGTTCGAGTTGTTCAACTTCGGGTCTATCGGAAGCCGCGCATCCTACGCGGCCCCTGGGTGGCGAGCGCGGGCGGCGGCAAGGCGGTCCAGGGCCTCACTAACGAGTTCGCCTGTCTGGTGGACTCGCGTCCGCCGGCGCAAATTGACTGGTTAATCCAGGGCCGGCCCATTGACTTCTCAGATCCGGCCAGCTTGTCCGAGATCGCCTTCGCCAGCCGTCGTGATGAGAAATCCGACCAGCGGTCGCCGACAAAATCGGTGCTGAAGGTGTTCAACTTCATGGGCAACGGGGCGGGCGGCCCGGACGAATCGGAGGATTCCGCATTCCTGCGGCCCGTGCCGACCTTCGCGTGCCGAGCCACGCTGACCATTCAAGAGGCCGGCGTGCTGGTGACCGACACGAAGGAGTGAGTCCCGTTCGTGACCTTGAACTGAAAATGACCTTAGCCAAACAATTACGCTTGTACTATTAGCCTGACGATGACCTTTGCCTGACAATGACCTTAGCGTGACAATGACCTTAGCGTGACAATGACCTTAGCCTGACAATGAGCTTTTAAGCCGGAGCATGACTATTAGCCTGACCATGACCTTGAGGCTTGACCTTATAGTGACCTTTGAGCTCACAATGTTCATAAACTCATTAAGACTTTAATTGTCTTGACCCTAGATGACCTGTGGGTCACAATGACCCTGAACTATAGAATATCGTAATCCCCTATAGTGCCCTTGACTATTTTGTATGCAATACTTGAAAATGAACCACTATCGTAGCATTTTATCTTCAATATGCTTCCAGCTTCATCATCAATGAGCAGCAGTGTATTCTGACTACTCATATAAACTGGATTATTAAACTATTTTTAAGTAGGACTCTGATATCAAAATTCTCAAAGCTCAAAAGTTTTTTAAATCATTGGCTGCATACTGGAATATGAATTTCATGCAGGCAGTATCTGGCCCCTTAAATCAGAGTCAGTAGGTCGCCATGACACCAAGATCAAAAATTGTAGCCTAGTGGGGGTTTGTAGCCTAGTGGGGGGGTTGTAGCCTAGTGGGGGTTTGTAGCCTAGTGGGGGTTTGTAGCCTAGTGGGGGTTTGTAGCCTAGTGGGGGTTTGTAGCCTAGTGGGGGTTTGTAGCCTAGTGGGGGGGGTTGTAGCCTAGTGGGGGTTTGTAGCCTAGTGGGGGTTTTAGCCTAGTGAGGGGTTTTAGCCTAGTGGGGGGGGGGTTGTAGCCTAGTGGGGGTTTGTAGCCTAGTGGGGGTTTGTAGCCTAGTGGGGGTTTGTAGCCTAGTGGGGGTTTGTAGCCTAGTGGGGGTTTGTAGCCTAGTGGGGGTTTGTAGCCTAGTGGGGGTTTGTAGCCTAGTGGGGGTTTGTAGCCTAGTGGGGGTTTGTAGCCTAGTGGGGGTTTGTAGCCTAGTGGGGGTTTGTAGCCTAGTGGGGGTTTGTAGCCTAGTGGGGGTTTGTAGCCTAGTGGGGGTTTGTAGCCTAGTGGGGGTTTGTAGCCTAGTGGGGGTTTGTAGCCTAGTGGGGGTTTGTAGCCTAGTGGGGGTTTGTAGCCTAGTGGGGGTTTGTAGCCTAGTGGGGGTTTGTAGCCTAGTGGGGGGTTGTAGCCTAGTGGGGGTTTTAGCCTAGTGAGGGGTTTTAGCCTAGTGGGGGGGGGTTGTAGCCTAGTGGGGGTTTGTAGCCTAGTGGGGGTTTGTAGCCTAGTGGGGGTTTGTAGCCTAGTGGGAGTTTGTAGCCTAGTGGGGGTTATAGAGGTTGTAGCCTAGTGGGGGGTTGTAGCCTAGTGGGGGGTTGTAGCCTAGTGGGGGGTTGTAGCCTAGTTGGGGTTGTAGAGGTTGTAGCCTAGTGGGGGGTTGTAGCCTAGTGGGGGGTTGTAGCCTAGTGGGGGTTGTAGAGGTTGTAGCCTAGTGGGGGTTGTAGCCTAGTGGGGGGTTGTAGCCTAGTGGGGGTTGTAGAGGTTGTAGCCTAGTGGGGGGTTGTAGCCTAGTGGGGGGTTGTAGCCTAGTGGGGGTTGTAGAGGTTGTAGCCTAGTGGGGGCTTGTAGCCTAGTGGGGGTTGTAATTGTAGCCTAATGGTTAGAGCGTTGGACTCGCGACTTGAAGGTCGAGGGTTCGATTCCTAATTCCACTGGAACAATTTGTGTCCTTGATTAAGACACTTAACTCTGCATTGCTTCAGTTCACCCAGCTATAGAATGGGTGCCAGCATTAGCTGGGGTAATTGAGGGTGTGTGGCGACCCCCCAGCAGTCCTTGGACTGAACAGCCGTACGCAGCCTTCGGATGCGCCGCGCAATAGCTGCGGCTGAGCTGTCGGTTGCACATCTGACCATTAGGGCATGTGTAATAAATTATTATCACTATATTATTATTAATAGTATTACTATCACTCCATACTGTATTTTTAATGTATTTGTTTTACCAAATATCTTTCTGGTTTCTAACTCGTCATAGATAATTTATTCAGAAAGCAGTTTATTACTCAGCATTGTACAACATAATGGCTACTATGTAATGTAAATTAGTGTGCAAAATCTGTGGGGGACCAAGGTCGTATTGAATTATGCATGAATCTCCTTGCCATTACTTTGCTACGGGTCCACTTCAGTAAACTAATTCTCACTTCCAATACTTGACTTGAGAGGGAGAGCAAATTACGTAATCTCCGGTGTTGGATGGGAATCTGAAACTCAGAAGAGGAACTGACGGGAATGAACTCATTGTGGAGAGAGTTGGGAGGGGGCTGCCATCTGCGGGCCATGGACTACTAGTTCTACAGTATTGGAATCCAAGCAACAGAGATTGGATTTCCCCGATCCAGGTTCTATTAAAGTGGTCTCCATGGCCTCAATTGATGGTACATGCTTTAGCAATGCAGCGGCCTGTTTCAGTAGTGTTGTTGGGCAGATTACTGTAGGATTAACAAAACTATTAGCACCTCGTGGGAGTCTTGAACCTGCTACTCACTTGGCTCGTTAATTATTAATAATTAGAGTATGTGGGCGTTCAGTTTTGGCCGATAGGTATTGGTACTTTTTGGACTCGTAGAAAGCCAAACCCTTCTTTCCTTTTCTTCATAAGCCAGTAGAATATCCGACTTTATCTTGTAGCTTAGAAACTTAAATTCGTTTTTTTCCTAGGAAGGGAGAGAGGAAGGGAGAGATGAAGGGAGAGAGGAAGGGAGAGAGAGAGGAAGAGAGATGAAGGGAGAGATGAAGGGAGAGGAAGGGAGGGAGAGAGGAAGGGAGATGAAGGGAGAGATGAAGGGAGAGAGGAAGGGAGAGAGGAAGGGAGAGAGAGGAAGGGAGAAATGAAGGGAGAGAGGAAGGGAGAGAGAGGAAGGGAGAGAGAGGAAGGGAGATGAAGTAAGAGATGAAGGGAGAGAGAGGAAGAGAAATGAAGGGAGAGATGAAGTTAGAGAGAGGAAGAGAGATGAAGGGAGAGATGAAGGGAGATAGAGGAAGAGAGATGAAGGGAGAGAGGAAGGGCGAGAGAGGAAGAGAGAGGGAGAGAGATGAAGGGAGAGATGAAGGGAGATAGAGGAAGAGAGATGAAGGGAGAGAGGAAGGGAGAAAGAGGAAGAGAGAGGAAGGGAGAGAGGGAGAGAGGAAGGGATAAATGAAGGGAGAGAGGAAGAGAGATGAAGGGAGAGAGGAAGAGAGAGGAAAGGAGAGAGAAACGAGAGACAGAGACAAAGGATGGTAGACAATAAAAAACAGGCCAATTCTTTCAACACAAGCAAAATCATGCTAGCTATAGGACGAATATGCAAGCAGCAGGCATCAAAGCAGACGGGTTGGCAACAGGAAATCTGGAAAATCTTTTAATGCCGCTGCATCAAGTACTGCCAGAAACTCTCCAACTAAACAGCTGATCGATCTGGCAACTTCGATTTTGTGCCTCTCAGAAAATTATTCACCCAGAGCAGCTGATTCAGCAAGCGGTAGGTGTAGACAGGGGGTATCAGGTTTGCATTCGCATTTAGAGTAGGGATAATATCCTTAATTTTTGCTTCAAGAGCCCGCTTAATCGCATGGAAAATTTCCCCTTAAGAGGACGCACTTTGGGTCTATTTTGTGTATCTGGGCAGGGCAGATTGAAGAGGAAAGTAAATAAATGTAGGGATTTCTGCAAAGGGGGATTGGGCAGTTACTCAGGCAAGGGTCACATGTAGCAATGATAGCTAGTATTGATCGATGTAATCCCTGCTAGTCTGTGATGCATATTAGTACAGATCCTAGATCCCAGATCCTAGATCCCAGATCCTAGATCCCAGATCCTAGATCCCAGATCCTAGATCCCAGATCCTAGATCCCAGATCCTAGATCCCAGATCCTAGATCCCAGATCCTAGATCCCAGATCCTAGATCCCAGATCCTAGATCCCAGATCCTAGATCCCAGATCCTAGATCCCAGATCCTAGATCCCAGATCCTAGATCCCAGATCCTAGATCCCAGATCCTAGATCCCAGATCCTAGATCCCAGATCCTAGATCCCAGATCCTAGATCCCAGATCCTAGATCCCAGATCCTAGATCCCAGATCCTAGATCCCAGATCCTAGATCCCAGATCCTAGATCCCAGATCCTAGATCCCAGATCCTAGATCCCAGATCCTAGATCCCAGATCCTAGATCCCAGATCCTAGATCCCAGATCCTAGATCCCAGATCCTAGATCCCAGATCCTAGATCCCAGATCCTAGATCCCAGATCCTAGATCCCAGATCCTAGATCCCAGATCCTAGATCCCAGATCCTAGATCCCAGATCCTAGATCCCAGATCCTAGATCCCAGATCCTAGATCCCAGATCCTAGATCCCAGATCCTAGATCCCAGATCCTAGATCCCAGATCCTAGATCCCAGATCCTAGATCCCAGATCCTAGATCCCAGATCCTAGATCCCAGATCCTAGATCCCAGATCCTAGATCCCAGATCCTAGATCCCAGATCCTAGATCCCAGATCCTAGATCCCAGATCCTAGATCCCAGATCCTAGATCCCAGATCCTAGATCCCAGATCCTAGATCCCAGATCCTAGATCCCAGATCCTAGATCCCAGATCCTAGATCCCAGATCCTAGATCCCAGATCCTAGATCCCAGATCCTAGATCCCAGATCCTAGATCCCAGATCCTAGATCCCAGATCCTAGATCCCAGATCCTAGATCCCAGATCCTAGATCCCAGATCCTAGATCCCAGATCCTAGATCCCAGATCCTAGATCCCAGATCCTAGATCCCAGATCCTAGATCCCAGATCCTAGATCCCAGATCCTAGATCCCAGATCCTAGATCCCAGATCCTAGATCCCAGATCCTAGATCCCAGATCCTAGATCCCAGATCCTAGATCCCAGATCCTAGATCCCAGATCCTAGATCCCAGATCCTAGATCCCAGATCCTAGATCCCAGATCCTAGATCCCAGATCCTAGATCCCAGATCCTAGATCCCAGATCCTAGATCCCAGATCCTAGATCCCAGATCCTAGATCCCAGATCCTAGATCCCAGATCCTAGATCCCAGATCCTAGATCCCAGATCCTAGATCCCAGATCCTAGATCCCAGATCCTAGATCCCAGATCCTAGATCCCAGATCCTAGATCCCAGATCCTAGATCCCAGATCCTAGATCCCAGATCCTAGATCCCAGATCCTAGATCCCAGATCCTAGATCCCAGATCCTAGATCCCAGATCCTAGATCCCAGATCCTAGATCCCAGATCCTAGATCCCAGATCCTAGATCCCAGATCCTAGATCCCAGATCCTAGATCCCAGATCCTAGATCCCAGATCCTAGATCCCAGATCCTAGATCCCAGATCCTAGATCCCAGATCCTAGATCCCAGATCCTAGATCCCAGATCCTAGATCCCAGATCCTAGATCCCAGATCCTAGATCCCAGATCCTAGATCCCAGATCCTAGATCCCAGATCCCAGATCCAGAAGATTGGAAAAGTTTATATTCCAAATTCAGGATTAGCATAAACCATCCTGCCAACCATTCGCCAAAGGCTGACACCTCAGGTGATTTACAAGCCTCGGATCACGGAGAAGTCCCTCATGCACGCCTCGGCTGCAGTGGGCAGCAGCGCCGCTCTGAGCTGTCGTGCCCAAGGTGCCGACGCGGCCGACATCGGGCTGAAATTCCAGCGCGAGAGCGATGGAGGCGTTGAAGCAGACGCCCAGACGGCAATGTCTGGCCGGGTGCTGCTAAAGGAGGAGAAGAACTTCAGCTATGCCAAGCTGAAGATGGAGATTAAAGGTGAGGGAACTGGTGTTGAAAGTAGGAGGATTCGTACCTTAATCGATATGAGATTTGACATGTTCGATGTGGGATTCTACCTGTTAGATATGAGATTCTACCTGTTAGATATGGGATTCTACCTGTTAGATATGGGATTCTACCTGTTAGATATGGGATTCTACCTGTTAGATATGGGATTCTACCTGTTAGATATGGGATTCTACCTGTTAGATATGGGATTCTACCTGTTAGATATGGGATTCTACCTGTTAGATATGGGGTTCTATCTGTTAGATATGGGATTCTACCTGTTAGATATGGGATTCTACCTGTTAGATATGGGATTCTATCTGTTAGATATGGGATTCTATCTGTTAGATATGGGATTCTATCTGTTAGATATGGGATTCTACCTGTTAGATATGGGATTCTATCTGTTAGATATGGGATTCTACCTGTTAGATACGAAAATGAACCTGTCAGATATGGACTTCTACCTGTTAGATATGAGATTCTACCTGTTAGATATGGGATTCTACCTGTTAGATATGAGATTCTACCTGTTAGATATGAGATTCTACCTGTTAGATATGGGATTCTACCTGTTAGATATGGGATTCTACCTGTTAGATATGAGATTCTACCTGTTAGATATGGGATTCTACCTGTTAGATATGGGATTCTACCTGTTAGATATGGGATTCTACCTGTTAGATATGGGATTCTATCTGTTAGATATGGGATTCTATCTGTTAGATATGGGATTCTACCTGTTAGATATGAGATTCTACCTGTTAGATATGGGAATCTACCTGTTAGATATGGGATTCTATCTGTTAGATATGGGATTCTATCTGTTAGATATGGGATTCTACCTGTTAGATATGGGATTCTATCTGTTAGATATGGGATTCTACCTGTTAGATACGAAAATGAACCTGTCAGATATGGACTTCTACCTGTTAGATATGAGATTCTACCTGTTAGATATGGGATTCTACCTGTTAGATATGGTATTCTACTTGTTTGATATGGAATTCTGCTTGTTAGACATGGACTCCTACTCGTTAGATATGGAATTAGACTTGTTAGATATGGAATTCTACCTGTTGGATATATTAATACTTAATAAATAAACCCCAGATCCCAAATTATAAATCCTATATTCTGTTTTTGTTGTCAATAATAGCGTCACCTTGATTGAATGCGCCAGGTGTACGACATAAGTACTATTTGTTTAGGGAGATGACAACCCAATGATTTGTTTAATCCCCACCCAGATGAGAATTGGTAATCTGACCTTCCAGGCCTCAAGTCGAATCCCGCCAGCTCAAATCCCGGGATTGAGAGATGAGAAACCGAGAATAAGCCAATGCCATTTATCACTTGACTGAGAGAATAGAATGCGCGCGCAAAACCCCTTAGAGACTAAAGGCGGGGAAGATCTAGATGGAGAAGTGCATGCTATAATTTACATATGATTATTATATCCAGTGGCGAAAATTCCATTCATTGCTTATTCTTGTTCAAGGCAAATGAAGCCTGTGATTCCCCCATTACTCCTTGCGGCCTCGCATTGAGACTTAATTACAATTTGTATTTCGATCCATAATACCTTGCTTCAATGCTCCAAATACCAAGTCAAAAAATATCCCTATAAACTCAAATCCCAATAAACTCAAATCCTAATAAACTCATATTTCAATAAATTTAGAAAATACCAAATACCAAGTCATAAAATATCCCTATAAATTCATACCAATAAACTCGAATCTTAATAAACTCATATTTCAATAAACTTAATTCTAATAAACTCAAATCCCAATAAACTTAAAACTCAATAAACTCAGATCTTAATAAACTCAAATCTCAATAAACTCAAATCTCAATAAACTCAAATCTCAATGAACTCAAATCTAAATAAACTTATATCTCTATAAACTCAAGTCTCAATAGACTCAAATCCCTCAGAAACGTATACCCTTCATATTTCAATGGTCTCAAAGAACTTATATTACGAGCTAATAAAATTCAAAAAACAACTCACAATGCTCCCCTTAAAACCCACCCCCCCATAAATTTTGAGCAGACCTCCAACCGTCGGACGGCGGCAGGTACACCTGCATCGCCAGCACCCTGTCAGGTACGGCAACCTACACAGGCCTGCTGGAGGTGCTGTACCCGCCGCAGGTGCTGGAGCCGTCCCAGCCGGCACAGCGGTACACCTGGCAGCATCACGAGACGCTGCTGCGCTGCTCAGCTCGCGGCAATCCACCGCCAGACATCACCTGGCAGCTCAACGGAGTTCCGCTGCCTCTGCTGGACACTCCGGGCGTCTCGGCGACCTCCGAGGACGTCGCCAAACCGAGCGACGCGTCCACATCGACGCTTCGAGTGTCGCCACTCGCTCCCGGCGCGCCCGTGTTCGGCCGGTACGTTTGCCTAGCAACCAATCAGTTCGGCTCGGTTGAGTCTCCCGCCGTGCTGCTGCTGGAAGCCAGACGGCCGGGCACACCGGATGTGATCATCAACAAGGAGGAGAGCACGCCAACCAGCCTGGCCTTCGCCATTGTGCCGCCCGAGGACACCGGCGGAGTCCGCCTGGTCGGCTACGAGCTGAACTACAGGGTCAACGATGGACCCGAGATCGGGCCGGCAGCATTCAACCTGGATGACGGCCGAATCACCGTGAGCTGGGGGAGGGGCGCCAGCACCAGGGGCTTTAGCACCAAGGGGCTTTAGCACCAGGGGCTTTAGCTCCAGTGGCTTTAGCACCAGGGGCTTTAGCACCAGGGGCTTTAGCACCAGGGGCTTTAGCACCACGGGCTTTAGCTCCAGTGGCTTTAGCACCAGGGGCTTTAGCACCAGGGGCTTTAGCTCCAGTGGCTTTAGCACCAGTGGCTTTAGCACCAGGGGCTTTAGCACCACGGGCTTTAGCTCCAGTGGCTTTAGCACCAGGGGCTTTAGCACCAGGGGCTTTAGCTCCAGTGGTTTTAGCACCAGTGGCTTTAGCACGAGGGAACATTATTAGTCCATAAATCACAGGTCTTAAAACACCAGCAAAAGAATTGCAAACCAGCTCTACTAATCAAGCTTTCCCGCCTGACTCGGTTGCAGATCCGCTACCTGCAGCCCAACACCAACTACAAGGTGTACATCGCCGCCAGGAACCTCGCCGGAGTGGGCGGTCGCGCCAGCATCAACTACACCACCGGGGAACTCACGCCGCCAACCAGCTTCCGCCTAGTTGAAGACTTCTTCAGCGAGGACCCTCGAGCGTTCCTGCTGCGCTGGCGGGTGCTGAACAATGGCGGCCTGCCCGTGGACCGCTATCGCATCCGCATCCGACAGGTGCTGGCCGAGGCCGGGCCGGACAATCGGCCGGTTGTCCGTCGAGTGCTGACCGGCTGGCACTCGCTGAACCCCCGGCTGCCGCCCGGACAGACCGCCTATCGAATCGAGCGCCTGTTGCCGGGCGCGCACTACGAAATCCAGGTTCGAGTTGGCAACAGTTTGGGTCTGTCTGAGCGCAGCGAGGTCCTGGTGTTCAGGACGCCGATGAAGCCCCAC